>PVKB01000597.1:112500-660454 GCA_004027205.1 Ctenodactylus gundi | reverse complement strand
CACACACACAGAAAGAAACCCAGCTGCAAACACACACACAGCATTCTGTTTATATTTAAGCATATGCATTTTCTTTGTGGTGACCCCTTTTTTTTTTTTTTTTTTTGCATGTGTGTCAATGGTCACTAGCACTCACTAGGCTCTGAGGGGTTCACGAGGTAAACAAGGTCACAATTCTCTGATGCTCTACATGAAATGAAAACTTGTAAATGTGGAACCCGTACCTGTAGCTTTTTTGTTTCTCTCTCTCTCTCTCTCTCTCTCTCTCTCTCTCTCTCTCTCTCTCACACACACACACACACACACACACACACACAAACTCCTGAAGCTCCAGACTTCACGAGGACCCTAAGGCTGGGCGGTGCTGCGGAAACGTCACGGAACTGCATTCAGCTCAACGGAGCCAGTAGCCCAGGGAGATGGACATACAAGTTCCTGGTGTAAGATGAAAATAAGAACCTAGGACTTGGGTAAATATCTAAAGAATTGTGAGGCCAAGTGAGACCAATCCTCTTAGAAGAAGAAAAGCACAGAGAGGGAAGGGTGTGGCCAAGTCCCAGTGGGACCTGTGAGAGAGGCACCCTGGGCAGCAGGCTGGGGCGGTGCTACCAGACACGTGGGAGAGGTTCCAGGTATTTGTGATAGCACATCGGAAAGACAGAGTGGAAAAATCAGCTAGCTACTACGAATGTACTTAACCATCCACTCTTAAAATAGGATGCTACACAGCAAAGGGCCCAGGAAACCAGCTCGGATCCTCTGAGCACCTTGGCCCTTAAAGAATCAAAACAAGGGAGAGGCCCAGGGAGTGAGCTAATTACACCTACTGAACGACAAATCACTTGGAAAACATAAATACGTTTTCAAGGACACTCCTCCACTAACGATGCTAAAGTGTTTTTCTTTCAAACTCCAGCAAGAAAATTCAAGGGATGAAACAAACTTCGCTTATTTTAGTTTCTACTCAATTACCTGTTAATGGAAAAAATCTGGCACCAGCCGTAATGAGGCAGGCATGAGCTCACTGGCGTGGGGGTGGCGCTGTCAGGGAAGGAAGGCTACAACAAGCCCAGCATTTATCTGCCTCTATAACCCTTTTCAAGCCGCTGTCAGGAGCCTGCACCGAGCAGGCGGGAGAGGAGGAACTTGGAACCCGCTCCAGGCCTCTGCGGCCCTCTGGGAAAAGGAAAATTGTTGTTGGCAAGTCTGCCTGGCTCCAGAAATTGATCCAGTGCCCCCCACTTGTCCGAGCAGCAGCAGACAGAGCTAAGAATTTTGTTATAATTAAATAACAGAGTGCTGATTGGTTGCTGGAGGTGGTCTAGAAACTAGTGTTTAAAAGCAGAGAGAACAACGGTTACTATTCATAGGAAAAGCCCAGAGTCTTAAAAATCCATCTGTTTCGTTCCCAAGTTTAGGCCAAAAAATTGCTCACTTGCTGTCTTTAAAAATACCACCTGCTTTGTGATGTTGTATAATGTGCCATTATATAAGGCGGAGGGGGTGAAGGTGAGGACCGGGCAGGAGGACTCGGCACGGTAGGCACAGCCTCTTCCTGAAGGAAACAGACTGGCTTCTCTGCTCCAAGGCTCCACCTTGCCTCTCATGCCCAGCACCAGGGGAGGGTACTGAGAGGCTTATCAGCATCACCCCAGCGAGCTGCAATCAGGAGCCCCCAAATGCCAGATACTTGTGCTTCCCGACACCTATCCTATACCCACCTACTTGGCCTCAGAAGCTGCCTGTCAGACCCAGGGCCAGACTGGGCAGTGATCTTACCCCACAGTCCAACTCAGAAGAGCTGCATAGTGAGGCCAAGGCTCCTACAACCAATGGTGAAAGGAAACAGGCCCTCATGGCCTGGCCACTAGGACCTACCCTTTACACACCACCCTAACCCTAGGATCTGGCATTCACAGGACTTGGGGGCTCAACGGACCAATGCTGTTTCTCCCAAGCATACAAATGTCCCACTCTAGGATAAACTACTAGTATTGCCCAATCCTCAGACAAACTGTAGGACTCAGCGTCTTCTCAAAATGCTTATCCACAGGATGAGTGTCAAGAACTAGCTCTAGTCTTGGGCCTAATTTTAATGTTGTAAGAGAGCTGCTACCTTTGGTCTGATTGTACCTGAACACTTAGCTCTTTCCCAGGACACTGGAAATGAGGAAACTGACATCATAGCACCTGAGTGAAGAGCACAGACAACAACACGTGCTCTGCCAGTTGCCTGGCAGTCTGGCATGGCACCTGGCACACCACAGGCTGTCAGAGGCCATGCTGACAGGTGGCCACTGGGTTTCTGGGGGCTTCATTCGCAAGCTCTCCACGGCACTGGGGTCTCCAAACACAGACACTCATCCAAGATGGGGAACAGGCAAGTCTTGGACCTGGCAGGGAGATCCATGTCAAAGAGATCAGTAGAAATTTCAAGGAAATGGATAATTATTAGAAAGATAACTACTGTAGATGGCAAGGAATCCCAGCACCAAGCCTAGACATCATCGCACCTTGCTGTGTGTCTGTCTGTCTTTCTTTCTTTCTTTCTTTCTTTCTTTCTTTCTTTCTTTCTTTTTTCTTTTTTCTGAGACAAGATCTCACTCTGTAGTCCAGGCTGGTCTGGTCCTGAACTCTGTACATAGCCCAGACACCAGTATGCCCAGCTTATCCAGTGCAAGGGAATTGAACCCAGCACCTTGTGCTAGCTAGGCAAAATACTTTAACCACTGAGCTATGTCCCCAGCCCTGGCTGTGTGCCCTTGAGGAGGATACTCTTGCGCCACTTCTCTGGGTTTTAGCAGTCTATCTTTCCTGCTTGTAGACATTAGGCAGTCTCTGTCTCTTTCCTATAAAGCTCTCCTGAAATTCCTAGCCAAAAAGATATAACTTAATATCTCTACACTTAATTTTTGGGCATTCTGAAGACCCAGGGGGACAGGTTAACCAAGGAGCCCCAGGAACTGTGTGAGTTCCCTCCAGAGGGACACCAAGAGATGGCTCTCATGTCACTAAAACGTGTGTTCCCAGGACTTCTCATTCCTGGACCCTCTTCACTCCTATTGTAAAAAGCAAATACACACACCAGGATGATTTCTAGAAGTTTCTGAATGTTAATAGGAATCAGATCTATTTAAGTGTTATTTATTTTTAGAGGCCAGTCCAAAAGTCCCAATCCATGAATTTTTTTTTTTTTTGGTTGCTGTGAATCTCCTGCCTTTCCAGTGTCAGAAAGCCAACAGAAATATGAGTGAGAAGCGGGTAACACATAGCTTGCACAAAGACGCAACCACCACAACCTTTAGATTGAGGAAGCCAGCATTGCTTAACCTGAATTCTTCATAATCCCATAAAGCAAGTATAGAGGGTAGAAACACTTTTTTTCAAAAGGCTCATGCCATGACTTAGCCACGGTATCTCCCTCCCCACTCTAGGGGCCCCATGGCATCCCAGCTACAGTCTTTTCTTTCTTGCTCCAAACAACATTCAAGCTAGACACATTTTTCCCTTTACCCAACTAGTTATCAGCCTTATCATTTTGGTGGAATGGGGCATATCTGGTACATGAGAAAAGCCCAGAGACATCTGTGGGCATTGAATGAGAATTTCTCATCTGTTGCAGGACAACCACAAATTTATTCAGCTGCTTGACTATTGGTAGACAGGTAGCTTGATCCCTCCTGTTGGCCATGATAAATGAAAGTACTGTGATCACCTACTAGCATCAAACACCTGACATTGGGACACTCCTCTTTGTGAATTACATGGGACTAATCTTTGTTTTTTCTTTTTGTTCACTTTTAATTGATTAAGCTATCTTCCTTTGATTTTTAAGAATTTTTTTCACTTTTGGATATTAGTCCTTTGTCATAAACAGTACCTTCTAGACCACAGCTTGCTTTTTCACTCTTTAAATGAGCTTGTGATACTTTTATTAACAAACTAAAACTAGAAAGGAATTTTCCTAACTCTACAAAAACAGCCAGCTAACATTCTATTTATGGTGAAATTGTTTTTTTCCCTGAGTTCAGAAAAAAGATAAGTAATACCTCTACTCCTACTCAATACTCTCTTAAAGGTTCTTGTCAGTATGAGAGTCTTAACATCTCTAGGCCTCAGTTTGCTCATATGGAAAGTAGAAACAATATTTATATCTGTCTTGCAGAATTGTTGTAAGGATTAAGTAAGATGTGACAAGCGATTCAAGCAATGCTTGACATATCATATTTGTTGCACATAATTATTCCTCCCTGTCACAGAATTATGCAACCGTGCCCTTTGCCACTAACCCTTCAACTATGGGGAGAGTATAATTTCCCCCACTATTGATGTGTGGCTAAACCGTATGTTTTACCCATAGAAAGTGCCTGGAATTGACAATGTGCCAGTTTCAGAGTTCTTAAAAGGATTCATATGCTTCTTCCATAACTTAAGAAAATGCCCTGAGTAGTCACTAGTTTCAGATAAAGAGATACAGTAAACAGATCCAAACCCAAGTTAGCCTGTAGCTAAGCTCAGTCAAATCCATTAGAGTCACAGCTAAATCAAAGACCCAAAAGCAAGAAAAAGAGATGCTGAATTTTAGGATGATGTGTTACACAGCATTACTGTGGAACTAGCGGACAAATACACGTGGCACAAAATAAGTACTTAAGAAACAGTAACTACTTAGCCTGTTTCTTCACCTGAAAATTGAAAATAATACTGTGACACAGAGCTGCTAAAAAGATTGAAAGCTAATATGCATGTAAAAATTTTGTTTCTACGGATATGCCTCAGAAAACATCAATTTAGAAGGAAGAGGACAGGTATTACCCTCTAAAAAAATCACTTCCATGGTCAAATACATTTGGGAGATGTAGGTGAAGGGAAATAGGAATTGGTTATGGGAGACTTTCATGGGGTCTTAAAAATTGATGAGCGATTTAAAACACTATAAGGAGACAGTATGTAATGTTACCCATAGATTTGACCAAGAAGACTTCATAGGACTACCTGTCCATGAAGTCCATTTGGGGAAATGCTGGTATAATGTATTTAGTAAGATGCTCATTGATAAATATTAGTTTACTAACTATATTTTATATACCTTGAATATATTTTATATATTAAAATTATTACATTCAATACAGTATAGTTATTAATATTGTTCAGGCTTGGCTTTTAAACTTTTTGCATAATGCAATATATATATATATATATATATATATATATATATATATATACAATAATAGATCTCAGGTTGTTTTATTTTCCATTTTATTTTTAAAAATTCAAGCCTAAATTAATTAAACTGAGCTCCATATACAATATCAAAACAAATGGCTATCTATGTCTAATGCTCTTCCAACTCAAGGATTCTGTAACTTCTAGTCTGAGCCCCAAACAGATCAATCCATGCAATTATCAATATTATATTATTATATTATCAATATTTATTACCAATTATTATATTATCCATATTATATTATTATTATTATATACCTAAAAGCCAGAATGAGAAAACAAAAGACCCTCTGCTTATAGAAGGCAACAAGCACCTGTGGTCTTTCAACACAAGCCTCCGCCCAGCCCCAAAGCCTCCAATGAACCCTGCACAAGCCTCTTGCTGGCCACCTAGACAGCCTGTGTCTGAAGCTCTGGAGGCTCCCAAGCCGGGCGACTGGCTCCTGTGTGAGTTCTCAGGCTCTCCAGTTCCTAGGCTCCCTTTCTCAGATCTGTGCTTTTGGGGAAATCACGTACCTTCTCTGAGCCTCCCTCTCCAACCCTTTTAGCGAACATAAAAGCAATCTCTATCACCCATGAAAGTTCCATCAGAAATTCAAGTAGACTTTCGAGCACAACCTCTTGCATTATTCCTGTGTAAAACTCCTTAAACTGAATCCTTTAAGATGGCGCGGGATTAAGCCTAGAGGGAAGAATGAGAAACAAGCTAGCTGGCTTAGCTCACCCACAGTGCGTAGAATTACACCTGGTGCAAACAAGTGGCCAAGAAATTGTGGTTGAATGGGTGAATGAGCACAGAATGAACGCTTAGAGCGCTCATCGAGTACATTTACAGATGCTCCCTCTTGAAGGCCCCAGCCTCGGAGCCAGAACTCACCAGTGCTGCTCAGCAGATCCACGCTGGAACTCCCAGCAGGCCCTGACACTGCCCCAGGCCTAGGGATGAACCACGGGGTGGGAAGGGCTGCAGCCAGCCACAGATGGGAATCCTTTAGGAAATTAAATCTATGGCTCCGTTCATTAACGATCCCAGCTCTGGTCTGTGGCACTTGCCTCAGGGACCACTCACAACAGACTTTAAGGCCACTCCTTGGCCTCCTTCTGAAGGGCTTTAATTAAAAAACCATTTCTATGCCACAAAAGCACCCCAGTCAGAGCTGTGGCTCCCCAAAGAGTGAAAGTCACTTTCAGAAGCCATTAAGTTTCAGGTAAAATAAATAGCCTAGGTGAGTCACCACGTCTATGGACTGTGTACATGTGTCTTCCATGTCTAGAGCTGTGGGGTTCTCTAACTCTGGTTTGAAGAGCTGGACTTGAAGAATCCCATAGAGAAATATAGAAGGCATAGGTAACTGGCCTTTGATTTTCATGACATTGTAAGCACCCTGACTTAAGCATAAGTCACCTTAGATATACAGAACCTGTCAAAACAATGTCACCAACTGTTAGCCCTCCCCTCAAAATGATGTTACCAACTGTTAGCCAAAAAACAAACAAGCAAAGCAAAACAAAACAAACAAGCCAAAAAAAAAAAAAAAAAAAAAAAAAAAAAAAAAAAAAAAAAAAAAAAAAAAAAAAAAAAAAAAAAAAAACAACCCATAGGGCTTCAGAGGGAATTACTCAAGGATATACAGTGGAAGCCAGGGGCGGGGCATTAAAAGCTCACACTCACTCCCCTGCTTCTAGATGCTCCCTCTGCTGAAGTCCTGAAAGGAGATGAAAGGCCCTTTGACCCTCCTACATACATCCTCATCATCAAACTAAGAATGAACCTTTCCACTACATAAAATGAAAAACCACACTACAATAGTCACTATATTTATACTTTCTACTGTTCAAGGTCACCCTGAACAAAGGGATAACCATCCCTTCTGAAGGGTTCTGCATTCACACCACTGTGTTCCCGAACCAGCAAAATGGGTTGAATGGTGCATGCCAAAAACAGAAATCCACTTCCTAATCCTACAAGTTGTACTTTATATGCAAAAAAATAAAAAATTAAGGATCTAAAGAAAAAGGGCATAACCCAGGATGATCCAGGTGGATCTAAAATAGTATCACACGTGTCCTTTGGGGTGACACAACTACAATACAAGGAATGCCAAAGGCCACAGGCAGCTATCAGAAGCTGAAAGTCATGGAACAGAAGAGCCACCAGGGCCTTCAGAGAGAACACAGCTCTGTCACACTTTGCTTTCAGACTTCTGGCCTGCAGGACTGCGAGAGACTAAGTTCCATGTTGTTTTAACATACCAAGTTTGTAGTGATTTGTTATAACTGTGAGAAACACACACCCATGTATCCAAACATATGTGGCTAGGGCTCATCCACCAGGATGATGTGGCTCAGAGAGTGAGTTATAGTTTCCTAGATGTTATCTCTGGATCTCTTAAAAAATACATACATTCATTTCTACAGATAAAACTGGAAGATGCTCCACACGAAAATTAACTCTTGAGACAGGGAGACATCAGAGGTAGAAAGCGAAGGGCAGGTCGTGGCCCAGCACCGGTGGGACCAGAACCTAGACTGCTGAGAATAAAACAGGCCAAGAAGTAAGTTTCATGTTCAGATGCAAGGAAGACCATCAAGGTAGGGCTCAAACACCACAGGGCAGGTGAGCAGGTGAGTAGGTGAACCTCAATTTGAATTCTAGAAAGAGATCTGCCCTCAGGCCAGCTGATGATCTGAGAACATCCTTTGCCCTTTTTCTGGTCTTTGTAATGAGGACACAGAGTTACATTCCTGTATACCTGAAGGGTGAAGGTCACCAACACCCTTCACGTTGTCAGAACACAACATTAAGAAGCTATGCAAGTTTCTATCCTGCTTCTCTTATGCCCAACTGGCCAACCCCATTCCTTCTACAACACACTCATGAAAAGCCCACTAAGTGACTGGCAAGAACCCTTGTACTCAGAAGTGAATATATGAAGTCCATGCTCCAGAGAGTTCCCTAGAGAAAAGGTTTTCAGCCAGGGTAATTTTGCTCCTCAGGGAGGACATTTGGCAATGTCAGACTGACACTTCTGGTCACCATGATTGTTGGGGAATGAATGCTACTGGCATGCAGTGGGGAGAAGCCAGGGATCTTGATAAACTTTCTAAAAGGCAAAGGACAACCAAGAATTACCCATTCCAAGATGTCATTAGAGCTGAGGTTGAGAAATGCTGCGCACTCGAGTGGCCTAAGTAGGCAACACTCATTGGTTTATTCGTGAAGAGTGAGCCAACGGGAGGTAAAGACGGGGCCAAGAGAGAGCAGAGCAGAGACATTATCCACTCTCACAGGTTCAGGTCTGTGGAAAAGTGATGTTGACACTGAGAGATGAAAACGTGGATGGCAGTAGGGATAGGGTTTTCTGGGCAGAAAGGGCAACCATGCTGTGAGGTAGCTGAGTTTCCTGGTACAGAGGAGGAGAAAGTGAGTCCATGAGTGAGGAAAAAGTAAAGAAATGAAGCCCTTGAAGAAAATATCCCATCACTTCTCTTAGGAAACAGAAGGGCTTTACCAAGTGCTGAGCATACAGCTTGGACTCGGGGCCCATTTAAGTCCCACCTCAACCACCGACTCACAGTGTGGCCTTGGACAAGATTCTTATGAGTTCCTAAGTCCAATTTTATAAAACAAGGCAGGGAGCTAGGAGTAGGGGAGAAGCTATACTCCTCAGGTAGCAGCATTAGAAGTAAACAAGAAAATGCCACAGACAGCTTGGCACATACCACCAACAACAAAGTTCTTATCTGTGTTCTCAAAGGTCACTCTGGGCTACTCAAGTGTTCAGAATGAAATGGGGAAGGACAACCAGAAACACATCTTACTGGGAACACAAAGAAAAAGCAAAACATTGAGATTTCACAGAAAATGAGCTTGAGCAAGACAGAGTTTCCAAGGAGTTTTAAAGTCCTTGATGTGACACTGCATTTAAGTTGACAACGGCAACATGAACAGCTTCCACATCCATGGAAATCACCGTCCTTTGAAGGTACAGATGTCCTAGATAAACTCAAGAACATTATCTTCTGTCCCCCATCAGCAAGAAAAGTGATGTCAGATGGAAACCTTTACTGTTGGTGACCTCATACTCTTGCCAGAGCACAGCCGGGAACTGGAATCCCCAAGCAGCGAGACCCCTCCACACATTCAGCTAAGTGAACAACGTTGATCCAATTTTCTAACAAGCTGTTTGTTCAATAATTGCTCACTGTTAGAGAAATGGTTTCAATCCGACACCCATCCTTCTCTCCCTGCAGGCAGCTCTGAGCCGGTCAGGAAGCCGCCACATCCGTGATCCGTAAGCTGCAACCACATCCTTAAATCCACTCTTGATGAACAAAGTTTCACTCAACAGAATCAAATCCTTCCGCTCAGTTCTGCAAGTGATGAGTGAGATGTGTCGAAGTACCTGTGGCGATAGCAGAACAAGTGGCCTCTGCTTTGTAACTATGCTTTGCTTTCAGAAAACAACTACTGGTTAAGCAGAGCTGAAGAGGGGCAAGATAACCCGGTGACCCCCTTACTACACAGGTTAGTCCCGACTGCAGGCAGCATGATACACACTGGGCACACAAGACACACCACACGGACATCACGAGTGGGGAAGGATGTCGCCTCCGAAAGAGAGTGCCCTGTTGCTATCCACCTACTAGCTCCAGGGTGTCAAGTTCCAGCTTGGAAATATGCTTCTCCAAGTGAGGATAGGCCCCATTCCAACGATGAAAGCCACAATCACAGAAGCAAGTGACCAGCCTTTATCTGCACATACTAAGTTGCTTTTATTAATCCAGAACGGCATGCTACAGATACTGTACAGCATGAACATTTATTCATTACAAAAATGGCTTCCAAACCATTAAAAATGAAGTTGGAATAAGAGCATAAAACGGAACAGTAACATCACAACTGTTAGGAAACATTCAAAGTATTCACAAAAAAATGTTATAGTTAGCATTTTAATAAACCAGAGAAAAATCGGAGACAGGTTTACAATCGCTTCATGTCAACTACAATGGCACTGGATGAACAGGTTTCAGCTTTATACAGCATTTTGCAACATCAACATGCCTAGGTTTTTTTTTCTTTAAAAGTTTGCTACCAACTCGTATGTAGTATGTGTACATAAAAGCGGCAGCTGGTTTCTGTTTAAGAGTAATCTAATATACAGAATTTTGGCCCTTAAGGGTTTATACCTCTTCATTTAAAATGCTTTCTGGACAATCTGCTACCAAACACATTTTGTTATAGGTGACATTAAAACTACATACAATTCTACCTATGTAACATCACAGCAAAACATGATGAACAAAAAGTACAGCATTAAAAAGAGGGAGAAAGCTAAAGTCACTGAGAATTTTGGCACATAAAGTTTTGCACACGGTCAGTCCATGTCCTAAGGGCGCAGGGCGTCTGACTAGGAGTTCGAAGGGGGAAGCAAGGGCCGTGCCCACTGGTGCCAGACGGCATCGCTAGAATTCCCTCACTACTGTTCAAGTCTCGGTTTACATAATGGCTTTTAAAGCAACTTTTGTTAATGCTACTGATCCTTAATGCAACTATGCACGTCCATTTGGCGGCATCTGGGTTGCATACAGCAAAAAAGGGGGAGGTCAAACAAAAAAATATATACACATTTTATATATAAACTTAAAAACCTTGTACAAATGAGTTGTTATACATAAGATGCTGATGCTAAGGGAGGGAAACAAAATTTTATACAGTTTCAAGAAAAAGGGAAACATACTTAAAAAGAGGACGACGTACACGTACGACAAGCAATCTCTAAAGCAATAAATACTACTGGTCCAACAGCGTTGTGATTCCATTAATTGTGGAGTAGCATCCCCCTCCCCCCAAAAAGAACACCACCATGGAACAAGGTATATTAACACATTTTAACCCTTTGTTTCTGTACATTTAAACAATAACAAGTAACATCACAATAAAAGTTGTTTCACACAGAAAAAAAAAGAAAAAAAGGAAAGTAACGGCACCGCATTCACTGTGCCCTGATGGTTTAAAAACCAGGTGTAAAATGATTGGTTCGCAAGCTCATATTTAATACAAATAATACAGGACCATCTCCTTCTGGAGGGCTGCTTCAAAATTGCTTCTCTCTCTCTCTCTCTCTCTCTCTCTTTTTCTTTTTGCTTTGTAATCAGTCTTTTAAAACTAAGCTATCCGAACTACATAACAGTTATGTATATATATATATATTTTAAACGCTACAAAGACTTTAAACAGCTGTTGATAAAAATTTTGGTAGAATCATGAGGTTCTCTCATCTACATATTTAAAAGGAGAAAATTGAAATAAGAATGGGTCAAATATTGACCAATGAACTCGATACACATCAACTCATGTAGCCACGTGGCACAAAATTAAAGAGGACAAACAAAAGCTTTCCAGGTGTGGGGAGGCGCAAACCAAGAACCAGGAGGAAACACTCAAACCAAGCGGGGCTGACGCGCTAAAGCTATTCTAAAGACTTGGTGACGAGGGACAGAGGCTGAGGCTGGGGCTGGGTCCCGGCCAGCGAGCTGTGGGAATGTAAGGAAGATGTCGACGGCTGTGCCAGCGATGAGGGGGGGATGGCGGGCGGCTGCAGGGCGGCGGGTGGCAGGTCCAGGGCCCCGTTGGGACAGAGGGCGGAGGCCTTGCCGTGGGCGGCCTCGGCCAAGAGGAGCGCGGGCGGAGGAGGCATCATGGACAGGTGGGCCAGGGGGTCGGGCTTCAGGGACAGCGAAAGCGGCTGGGTCTGCTCAGTCTGTGACTTGGCGTCTCGGGGCGGGGAGCCTAGCAGGTGCGGGGAGGGGGGAGGCGAGTCTAGTAAGCTTCCATCTGAAGAGGGTGGGCTGAGGCAGCTGCCTTCACCTTGTATGTAGCGAACGCACTTTTTTTTTCTCCTAGAAACAGGGGAAGAGAGTTATCTGTGAATAAAGGGCAAAGACGCCAAGGGAGAGAGTTATCTCATGCTCAGGGCTAAGCTGAAGTCAGCACAAGGACGCCCCACCACGTGGCACGCCCGGCAGTCGCACAGCAATTACGGTGACTGCCGGGAAGGGTGCTTCCTTAACCATGGCCCAACTCCAGTCTGCTCTGGCACCCAAAGATATTTACGGGGACGCATTACCTGCTTCCCTGCCCCCCACTAAATACCCATACAGTCCCACCCCTGCCCAAATAGAAGTGAGCAGACTAAAGAAAGTCACCTACAGACGGTGGTACCATTTGCCAGAAAGTGGCTTTGGCCAAATTGACAGAAGAGCTTACTTCTCTTTGGGCTTTGACATTCCTCCCCCTTCCCACCACATTTCCATGCTCCCCCCCCCCCAATTCCCACCCCCAGCCCCAGTCCCCCGGCCCTGTGATGTGTATGTGTGTGTGAGCATGTGTATTTAAAGAGAAAGACAGAGCTCCTTCCCCAGCCGCCTCTTATCAATACGAAAGTCTCAATATGCTGACTGTTGAGCCCACATAGCTGAAGGCAGCGCTAGCAAGAGGCTTATAGGGTTTAACACACCACCACCACCACCACCACGAGGCTGCTGGCGCCCAGAGAGCTGCGGGCTTGTCTGTTAAGAACCACACCAAATCAAGAGAGGTCAGAGTCAGGTGAGAGGGGAGGTGGGGGAACATAACTGAAACAAAATAAACTAAAAAGAACAAACCAACAAAATAAAACCAAACTAAACAAACAAACAAAAAAAGAAACCACCAAAAAACAGGTAGAAGAGGATAAACAAAGGTGGGGCGGGGGGAAGAATAAGAAAAACAGAAAATGATCCAAAAGAACAAGAATAACTGGTTGTATGGCCTGCAGGTTGTGGATTAAATTAGATTCAAACTTGATTTTTTTTAAGATTTGGGGCTCCCCCTCCCCCACCCCCTAGGGAGAAGGTTGGAAGGAGAGACGGTGAGGATGGGATGGAGGGGCACCTCGCCCCTGCCAGTACGCGGAGGCTGGCAAGTGCAGGGCGCGGGGACGTGACGACAAGGAAGAAGTGCCTGGCAAGCACAGTGCGGACCTTCCTGGGTTGGGTTATCGTGAGTAGTGTCTGGACCGGAAAGACTAATTCTGCCTAGCACCAAAACCAGAATCTCCCCTCTCCAGCACCTGGCAGTTTACGTAAGAAACGGGAATGCAAATGTCAAAGCTTTGCTCGCTTATCATCAGAAGATGAGGTCGGGGAAAACCAACTCCAGAAATTGGGCATATGACTTCAAAGCCTCTCCCACCATGAATCCCAGTCTGGTGGGATCATACCTGGTAGGACGGGGGTCCCGGGGAATCAACCCGCTGCTGCTACAGAAATCAGCAGCTATGGGAACGTGCTCACCCGAGGACCCACAAATGCACAGTCGGAACCACGGCTGGAAACACTCTGGAAACAGCTATGTGAGCACTGGCCAGCTTTCTGCTACTGCAGAGCCACAAGACGCTGCTCACTTGAAGGCAACCCTTGCTGCAAGGTATCGTGCCTTTGAAAGGAAGGGGGTACTGAATTCCTTCGCTGGTCTGAGCCCTAGAGCTATGTGTATCAGTGCACAGGGCACGGACTCCGCAAGATGGCAGGAGGGAGGGGCAGAGGGAAGCATTCTCAGTCCTCCCTGCCTCGCAGAGGTGGACACCCCTGGAACCGAGGCCTTTGGTCTATCTGGGGTCCGAAGAAAACTCTCGGGAAACAGGGGCAGCCCCCTCTCACTCTCAGTACGGCAAAGTTCCTTTTCCTCTTTAGAATAGCCTGGCACAGACTATGGGTTCTGTCCCATCTCAGGAACCTCTCAGTTTTAAACCACCTTAGCCTGCAGATCAAAACATGCTGAGAAACTAAGATGCCCATGCATTTTAAAAATGTGGGACGGAAAGGAGGAGGAGGTGAAAGCAAAACTGAAAAATCAACAGGGGACAACAGGGGACAACGGGAGAGGAGAGGGGAGGGATGGGGGAGGAGTGACGGGGGAGGGGAGGGAAAGGGAGGAGAGGAGATGACCTGTAGAAAAGAGAGGGGAGCGAAGAGGAGGGGCGGGAAAGGGAAGGAAGAGGAGGGGAGGAAGGAGAGGAGAGAAGACAGCCAGCCAAGGAGGGGAGGGACAGCCAGAAGTCAAGCGAGCAGCATCAAGCAGCATTCCGGGCTCATTAAGGCAGAGTGAAAAGATGGAAAAGCAACTTGGTGGGCTCAAAACAGAGTCTGGTTAAAACATCCTCAAATGCCAAATAAACTCAGAAGTCTGGTGTGGCAAACTAGGAGCCCTGATTGGCTAGGAGCATCACTCAGGCTTTTCTGGCCCCTCCCACCCGCCTTATGACACGAAAGCTTCCAGATCATGAGGATGTGTGGGCATTTTGAACACAGGACATGAAGGCCATGAGGACAGAGGGACGGCCCCGCCCCGGCCCCTAGGGCTGAGCAAAAGGCAGCTGGAACACATATATATTTTTGATGAGTCGGAAAATGCTTTACTTTGGAAACTGTTTTTCTCTTTCTTTTTTCCCTCTTTTTATAAAGCATAGTTTGTCCTATTGATTTTAGCATCAAGCCAGATGTGGCTATAACCAACTTAAAGGGAAGAACCGGGGAGCAGGGGGATAGTCAGCTACTTGCACGCAAGCTACGCTTCCAGCCACCTCGCTTAGCCTCTATCTTCAGAGGGCCGGGCCCCCGCGACATCTACGTCTAGCTTCTGCTTCCTTCTGAACGGAAAACTGGGGACTTTTCCTGATCTCGTTCTGGAATGACACTTTCTAAAATGGAAGAGCAAAATCTAAATTTGCTATTATCCTATAATATGCAGGAAACATCCCCAAAGACGAAAATTGGCTGCTGAGAAGTTCTGCTGGGAGTCAAAGCTGGAAGAGAAACTGGGAATTGATAGGCTGGCTCCCAAGACCAGAGATGGTTTACCTCTAAGATAGTAAGTGGTATCGCCAAAACTGCACTGTAGAAAACCACACTGCTAACACGTGAAGCAGCTATGAAGGGTCACAGGTGGCAGACTTCTTTTCTTTTTTGGAAAAAAATATCAAGAAAATTCTGGTCTCTGAGAAAAATATGCTACCTTCGCTTTAAGCAAGGCAATGAGACTGAAGAAGGGAAGTCCGTCCAGATCAACGCCAGTAACAACTTACAACCTCCCCCATCTCACAAAAAAGGCAAACTCTAACTCAAAGCAACTGCCTCTGAACCAAAAAGGGATTCATAAAACCACAAACCCCCATGGATAAAATAAACCAGGCCCCTGAAGCAGCCCTTCTCGTGAGACACACCCATTGATGTCAACTGTACGGTGGGGAACCTCTCATGGGGGCGGGCCCTGTGACTAGTCAGTGGTCTGCCACTGCAGGGCATCTTAGCCCAGCTTCCACAGTCACTTATTTTCCCATCCACGAGCACAAAATACTGATAACCTCACAGCCTACACAGGACAGGCAGAGGCCCGATCTTCCCTGGCCCATCTTAATTACCTTCCCAACATCTTTTTGTCGACGTCATCAAGAAAATCCTTTCAGTGGTCCAAGGAAGACCTCGGGACTGTGCTGAAAGGATATCTGTCACCTCTGTGAAAGCGGCCAGTTCACAAGAGGACTGGGGGGTCCCTCTCCAGCTGGGTGTCCACTTAAGGCCCGACCTGTCATTGGCTGGGCCGAGGGCATGTGCCTGGTCCCTAGCAGCAGAGGGCCTCAAACTCCCTCTTCTCTGTCATTTCTTTGCTCCCCACCAGGCACACTTCATCGAGCTCTCGGACACCAGAGAAGGAGGTCAGAGACACAGCAGACTCGTGGGCATGCACGTAATGGGATGAACATCTGATCTAACGTCTAGACACGGAGCACACGCAAAGGCATGGCGGAGAGGGACACGTGACAAGGGAGGCACTACAAACAGGGACGCGTGTTTGGGGTGTCGAGATACCTACCATCATAATATTCCAAATTCAAAGACTGCTTGTATCAGAACAAAGAAACAACAAATTTAACCAAAGGTGGTTATTAAAGGTAAGAAAACTAGACAGGAACTAGTGGGTATCCCTCCACTAAGATGGAAGTACCTACAACTTCCCTGAGGATGTAGGCTGGGTGGAAACCTGCAGAGGGCATGTGAGGGCTTCGTTTAGACTCTTTTAGGTTGCTGTGCTTCCCTGGAGATCTGGTTCACTGCTACAGACACACATTTATACGAATGTTTCAATTCTGGCAATGCCGCCATGTATGATGGGGGAGTCCTGCTCTTTGCTGGTGCATGCCACTCAATGCCACCCTTCTTTTCAGCACTGTAAAATGATATCACCTAACCAAGTTCCACTGTACAGAGATATGTGGTTTTTACACATAAAACAACCAAAGAGGGAAAAAAGAATAAACGGAAAAAAAAGGGGGATAGGGGGATTAAATATTCTGCCCCAGAGCACTTCTCTGAGTGTCCTGACTACCAGTGCAGAGGAATAGGATCGCTGCCAAGTTTTATCTAGTTCAAACTTTGGGGAAAAGGGGCTTTCTGCACTCAGTACAGCGGCTACCCTGGGACGTAATAGCCGGGCCGGCCCAGGACAATGGCTTTCAAAGGAAAAGCACCAGTGCCCACGTTATGGTTGTAGTATTGGTCCTGCCTCCAGGGACATGTCATTCATAAGAGTAGGGGAGAAAGAGAGAATGAGAAACAGAATGAAATTAGCAAGGAAATCTCGAGGAATGAGGATCATTAGTCATTGAAGCCAGTGGGGGAAGCAGGAGGGAAAGAGGTCAAAATCCATTGTTAACGCTAAGGTACCAGAAGGACAGAATGCTCTGATTTTCCCAAAGGCCTCACAGTGGTAATATACCTGCATGGTTTGCACCATAAAGTCTGTCGGTCAAGCCCGAACAGTGCCCGACACTTCTTTGGAGTATTTGCATCTGTTAGCATAAGGTAAACACAAAAAAACACAACACAATGGTGGGTCGTGCTCAGTTGGATGTGAAATCTCAGCTACAGCTCACGGGTCTCGTACATCACCTTGGCTCTACTGGATAATCTTCCCTCACCAAGGGCATGAAAGGAAAGGACTTCTATGAGTCAAACGGAAAAAAAAATCAAATGAAACAATAAAACACACACGCACAAAAAAATAAAAACAAGAACCAGAAACCAAAAAACAATGAAAAATAAATAAAAAGAGAGAGAGAGAGAGAAGAGGAGGGGAAAAGGTGACATCATTTGCTTCTACCTAGGCCAGGAGGAGGATCCTGGGCTGTCACAAGGAAAGGGTTGGCAGGCAACACTCCCTGGAAGAGGGCGCGCTGGGGTCTGAGTCGCTGACCCAAGGAGGCACACAGGATGCTGTTTTACAGTGGCATTTTGGCTAGCAGCAGCGGGAGAACAAGCACATCCCTCATTGAGCCCGTTCACTTGGCAGTGCCCCACTCCCTCGTGTCTCCTACGATCCACACACAGAGCTATGAAGCAACAGGCCAGAGAAGGGGGGAGAATGGAAGAGACCAGCTGCAGACCAGCACAGCGAATCTGGGAAACTATACACACCTGCAAGGGCCGCACCAGTTATTCTGTTGATCAAGGCCAAAGCGCGCTCGGCATTTCTTAGGAGCGCTCAGGTCTGAATGAGTTCAAGAAAGGAGCGAGCAGAGGAGAGAGTAAGAGAGAGAGAGAGGGAGGGAGGGAGGGGAAGGGAGAGGGAAGAGAGAGATACAAATAAGAAAAAAATAAAAATAAAAAGGGAATAAATCAATGACCTGGTTACTAATGGCAAAATATTGACTTTCGTTTTTTTTTTAACTTTCTTTAATAAAAAAAAAGTAAAAATCACATTCTTATTCAACTTGTGAAATTAGCTGATGCAAATAAAGCTGCAGTATCCCTTCTTCAAGGACTGTGTCTTAGATTCAGTTTGAGCTGACAGGGAAGTTACATACTGAAGAACTCAAATCAGTTTTTCCTCTTTTTTAGTTCTGCTTTCCCTTAATTTTTCCTCTCAATTTTCCTTTTCTTAAAGAAGAAAATAAAGCGAAGGAGGGAATTAAGTTTGTAACATGCTTTTTTCTTCTCAGAGCACGACAGTTTAAAAAAAAAAAAACTACAAATAAGAAACAGAACAAAACGAAACAAAACAGAAAGAAATAAAGAAAGAAAAGGGTTGTGGTATTGGGATATTGCAGCTTTTGGAATGTTCGTCTTTTCTTTTTTAATCTATTGTATTAATGTTAGGACAGGAGCAGATGGAGGTAAACAGGCTGTGTGAATGAGCTGTTAGGAGTTAGAAGCTCACAGCAGCAGTAAAGCAGGCATGGGCAATAAAATGCGAGTGAATTTGCAAATGATGAGCAGAAAAGCAAAAGGAAGAAAAAAAACAAAATTAAAAAAAGCAAAGGAAAAAAATAATCATACTGCAAATGCATGCTTGCATGAGAAAACTTAGCGGGAGCGATGAAAAAAAATGCCATTAGATTAAGGAGGTTTATTACTGAATTCCTTCCATTTTTTTTCTTTACCAGTCTCTTTTAAAGAAATACTGCATATTCAATTTGCACAGTTAGTTCAGCTCTACATCACTGTAATTGCTGCTTAAACAACTGTTATGGAAAAAGTAAATAATCAGTCAATAAATAAACAAAACAGAAGTTAAATTAAATTAAAAAAAAACAATAAAAGCAACGGAAAAAAATATCTACCGAAACATACGAAACCGTGTAGATGGTCATTTTAAAGAATGTTCAAATGTCATACGTGTTTAATGTTAATAAAACTATAATGGCAAGAAAAATTAAAAAACAGTTTATCAACTATTTTAATGACTCAAAATGACATTAGCACCTGTAATCGGAGGAAGTGAAAGGCAAGGATTTAGGAAACATTCGCTGTGTTCTGAAAAAAAAGAACAAATTATACAACGCCTTCAAAATTGTTGTTTGTTTGTTTGTAAAGCCTGGTCTTCTCCAAGGGACCTCTGAGATTGCCTATGCAGTATTTCTAATTTCTGCTACAGAATGACAAACCTCCTTAATTTAAAATGGGTGCAATTTACCACTGTAAAGGCATGCATCGAACATTCAGGAACAGCCCAGTTAATACCCAACACTCACACACACCCCTCCCACTACTCCCCTCGGCCCCTCCTCATCCTCTCTCAGACACATACAAAATAAGCAGGCTATCTACACCCCGGCAGAGGCATGCCCACTGCTCGCTCTCCAGTTACAGGCTCTGCAGTTATTTAAAAACACATTCCACTAGAATTACAATGTGCTTTTCATGCAACAATGGTTGTTACTAGCTTTCAAAGGGCAGTAGTCCGTGAAGCAACTATTATTAAAAGGCATAAACAAAACGGCTGGCTATGATGGGTTCCCCCACAATGTCCTGGCCTTGAATTTCTCCTGCCTCCCCCAGAAGGAAGCCTGACATAAGAGTGACCCTCCAACTATGCTTCTTCCATTACCACCGACTACTGGAACTTACCATTGGTCTCGCCTGGTTGCTTGTCCCTTTTCCTCTTCTTCTTCTTCCCCTGAAAGAACAGACAGAACACAGGGAATGAGTTCGAGATATAGCTGGGAAGAAAGTGTCTGGGCCTGGCCCCCACTTCCCTTTATCCCCAGAGCCCTTGAACAGCACCTTAGCGGTACAGGTACATTTCTTGGGGGAGCACAAGGGATAAAGAGGGGGTGCAGGAAAAGACCTCTCTGCTCCTGTGCTGCTGTCCACCCTCACCCCTGACTTGAGGCATCAGATTCCAGGAGGAGGAAGAGGACAGCAGGACGGAGGTGGGAAGATCATCAGGGAGGCAGGATGGGAAGCATCTGACAGCACACCTCCAAGGGCCAAGGAATGCTGGGACAGGTGTGGGCATTCAGACTATGCCCTTCTCATCCCAATCAGATCTCACGAAGACCAAAGTATCCCTAATCACAATCAAGGTGACAACTTCAGCAGGGGCTTCTCAAAACCATAGTACTGGCCTTGGATTTGAAAGATGGGGCGTTTAGAGGAGCCAAAGAGAACCAGGAATGAAAGAGGCTCCTTCTGAAACTGCTAGAACATCCACCAGAGAGGGCAAATCTCCCCCCTCCTGCCTGTCTTCTATAAATGCTTTTCCACAAAGCATTTTGGGGCGCTATCCCCAAAATCCACCACAGATGAAAAATATCGATCAGAAAAACGCATTTAATGTACCTAATCTACTGGACGACACAGCTTAGCCTAGCCTGCCTCAAACATACTCAGAATACTCAGATGAGTCTACAAGTGGGTAAACTCACCCCAACACAAAGCCGGTATTATGTCATCTACAGGGACTACACAAAGCCTATTTTACAATAAAGTGTTACATGGCTCATATGCGTTCAAGTGTCATGGCACTGCACTTGCTTGGGTGTCACAGGATCCAAACGTTAACTTGGCTTAAAGATTCACACAGAATGCTGACATAAACACTGAAGCAGAAATGACCATGATGGGCAGGGATCCTGAGGACGCGCCAGGTTCTGAAGGAACTGCAGGGGAAATGCCGTGCAGTGCCAGCTCCAATGTGGGGTGCATCACCTGCCTCAGCACAGCGCCTCCGTTTGCCCTGGGCTGGGGCCTGTGCTCCTGGGAGATGTGGCTTTGGCTTCTAGGCAGTGCTTTAGTTCAGGCACATTATGTGCTTTGGTATACAATCAAAAACAAAAACCCACGCCCACAATCACCTGGAGCATACCAGAGGGTCTCACTGAGTCGGATTCAGGAGACAAGTAAAAACTCAACAGAGAGGTGTTAATTTCTAGAGACCCTGTTACCTGTGACACAGCACCCACCCACTTCTGATTCCTGGCTACCTCTTCAGCCTCTGTCCAGGAAAGCTGCGGTGCAGGATGCACAGGGGAGATGTTTGTGACTGAGGACAGCACTGGTTTAGGCAAATGTATCTAAAGGACAGGGACCGGGTTTCAGTGGGAAGAGGACGTGAAGACACTCATCAGCACTTGTCAGAGGAAGGCACTCCATTATCTTGTTAGGTCTAAACGCACGGCAATGAGAAAAAGAAAAGACCCCGACGAGAAAATGGTGTAGAATTTATCTCCTCCACCTAACGTTGAAGTGTCAGAAAGAAAATAATGTTGCAATGTGATGCCAATGATCAGGTATTACTGCAGTGCCCAGAATGTTTTCTCTTGTCCTCAAAAGAATGCACCAAGTCTGACTATCCAATTGTGACAGTTCTATTCAACCCTTGTTTCCTAAGGAAGTGATTTAAAGGCTTCTACCACAACTTGGCTGAAAGAGGAGGGTAGAAGAAGCATGAGATTAACCTGAAACAGATTTTTCCAGAACAACATCTTAGATGCTACAATGACCAAAGTAATCTGCAAAAATTCCTAAGCTACGTGAGTTAAAAAGAAATCCTAGCTGAGTACAGTGTTTTATGCCTATAATCTCAGTGCTCCAGGAGGCTGAGGCAAGAGGATTACAAGTTTAAGTCCAACCTGGGCAACTTAACAAGAACTTATCTCAAAATAACAACAACAAAAAGGACCTGGAGATGTGGTTCATTGCAAAGGCCCTCAGTTCAAACCCCACTACCACAAGTATGACAATAATACGGATATTAAATATCACACAAAATTGTGTGTGTGTGTGTGTGTGTGTGTGTGTATACACAAAAGAAGTATTAGTAAGTTTCTCCCACAATAAAATCCGCAAAACCTTCAATTCTCTATCGTGATCCCAGACTGCTCCTCAGGACATGGAAGGAAGATGGAAGCACACCTATGTGTTATGGGCCGGCCATCAAAGATGGAATCTGATAGCACCTTTCGAGGAAATCAAGTTTCTGCAGCCACAGATGCAAATCCACCTCCAAAACCACTTTCAAGTCTTCACAGGAGTTCCTGTGTTACACCAAACCGTCTTTCAAATATAGAACTGAGCCAGAGTCAGGTCAAGGGCCTCATGGACCTTCTGAAATGTAGACGGTACATCCCAAAAAGCCTCAAGTGACAGTCCTGTCTAAATGACTCCAGGGAAGTTAAACAACATTCTTTTGATGCCATCACAAAGTATGCCTTGTTCCTTTGTGGAGACTTCACCCTGCACAACTCCAGGGGGCTCCACTCATGTGGACCTCCCGCATAAACTGCATACCCTAAGGTCGAGTAGCGGACACCCGTGTGCAGCTATACAGGAAGGCCCTACTGTAACGTAAACCGTCCACTGGAGACCCAGGATCTATAAAGTCGCTGAACTCTTCTCTGCGGTACCACTCTAGATCACCCATAGAAGTAGGCAGGTGGAAGCTGGAGATAAACGCTAAGAACTTGTGACCCTGAACCAAAAGAGCAGCGGAAGTGATACAGCTGTGAATACAGGCTGAGGAGGCTGCCTGCTGCTGGAAAGCTCCACCTTGGGGTCAGGCGGGGGTGCGCAAGCCCACTGGGAGGGCAGCAGCTTTCTCATCCTCTTCCTTTTAGCTCCAGAAGAAAGGCTCCCCCACTGCTCACACACCAAGGACAGAGGGAAAGGTCCCAAGAAGCCACCCTGTGTCGTCTGTGTCCATTAGCGATAAGGCCTCTCAGCAGAGTGACCGTACCATCAGCACGGTGCTAGCACTGCTTCCCAGGTCAGCTCCCAGAGCACACAGACCAGGGCTGCCAGCTAGGGCAGTGGAGCCCCAGGGAGAAGGGTAGCCCGGGGCAGTGACGGCCAGCAGGCTCTGGGCTCACTTCTCTCCAGTCTTCACAGCAAGGAACACACAAAGTAGCACATATTTAAAGAGAAGAGAATCAAGAGGGTGAACGTGCCAGGGCAAGCAGAAAGCCACCTTCACTCAGGACTATGTGATCAGGCGGATGTTTTAGACCTGCTACGGATGGCAGACTCTCAAAGCAAAACACTCTCAACTCTGAATCCTCACAGCATCTCATGAGCCTAACTTTACCATCAGTAAAACCTCAGTGATCTCAATCCCCGACACAGGGTCCATACCCCAGAGGCTACCTACAGGAGAGCAGGGCCTGGGGCACTGACTGGTAATGTGACTCAGTGGCCTCAGGGCCCGACAAAGGGAGGCAGGCATGAAGTTTTATTTCTCTTCAGAGTGTGTGCAACGTAATAAAGTATGATACAACATTACGGCCCTTCCCTCCACTCAGACAGAAGAGAAAGCCGGGAACTTGAGCTATTGGGCAAAAATGCAGGACTAGAAAAAAACGAGAAGTGAGAGAGGTCACCAGAAGGCAGTAGATGTACAGGAGGAAAGAAATCACGGGCATCGATGCAGCTGGTGAAAATTAATGTCCTACTACGATGATTTGAAAGAACCAAGAGAAATTAGGCAAATCCTGCCCACACCGCAATGCCCAGAAACACACCTTCCTTATTATCCCTCCTTGCCTTGAGAGGCTCAGTCATGTCATCCATTCTGCCAACATGACTTTCACTTGCTACTTTCCAGGGATGTTCTCATTGTGCCCTGCCATGTTGAAACAGGTAACCAATTTCTACTACACCATGGCATAAGGCAACTGTTTTGTTTTCCTTACCCAACAGGCCCTGCTAAAGACCTGTAGGGGAGTTAAGCTCTCTCCTTCCACCCCTACTCATGATCTTCTCTAAAAAGCCACAGTGCTACTAACTGGTGCCAAAGGAGTGGGCACCTAATGTAGCACTTAAGTTCCTCTAGGGCCCTACCTCCTGTACTAAGTGGGCATCGACTTCAGCACTCCTGAGATGGAACACTGGAAATCTCTCACTTACCACCCCACCTGAAGAACGATTACAGGTTGACAAAGCCAGATAAGACAAGATCCTCCACTTTAAGTGACCAGACCAGATGCCAATGATCCCAGCAGTGGATGGAATGAATGGGCGCGAGGCCCCCAGCTGGCTTGTAACCCATCCTTCTCTCTGTATGCATATACCCTATCTCAACAAATGGAGGCAGTCCCCAAGAAAGAGATCCACCTACATAGTTATCCCGTGCGGACCAGCCAGGGTAGAGCTGCATGTGAAGCTGTCGCTCCTTCCGGGCCAGCTCATAGTATTTCGCTTGCTCTTCTCTGGACAATGCGTGCCACTGGAAGGGACACAGGGTGGGGAAGAAAAAGACACACAAAGCATCGTAAGTTACACCATGGCCAACAAATGAAAAATGATGCTATTGGAGGGGTGAGTGCACCTGGAAGTGGTACCGTCCGCAGACAATGATGGTGTACTGGGTCCTGGCACTAACGGGAGTGCTCAGACAGACCTTCCCTCCTCATATCTGTCATTCTATCATTGGCACTCGCCAATGGGGCTGTTCTGAGTGTCACTAAAATGTGGAATGACTGGTTACCAAGGCTTCAGAATATGACCGAGGAGAAAACTCCCCAGAGAAAGGGAGAAAGGGACATTACGCCCCCTGACCCATCCCTTCTGGACCATTCTTCCCCCTTCTTCTTCCCAGAAAGGGGTCGCCTACCCTGCGCCCAAGGATCTGGTTGATGGCCGCACTTTCTTTCAACGTGCACTCAGCCACGACCTTTGCCCTCATCTCCTTCATATACAACATGAATGCATTAAGGGGCTTCTTTATGTGGGGCTTCTTCTTTTCCTCTTCCTTCTTCGAGTCCTGATGCTTTCTGGATAGAGACAAAACAGGTAGACACACAAACAGCCCAATAAACAACCACAGAGTCCAACGTCCCCCACAGCAGAGGCCCATGTCTTTAGTCTCCTTCACATCCCAAAGCTAGCAGTTCCGAATAAAAAACATGGTTCCACTTTTGGTCTCCTCCACCCCAGAAAAATGGAACAAAAATAGCACGGACAGGGAAAAGGCCAGGCGAGAAATTCTCTAATCACTTCTTTCAGTTTCACTCAGTCAGTTTTCCCAAGGCAGAGAGAAAAGCACTGTGACATCCACTATCCCTAACCCCCAGGCTGCTCTCATGCTCCCGGAACAAAGCTCTCAATGTTGGATTTCAGTGTTAGGAGGCAAGGAAGTGGTTTTCAATCCCAGGCTACCCAAGTACACACAAAAAAGCACTCTGCTCTAACCCACAGAGGGACAATCGGTGAGGTCCACCACGGTGTGTTTTGTCCTTCTCTAGACAGAAGCGCCCGCGGGCAGGGTGTTCGCTGGGGTCAAAGAGGTGAGGCAGACAGCAGGCAGAGTGCCACCACCAAGATCCACAGCAGCACCCATGGCCAGGACTCCGAGGGAAGCAGTAACAAGGGTGGCACTTACGAGCTGTGCAGTGAGCCGACGTCACTCTGGGAGGATTCCTGTTTGACGGTTGGGGTGACTATGGCCGGATGGGGAATGCCGGTCGTGTGTAGGGTGTGATGTGGTGGGACCATGTGGGGAGGGAACCTAGAAGACAGAAAGCTGTGTAAATCGTCAGAATCAAAATGAATGAATGAGGAGGGATGTGTATACACAATTAAAAAAAAAAAAAAACAGCACGTAACATTCACATGAAAGCGACCCAAGGCGTATGAAACCTGTCAGCATTAATTAGCAATAAATTAAACATAATGATTTCCATAATGTCATTAAAGCCAATCTTCCCCTTCATTACTGCTACTGACATGAGACATTATGATTTTTAACATCTTTAGCAAAAGACAAATTCAACTGATGTACTTGGGCAGAAAAGCGGGCTCGGACTACCTGCTGAAAGTTGCCTGGCCACTCATTTTCTGAGGCATTATTAGTGGCATCTAAGAAGACAATTTTCTAAGTTCTAATCAGCTCTAAAATGAAAGGTGAAATCTTTTGTTGTATATTGACAGCTAAATGAAATATTAACGTGGTTGAAATATACATACATTTTTGACAATGCTCTGCATGCCTCATTAGGCCTCATTCTGGTGATGGAGGGCGATAAAATTTTTATTTTTCTTTTGTTGCTGGGCCCATCATTTGACAGGGAAGGGAGAAAGTGAGGCAGAAAGATAGGGAAAAAAAATTCATGTATGCCCTACTACCTTCCCATCATAAGTCATGGTTATTCTAGGTTTGTATTATTTCACAGAAAGATGAAAAAGAAAATACACAAGCCAAACTTCAAATTCTCGATTTTTATGCCCTTTTTTCCTGGAAGATTCTTAAGGTCACTTAATGTTATCTGCACATCATTAGAAAACCTTCTAAATGATTCTTACAATTATAATAAAGAAGAAAACAGTTTGTTTTCTCTCTCTCTCTCTCTCTCTCTCTCTTTTTTTTTTTTTTTTTTTGAGACACAGTGTTGCTCTCTAGCCCAGGCTGGCCTTGGACTCACAGCAATTCTCCTGCCTCAACCTCCCAAGTGCTGGGATTAAAAGCGTGTGCCACCATATCCGGCTTTATGTGGTATCGGGAAATCGAACTCAGGGCAAGCACTTTAATGGCTGTGCCAGTCCTCCAGGCTACTTCCTTCTCTAATGCCACTCATTTCCAAGGGACATTCTCTAAAATACACGGTAGTCCCTGAATTGGTATTTTTCAATCACACAAATCAGCCACAAAGTTAAGAGCTGGTTTCATGCCACTCTTGATCCATCTCTGAAGCGACTGCTGGATTAGACAAATGGCTTTCACATTCTCTGATATGCACGGAGTTTCCAATTGGTACCGGATAGGAGCTACCTAACCCCCCACCCCAACCTTACAAGTAGTGATTACTGTAGAAAAGGGTAGGATGAGACGGGGAAAAAAAAGGCAAAATCCCAAAAGTACACAAAATGACAGCTCCTGCTCAACCCCAGTGAGATTACCCAAGGAGCAGGCAGGGATGCTGCATAGATGGAAGGGAACTTGGATTACAGCAATGGTGGCTTCCTAGTAAGCCAAACCACAGTGGTCCAATCACCATCCAGGAATCCTATCTCACTCTTTAGAAAACCAATGGCAGGGAGAACTAGAGATCCTAGTCACGTGTTCATCATAACAGTTATTTCAAAAGAATCTAGTGTTTATTTAAAAAGTTCTTCCCATGAGTAGACTGGAGGTAGTTTTCTTTTAGCCAAAATAATGGAACAAATGTTTTTGTTTTTCGGACAAGATCTCGCTCTGTAGTCCAGGCTAGTCTTGAACTCACTATGTAGCCCAAGCTGGCCCCAACTCATGGCAATCTTCCTCCCTCAGCCTCCTGAGTACTGAGATTACAGGCATGCACCACCATGCCTGGCTTATGTGGTCCAGGAGAACTGAACCCAGGGCCTTGTGCCCACTAGACAAGCGCTCTGGCTGCTGAGCCCTGTAACAAATGTAAATGTGAAAAAACTGATTTTTAAAAAAGTTTTTAAAAAAACAATCTGCACAGATCAACAAAGATGAAAAAATATCAACAAATGTTGATTTCTACTGGGCCCTAGAGCCACTGTAGAACCCAACTCAGAAACCCTACCCAGAGGTGGCTCTCTCCTGTAGCTGCCCTGGCAAACGGAGGCCATGCTGGCACTTTGCTAATGACATCATGATTTCTTAATAAGAATCACACACATCCTTTTAGAGCATCAGGAGAGAGAGAGAGAGAGAGAGAGAGAGAGAGAGAGAGAGGAGACATAGTGAAGGAGGGAAAGAGGGGAGAGAGAAGGAAAATCCAAGGGGTGGGATTGGGCAGCACATAGGGGATCAACTAGCCGTTACCCGTCTCCCCTCAAAACATGGGTGGAAAACAGTGAGCTCAGGGGAGGCACTTAGACTACCAAGTTACACGCTGTTGCTTCCCTCCCTTGAAGGCCTCAGAGGAAACCTAAGAATATGTGTTCTTGGCAGCCCCTGGGTTAAGGCTGGGTGGAGTGGCAGCTTTTACTGTGAGTTTTAAAGGCTTGACATTCCTCAAATACATATGTTCCCTTCCTACAGACTAAGAATGCACACAGACATATGAGAGAGAAGAAAAAAAAAACTGCATTCAAGAGTGTAAATATACACACATCAACCAAATACTGGAGGAAGACACAGTAATTTGGGTAAATGTTGGGGCAGGGACAAATTTCGGGATAGCCACGAAGAACCAACACCTCTGAGTTCCTCGCCCTCCACACGTTCTTATGTCTGAGAAACGTACAGAAGACGCGTGTGACTGTGCACGTGGCCTGTCCGCAAGTCCTTTCTACAGACAACTATTTCATGAAATGCAATAAACACCCTAAAAATTCTAAGCAGCTCATTATACACCCCTGTCCGCTTTTATGGCTCCAAGCCAGAAGATAATGATGAACCTTAACTTGTTAAGGACAACTAATTTTTGTTTCTGGCTGTCTCAGGGGCTTCTCGCTTACTTGGTCTCACTTTATTTCACTGTTGACACGTTTCTGTTAACTGGATGTCATCTGCCGGCCTTGATTTTATGCACAAGCAGTAGGATGCGTTTTTCCTGTGCAACAATCCTGCTTTGAGTTGCATTAGGTTTGTCGTTATTCCCTCATTTTCCCCCTTGCACTTGTAACATTTCATCTCTTCCTGCCTTATTTTTTTGTGAGCCACGGTGCACCCACATTATGGTTTATACATGATCTCGCTCCCTTTGAAGCCGGCGGATTTCAGAGCCCGCTCTCGTCAGGAGAAGAGCCTTGCACCAATTTAGCAGGCTGAGGGCCTGGAGCTCCAACATCTCAATCTAAAGGGGGTCACAGGGTGGCACAAGTGAGTGTCAGCAAGAGCTGTTTAATTGCCAATCTAGGCTTCTCCATGGTGTTTAAAGTATAATGACCCATCACTTAATTCTGAGAAGTCCTGGCCCCGCTGCTGAATAGAATGAATATCAAAGGGTGTTCCGGAACAGGGCAAGCTGCCTACATTTGCTGTAACTGCCATAAGTATAATAGACCTCTACTTCTGTCGCCCCATTACCACAATAATGTATTTAATTTGCTGTATACGCTTTTTAACTAGCTACCTTTCATAGGGCCTACCTGGGGAATCAGCCATCCCCCCTCCCGCCACCACAGCCTGTAACCTTTCTTCCTACCACTCCCTTCCTTTCCTCTACTCCCTTGCCCACCTATAAATCACTGGCTGACCTCCTAATGGTAATTCAATCAATAAGCTTAACCCTAATCTCTATCCTACCGTTACATCACCATTTCCAACCTCTGATGTAGCAAGTAAATAAACATGAGAGGTGACTGGGTGTGGTCCACACGCGTTGGGATGGGGGGCTGAGCCGGAGTTCACAAGCAGCTCAACTCCTGGGAGGGTCCCCATTCGCTCTCACGCTCTACCAGCCTGTGATGACATTATTTAATGAGCAAACCCTCCTTTTGCTAGATGAGAGAACATGCACACATGCACAAAAAGCATTTTCCCATCTAGCTAATACCAGTATGGATCCTGATGTTTACCACAAGTGGAAAAATGGACCTCTGCAATCATATGATATCCGTGGCACAACTGCAAATGCTAGATGTGCTATAGTTTGTTTTTCTCAATGGGTGTGGTTCTTCATCTCGTCCCCTGCCAGAATCGCTGCTCTGGAAGTAGGCAGAGGCAAGGTGGTCTGTCTCGCCAGCCCTTTCTCTGGTCCTGGCGCCCCATGTTGGCTGCAGAAAATGGGGAAGAGGCTGGGGGCAGCATCCTTGCTGTCTAATTTAATTAGGTGCCATCATCAAAATGGATTGGTTGTTTCAGCCCATCAGGAAAGTCTAAACCTCCACCGATTTAATTAACTTGACTGAAAATCAGATGAACAGAAAATAAAACTATCATTAGGAGCAATTAGTGACTACTTACACATACTGCTGCCAACCAGTTTGTAAATAAACTAGCAGTCACTGAAAAATTAGCCAGAATTAATTAGAGGGAAGAAAATGGGAACATGGGGATATGTGTATGTACATATACTTCAACTATAAATACACATGAATGTATAACACATGCATGATTCTCTTTAGCGTTCTAATATATGGAGCTCCACAGGCCAATATGGTGGCCATTGGGCACACACGTCTATTGAGTACATAAAATGTGGCCCATCCACATGTGCTCTACGTGAAAGACACAAAACTACAAAAACTAAGTACAAAAAAAAATTTAACACGTGTCATATAGTGATATTATGTCAAGAGGTAGTTTTTTGGCCATAGTACAGTGGATTGAATAAAATAGATCACTAAAAAATTTTTTCTCTTTTTCTTTCTGACTTTTCAAAAAGTGCTACTAGAAACCATGAAGATCTCCATGTGGCTGACACCAGTTCTCTCCTTGGCAGGGCTCCTACTACTAGGGGTGAGGCAGGGGATGAGGAGGCAGTGGGGGTGGGGATGGCTTTCTGGTTAACCCTCAATCGGAGTCTGAGCTTTGAAAAGATAATTTTTCAAACTCGCAGTATCATAATAGAATTACCTTTCAAAGTAAATCAGGGTAACAGAGAAATGATATTTTTAAAAGCTTCCTATGTCCTGCTTTCTCCAGCCCTCCTCATTTCTGCAAATACCCTGCTTTACTGATTGACTCATAAAAAAAGTCTGACCTAGGAAGGCCTCACTTACCTTGGAAATTCAGGGCAAATGTTCAGTATTTTCTAGGAGCAAAGTCTAATACCACATCAGCTTTGCATTATTAGAACATGTAGCCACAGTCCCTGGGTGGCCAAGTGGCCAGCTAGAGGACTTCCTGGGAGGTCACGCACAACCCCGGTTGAAGGCCCTGGTTCTTGGAACTCACCTGGACATAGAAGCATTGACAGTCAGTGCTGTGGGGTAAGGGTGTCTGAATCCTCCTGTCGTGATTGGATACACTGGTTGACCTTGCCTACAAAGAAGGGGTACAAAGTGAGAGACTCGGAATGAGGCTGGGGGTGGGGAGAAGAAAAAGAACAGGGAGAAGTTCTCTGCACAGTAAGCTTTATTCTCATTTGATCAGAACAAAAATCTTGGGGATTGTACAGGAAGGATCAAAGGGAAGAAACACAGAACAATTTGAATGCCATAAATCTGATAGGAATGGCTAATTAAATTTTATAACCTCTGCTTATGTCAATAGAGACCCTCTCCCCAAGCTGAAACTAGGTGTTTTGTTGTAATAATTAAAGGCGAAGTCTCGCTTGCTTTAATGGAGCCATCACACTAATTGAGGGCTACACATCCAAAGGAAAACAATAATGAATGTAAATTTATACCAAAATAAAGTACAGTGAATCAAAGGACTTCAGTTGCGCTTTGGGCCTCTTTCGGTATTTAGATCTCGGTGAGAAAACATTAAATTAACAGAGCTTAATTTGTAGCCTTTTGTCAAATTAACAAGTGTTGACAAGAGTTACCGGGGGGAGAGTCCCCAAGAAGAATTGTGGGTAACCAATAGACAATCACACCTCATTACAATAATTAAAAAATACAGCAACATGCAAAATAGCATCCTCATGAAAGACACACAACTTTTCCTGACAGAGAGTTGTCGGAGTTGGCCATTCCTTTTTATCTAGCCTTCAATATCTCCTCATCAGCCAAATGGGGCAAATGGTGACTGAGAACTGTCAAGCGTTGGCCCCATCTACTTGGGAAGAAATGGGTCACAAGCTCGTGCTTATGTCCATCTCACCAGACAAAAATTAGAAGCCAAAGCTGCACCCAGGGCTGGGAGTTGGTAGAGCTACTACATTAATACAACCTGATATTTTTAGAAATAGCCCAGGATCTCTTTACCTAGAGAAATGGGAGTAAATCACACTCCAAGATTCTATCTTCTTTACGGCTATCAAAATCTGTCCTCTCCAAGACCCAAATTCTAGTTACATCTGTATTTCATTGTGCATTCAACATATTGTCCTGTGTTTTCTGGAGTAGAAATCACAGACAAACATGAAGAAACATATACACAGGAACACAGAAACAGAGTAATCACAAAACATATTACTACATGCATGCTCCTGAACACAAGTACACACTACACACATTATACTTATGCACCAAAGGCCTTTCTGCTGTGATTTTAAAATCACATTAGAACTTAAGTTGTAAAAAGACAGTCAAATTTTCTGGACACACAGATGGCTCCACATAGCACATCCCAATGAAGCCTCAAGCAACCCTTCCTTTCACAGGTGAGTGAAGCATCCAATAAACACACCATGCCAGGGAGGTGCTGGTTAAATAACACAAGATTCTCAAAAGACAAGACTTTACTATCACTGTCAACCCTGGAAGGGATGTAGGGTGGGGCTGGGGATGCTAGGATTGAAAGAGATCAACTTCCACTCTCAGCTCCGAATTTCACTACTGAGTTGTTCTCATCCCATTCCCTCCCAACTCCCACCCACCCGCCTACATAGGCAACACCTAAAAGGAAGGCCTCAACCGAGTGACAATGACAATTTGGGCTTCACGGCCATGGTCAGCTTCAACAGGGAAAACACCTAGGAGCCTTCTATATTAAGTGCACCTTCGTCCACAGAACCTTTGGGGCCATGGGTTAAGAATGTTAAGAACCACCCATGATCCATCAGAGTGGCATCTGATTCATCCCCACTCCCACAGGACATATCAGAAGCATCTTCCCCAGGCCTGCCAGCAACCTTACTCCAACACACACACACACACGCACAGACTAAATAATAAGCATGCCCACGTAAGAATCAAAAAGAAAATTAAAAAATGGAACTCCTTACTGTGGTACTAACCATCCTAGCGGATGGGGGATTTGTCCTACGGTGCCGGGTGATAGCGGGTAATACGGTGATATATCTGGAGGGTGCGGAGGCCGGGGGATTCCTGGAAGAAAGCAACAGAACCTTAGGGACAGAGAAGGAAAGGAAGAGAAGAGCGGCATCTGGGGAACAGGAAGTGAGACAGGAGAAGGGGAGGTAGACCTTCTGGAATCCCAGCATGAGCTCACTCATCACTGGACTCCAAGAAACATCCCTAGTTTTCACGTTATTCCAGATGGAACAGTACCTTGGCTCAATTCAGAGACTTGAAAAAAAAAAAAAAAAATGCCACCTGGGGTATCTCAGCCTCAGGTGACTTAAATTAAAAAAAAAAAAAAAAAAAAAACCTCTAAGAGCTTGGCACATAATAGGTGAACAGGTGATACAAAGTCCCTTCACCCTGAGAACTTGCCCCCTCACCCCTTCTAATTGTAATGACTTCCTTGCACGACAGTCACTCTCTGATCTGTAACACTTTTTGAGTTATGACTCAGAAAGGTCACCCTGCCTTCTTTCAAAAGAGGTAATTCCTCCAGAATGCCAACGCCTCAACCAAGATGGGCCACTGAGCTACCAGATGCCGCTTGGGGTCTTATCCCCAGAACTGTCAAAACTAAACTGGTAAGGAGAGGCAGGGGGCCTGGGGTGTTCAGCTCTGGAACCCGATTCTTCAGAAGGCAGAGTCATCTGTGGGCATTGATGCTGTCTGTTGACCACAGGCGCCAAGAGCCAGCACTGAAGGTATGGGTCGTATCTCTGCACACTTCCTGCTGCCTGTGCTCAGGCGTGGGTGTGCCGGGACCAATTCTGACAGAAAGGAACTGCACAATACCTCATTGCTGAAGGGAATGAGCCACATGCTCATGGAAGAAAACTATTTCATTTTTTAAAAAAAATTCATTCAGGAAGCTTTTAATCTGTAAATTAAGTCTCCCTAGGTGACATTTTCATACAGGCATTGCTTTTACTCTATTACAAAAACCAAACAGATTAGCCGGGCTTGGACCCTACACCCGGCCATTTGCACACTTGAAAGAATGTTCGCAGAGGAAAAGTAAACAGTCCACAGACGTTAATCATATGTTTTACGGTAACCATTTAAAAGCTATTCCCTGTACTGCCGTTATTTAAATGAGACGCTGACACTGCCATTCACTTGCAGAGCCAGGGGCCTGGCCACCTCCTCCAGCCGCACAAGCACAGGTTGGGTCCTGCACCAGCACAAGGGGGGCTCAGAGGGAGTGAGCGGGTCAGCTAACGTGTGTCTTCTTTCAGAAGCAGAAAAGGCTGCCTCTCCGGGCAGCCCATCCCAAACAACAGCTCCTCGACCAGTGACGCAGAACGCTCACGTTAAAGGCACCCTTCCAATGAACTAGCTGGACAGAGGAGCCCCTGGTCACCATATTGTCCACAGCCTTGAAGAAACACTGTACCTTGGCTGTTCTCCCAAGACTGCTTTACCTACTGGTCTACCTACTGGTCTTGGATCTGCTTGTAAGGAACACCACATGTAACCCTGTTTTCTCTCCTCCTCCCCTCTGGAGAGAGAGCAGTCAGTTAACCACATGAGACGGAAGAGACTATGAGTGCAAAGGCAAAAAAACCCCAATGGGTGCTTCTGCTTTGAGATCTTGTTGCTTGTCCTGTCACAAAAGAGAAATCAGCCTGGGTTCTGGTTTTCCCTTCCGTAAAATGGGCTTGGCTGTACCTCGTACTAGAGCGGAGAAAGAACCCAAATGATCTAGCAACTGCAGAACCCAAGGATACGATCTCTGCTATACCAGCAGTCTCTGCCAAGGAACTGGAGCCCACGAGAAGCCACGCAGCTAAGCTTCTCATCCTCCTGAGGAGCTGACAGGGACAGATGAAGGGCCTCCCATCCCATGACTGCTTCCAACTCTACTGAGGTCTTTTAGAATTGTAACTCACTCCTGAAACGGGGACTCACAGCTGGGGTCTAAGACAGGCCTCTGTAGGGGCAAGTGGAGCTCTTAAAAGATCTTTATCTCTACAAAATGGATTTCTCCAAAGGGAAGAGGAAAACCGTGCCCTCAGCAGGCCTTGGCTTCCGCTTCCACTCCCCAGAGCTTTCTCTCTAAACCCCAGGAGGGAAAACTGAAGCCCCTTACCCCTATCCCTCCTCGGTCTCTGCTGGCCCACCTGGTCACCCACCATTTTGTCTTGGCACCCCAGTGCGCAACCTACCTGTCTTGGGGTCTACGTCGGCTGGTAAGTGTGGAGGTGGGTTTCCCGGGGTGAAGTGCTCATTACTGTACGTGATAAGAGGCGTGAGCGGGTGGACATGGTGAGGGTGCTGCACCACCGGCACTTTGTTCGACTGTGGAAGGAAAACACAGAACGACACCATCAAACTGGTCCCAGCAGCTCGGGCTCATGGCTCCTCTAGTGACACCCTCCCACTGTGGCTTTGACAGATACACTCAGCTTCGCCTGCCTCCAGCTCCCCAGTCCATTAAAAAATAAGAGATAGTTTTAAGGCAGCTGTGTTGTCCTGCTTCCATTTTTACTCCTCACTGAGCCTGGCTTTTAAAAAACCTTCTCCATCACTACCCCATCATGAATCCCAAGCCTGTGCACTTTTCCCACCGGCAGGTGAGTCGGGAATGGGGACTTTAATCACCTAGGCCTACTGTGTTCTTGCACATGGGGGGAATCTCCTGCCCAAGGTCCCTGGTGAGACCTCTAGGATGTTAGCAGGCTTTGCAGGGAACAGCCCAGGATGCCTTCATTTACAAGAAACACGGCAGGGCCCAAATTCAATCCAGCCACCCCCAGTCCACCTCCTAATCCCTCCCTACCCTAGAGACAGTGGACACTGTACAGCCCTTCACAGTCAGAACAGGGTGCAAAGCCCCACTGGAGCTTTGGGTGGGAGCGTGAACTTTACCAGAAAGCTCCTTACTGCCTGGCAAGCACCTGCATATTTTATGCAAATTATAGCAGCCTTGATTCATTAGGAATTTCATTAGGAAGTCATCAGGGACTACTAATAAATTAACTGGATGATGATAAATTGGGCTAATAAAAGGTACACATTTTTGAAATAAGTAGCTCCAGCAAACAAAGTACAAGTACTTTCTGTGTTTAGTCAGGGTGGATCAGTGGAGAGAAACTGAAGGGGAAAAAAAAGGAAAGGAAATGAAAAGCATTCTAAGTATGTCTCTAGCTGCCGCCCCTTGGTTCCCCCAAGTCACTCTCCTCTTCTCCCACCCTGGGCTCAGTGCAGTCCCTTTCCTCTATGCTGTACTACAGCTCAGCCCAGCAAGATCACAAAGAAAAAATTAAGCTGAAACAAGCGAACTACTGGGCCATTTACTCAGAGTAATCCAATTGCAAAAAACCCTATTCCCAATAGAGGATTTTCACTAAAATCCTACAACAGGGACATTTAACCAGATTAGGTACCAGCGAAGATAAAGAGGCTAGTATTAGATGATGAATGGATTACAGTCAAGTTTCATTTCAGAACGTGTCTTCATTTCCTTTTATTACTTTTAGGAAGGCACAACTTGCATTAACATCAAGGAAAAGGAATTACATTAAAAGAAAAGAAGTCAGGTTCCAGTGCTGCCCACTAGCGCCTCTTGAGTTCAGGGACCACTGAGCAGTTAGTTTTCTTGTGCTTCTTTCCCCCCTTTTTTTTTCAATCAGGGAGGAAGGTTCACACTGCAGGAAGAGTACTTCTTAACTGAGGGGAAGGGATCTTTAAAAAGTGCTTCCAACTTTTCATGCGTGTATCAGCTTTTTAAAAAACAACTCTTCCTACTTGACTCAGAAAGAACAACTCCAAACTGCCCATATGCTGACTCCTATACACCGGTGTGCTCTTATAGAGAAAAGTTGTTTCACAGAAGCCTACCTACCATCTTGCTATGGAAACAATTCAATTAAAAGCCACCAAAGCAGAGGGAGCTATGGAAACCAGAAACTGTCCTTTTGACTCAACAACCAGGAAGGTCTGGCCATGCTCTGTTCTTCAGGCCAAAAGGCTGCTGCTATGCTCAGGCTACTGGCAGGAGCTCATGGACGCGGACTATGGATCAATTAGGGAACACTTCTGTTTAGGACAACTTGAGACGGAATGAAGAGATTAGCTCTCACAGTAGTGGAGAAACAGGGAAGGAGAGAAAGATACAGAGACAGATATGGGCAGAGTGCAGGCCACTAGAAAAAGACTGGAAAAGATGGTGCTGCCTCCCAAGACTTTTCTATTTAGTTTGAAAGATACACATCCACAAACATGAAAACAAAGTAAATAGGTCCTAGGAAGTTTACAGTAGATCAGCAAGGAGAGCCACATGTATCCCCAAAGGGTGAAAGACCATCACTCGGGAACCCGAGGGCTGACCACATGCCACAGGAGAGAAACCACTGTAAGCAGTGACAGGAAGAGCTACTACTGAGTTATGAAGCCAGCAGTTACGAACCCCAGTTAGCTCAGCCAAGCTTCTTTTGGGATAGTCATCACTAACCGGGGTCTCTAATCCTAGAAATCTCAACAGGGGCCTTATTCAGTAGTGGGGATTCAGGACAGAGGCACTCACATCTGCTGTGCTCTAGGGGTGGCTCTCCTCTTCTCCCCAGAGCGAGAAGCTCTAGGCCAGAGTGCTGCATGCTGGCACAGTTCATAGACCTATGCATTCTAGCCTTGATTCAATCAAGTCCTAGTTCTTAGGGAACCCACAGGAAGGACCTTAACAGACCCATCATACGTTAGGATTACTCAGTATGTTAGTGTGCTACTTCTGTCACTGCTAGGGAGCAGCTGCCTGGTGACATGGCTCTGGTACAGTACAGAAGCACTAATCTCAAGTTATCTTACCAAAAGGACTAACAGGAAATGCGGGGGCACTGTCTTTCTCTACTTGTACAGAAAAAGATGAAGACGGTATTTGGGTAATAGCAAAGTGGGCGTAAAAATTAATTCATCTTCCTCTTAAATACATATGCAAAGGCAATTTTATAAAAAATCAGAGCTTTGCAATAGCTTCCAGGGGCTCCCATGTTACTCCACACACCCAAGACTTACCATCTAGACTTTTTCCTATCCACTCCTCTTTTCTGAACTTGACTGCATGCCAGGCAGATCTGTCCAAGTTATCTGATCCCCAAGCAAGAAGAGAGAACTCTAGGGTCATCTATGCCCTGCTGCACCAGCCAACCCGCCTCTACCTGGATTGCTTTTATGATAAGAGGATTTTCTTCTTGCAAACGCCTGTGTTGTCTCTCTTCTGCGGACCATATGGTCTCATTGCTGGGGTACCACACGTGCCTTCCTTGGCCTCACTACACCTAAATTTGCATGGAGGGGTTGTATCTCACAGAGCTTTGTCACCTACAATGCCCTGCCTGTAGGACTGGTGAGCACAATCTCAAAAGCTGCTAAAATCACCAAACTGCAACTGCAAGTGGTAAAAGAGCAGGACAGAGCCAATCACAGGGACTCATTTCAAGTAAAGGCTGGGTTTTCCAATGTGGTCTATTCAGCATTAGAGATCAGGCCAGGGGTGGGGGTGGTGAGGCCTTTCAGAAACCATTTGGTTCAGCATTAGCACAGACACCATTACAGCTACATTAGTGCCTTACAATGGTTTTAGAATATACAGAGATCAAGGATGAAGGCTGTAAACGCAAGGAAGACTCAGGTGTGAATTCTGTTCCCCTGGCCTGGCTGCATGACACCTCTCTCTCAGGACTTCATTTCTGTCTTTGAAAATTAAGTCTACACACAGGTAAGCACCTAATCCAAAGAAACTTTAGAGACAATCCAACAAGTAGCTATAACGGTGAACTTAGCGACCCTCTAGTTTCTTCCAATAAAATTACATAGGAAAAAACATAGCCAAAGACTGCAACCTTTATCTCAAAGGTAAGACTCTACAGAGCTGCAATGTATGAATGATTGGTAGTCATCTTTCCTGTTAAAAGTGTAATACTTAATAGACATATTTTAATATTTCTTTAAAAAGTTATCACTTTATTATGCCATAAAAGACACTGTCCAGAGAAGCTGAGAGTTTACTTGAAGTTGACCAAATCCTTCCAGAATCAGTATGAAGGCTTTCAAAGAAGAGTTATTTAAATAAAACGTAAAAAATTCAAATAGCAAGACGACTCTTAGACTTTCTCCTTCTCTCTGAATAGCTTTTACTTCTTTAAAGAGGTCTTTAAGTATTGTGTCCAAAACTATCCCACCTTAAGAAGATTCGGGTATGATAAACAACTTTGTGGGGGAAGGAATATAGATAACCTTCTAGACATGCATCATGGGAATTAAAGCAACAGTCAATGCTAAGGGTATCAGTGAAGTGAACATCCCACGTTATTTATTCTCTTCCTCTCTCATCTTTTCGTAGGCAGAATCCAGTGTTCAATTCAAACAACTGCAACATAAAACCTCGCAACTTCTGAATAGCTGCTCTGCTTAAATATGCCTTCAAAACCAGTCAGGGGTACAAAGCCAGTGACAACTAACATTCAAGTTTGTGGTACGACAGTCAAGGGTCACCACATGCAAAGCCTATGTTCTTAGCATTTAATCCTTAAAGAATGAGAAAAACTGAAACTCTGAGACACAAAAATCAACAAACAGTTATAAAACTGTCCATATAACTTCAAAACTATGATAGCATGATGCCCACATATCCCAACAAGATCACTACCTGCAACTCACCTACAAAGTCACATCAAGTCCCAATCTGGAGTGGCCTTAGGGTAGGTCACAACACCATCATCGGCCCAGCACAGCTCTGAGTGGCCTCTGCTTAGGCAGTCAGGGCTACGTACCAGCCTCTGCACAGAGTGTGGGACACATTCATCCATGACACCCTCACAACAGACCTATGTAGCTGCTGGCCTCTGTTATTAACTCCAAGTACAAGCAGGTAAGGAGTAAGGAAATGCCTCTCAGTTCATATAACTCAGAAAGGGTTGTTGCCAAGTCTGGGAGTCCAGCCTGCCTCCCTCCACACCCTACTTTTGCATCTGCAGAGAATGAGATTAACGAGTGGGTACTGGCCACACTAAGGGACTGAGGAGCCCCTAGTGAGATCAGCCTGGGTCAACCTGTCCAGCTGGGCACAGATGCTTCAGGACTCCAAATGGGAATCAAATCACCAGATACTGACCACCCACAGCAGCAGTCCCCTGCTCACCCAAACCCCAAGTCCCAGGGACATGCTGGCCATGCTACACCACATATTTTTAGTAGAGTTTTTTTACAACATTGGGCTGGTTATGAGAGAGGCTCAAGACGGTTAAAGACATTTAATCGGATGTTCCTGCTTCTCGGATACAAATATACAGTGTCAGGGCTCAGCAGGATCCTGGTGGTTAAAATTTTGCGGTCAGTTGTGTGCTGACGGGGAACTAAAGCAAAGGCTGGAAAAATGAAGCAAACACCGAATAAAGAAAATAAGACATATTTAACAGGAGCCAAAAATCCTCATCTGACTTCAAATTATTAGAGTTTTATGCTTTCTATCTAGAGAAACTGGTATTTCCTAAAGCTAAGCCCTCCCTCGGTAGTTCATTAAGCTCTATGGGTTTTGAACACTGAATAGTTAAATCATAAAGAAAAGGTTCTTTAGCAACCTTCAACGCATTCAAAGCCTTTCTATCCAGAGTATTCACTGAACTACAGTCCAGAGAAAGTGAGGGAGGGGGGGTGCCCCTGTGGCTGACCTTTGACCTTTAAAGCACCCTTAAGTGTAGTGTTCTGCAACTGGGCCATGCCCCCCTCACTGCCCAGCGCCCACACACCCATTCACATGCTGCTCATAAACTGGGATTTGGCAAGTGAAAGATTGATTACGGCACTTCTAGATCCCTTGGTTAGCCCCCTCTAAGCCCAACCCTTCAACCTTCTATCGCTAGGGGTGGCCTAAAGGGAGGGAAAGCTTGTCATTCACCTCTACAACCTATTAATCAAAGGACACTGAAAACAAATACAGCCATGCCTGGCCCTGGCCTCTCTATGGCTTCCTCCTCAGGACTCTGGTCACCACCCCCAGCCTGCCAGTTGTTCTCTTTCTGCAGAAGAAAAATGGGGCCAGAAAGTGCCTTTCGGTGGCCAGCACAATAACACAAAAGCTGCACAGAGGAACACTTGTCGGCCTTTCCCTTCCCTAGGTGCAGCCATGGAAGGTCTTCGATGGTCTCAAGTTAAAAGCCCTCCCTGGGGCTGCAATCAGCTTCAGGAAAAGACACCATTCACTCAAGGTTTATATTAAAGAAGTGGTGGTGGGGGGCGGGGAATAAAGTTTATCCGTGCATCCTTCTAGATGCCATCTACCAGTGACTGCGGCAATGGTAACTAGCAAAATATTAATAAATGTTTCATGTTACCAGCCCATGGGGAGCTGGTGAGGAGAAGCAGCTGAGGGTGACACAAAGGAGGAGTTGCTGTTTCTTAGGCAGATCTATAACCCTTTGGCGACTCAACTGCGCCTGTTTGTTGCACTAGAGAGAGGCTGGTGGGGAATGGGCAGCCTAGCTAACACTCCTACCTCAACGACCTGGTATCCACCAGACTGAGGAGGCCCTCTCCTTCAGCAAGGTTAATAAGGAGACACAGGGCAGTCTGGTCTCAGGTCTGCATGTTGGAATGTCCCATTCCAACCTAACTCTCCAGCATCCTGTTTTTGTATCTGGGGAACCTCTGCCATCCATCGAGGCAAAGGCCAGAGACCCCCAGGAGCCTCTTCAGGTCCTGTCAGCCCTCCCCTTGCCCCTCTGAGACACTGAAAGGCCAGCCAGAACCCACATACCTATTTGGCCAGGGCCCCCTCAGAGCTCAATGTTGCTCCATTTCATTGAAGGTTCTGTGTCAGCTAATGGTACACTGTTTCCCAGGACAAGGAATGTCTATTATCAAAAGCTACTGCATTGCTATTGAAAACAGTAAACAAAAGAGGGAAGGTTTCTCTGGGTCTGAGTTTTACCTGGAGAAATTAGGTGCTAGGAGAAAAGTGACCTGCTCAGGAGATGCAAAACAGAAACTGTTCATCCATAATAGCACTGCATGGCCTGCATCCCTTGCTGGGTGACGCAGAAAGTACCCCTCAGGATCCAAAGTTCCAACTTCCTCCACCCAGAACCAGCTATGAAGGGTCTTTGGAAAGTATCAGTGGTTGACTCTGACTCTCTTTCTCTCTCTTTCTCTCTCTCTGGAATCAAATCAATTAATACAGCAAGCAGAAGAAAGATTGCCCTTGTCGTTTGCAAAATTTTCCTAATTCACAGTTTCTCACGAACACATACAAGCATTAAAATCCTACTTGCAAGGACATTCCTGGATGAGGCAGGCCAGAAACAGGCTAACTGTGCAGTCAGATTTCATCCAAAGTTTCACACTTATGCATATATAAAGAAGTAATTCAATTCAACTAAAATCCTTGGCCTTGGGGTGGGGGGTGTCAAGTCCAGCTCTCCCTAATCTTTTCCTTATCTCTCAAGAGAAGGGAAGAAGCAGTGAAGGTGGGGGCTGGAGGTATTGGGCTTGGCCACACAAGGGGAACATTCAAACATGAAAAATAAAGATGTGATCCAGTTGCTTGGCTTTGTGAAAACTGCAGCCAAGATCCAACCAGGCAGAGCTGTGCTTTCTTTTACAAGCTCTTCAACAATTACTTCCAGTTAAGTTCATTAAACATAATTTATTTCTACTCATTCTCATTTATTTTCCAATAAAAAGAAAGCATCCCATTATGCCTCCCCCAACTAACCTTTAAACCCTTGCAAGCTTAAGTCTTGGCCTGTGATTCAGTTCTTTCCTGACCAGCCAGTTTCCAGGGTTTTCTTCCTGCCTGCCTCTCTCCCTCAGCATGTGAAATTCACCACCTGGAGGTCAGCAAGGGGATGTCACAGGTACCACTGGTGGGCAGACTGTCCTAACCTGCTAGGTACCAAAAATGAAGGACCAACCACTTTTCCTCTAAGTAATTTCCTAGGAATTTACAACCTTCACCCTCCTGCCAAACAGTTCTCTATTACTCAGGTATTAAATAATTAGTGTTAGCATGATCAATCTTTTTGAGCACTGGAGTTTGCATAAAATCTTTGGGAACTGGGTAAGAGGGTGCAGCTGTTTCTAGGACAGCAGACTGTCAAAACAGAGTCAGGAATAAACCTAACCTACTCCAAATAAAGAAATCTAAAAGATCAAATTTGAAACAAATTTTTAAACGTATCAGTGATTTCTAAACCTCTCCTCCCCCCACATACAACAACCCTAAATTTATGAATTCCTAAATACAATGAAAAGGAAATCACCAATTTTGACTAAGAATAAATTTTAAGTGCACAATGGTTATTATATCCTGGGGAGTTCAAGAAAGAAGTAGTTAACACCATTTGACACCACTTTTCCTAATTTTCTTCCAAGAAACAGCTGCATAAAAATGTCTTTTGTGGTCTCCTTACGTCTTGGGCCTAACTTTAGAACCTCTGTCAGAATCTCAAACCATGCCTGTTCTGTGGAGTCGATTAAAAGTGCAAGAAACAGCTACTTCCTTGAGATCCAGGACACTTTCTCCCCGGAAAAGAAGAGGTAAGCCAACAGGACAAACACAAAATACCCAAGCCCGAGGAGGATTCAGCAAGAAATCAGCAAAGCTGGACTGAAAGAAAAGCAAACACACAGGCAGAGCCATATTGTTCTGTTCCATTTTGCCCTGGAAGTGTTCCGAGTATTGTCATCTTATAAAGGGCGCCTTAGCTCAGTAAATGACACATGGGAAGATGACTTGAAGTCACCACGGACTAAGTAAGGCCGGAGGTGGTCACTGCTCCCTCTGATTGCGAGCTGATGTGTCGGAATTTCAAGGTAAAGAGGAAACGACCCAGGTAAAGTTCAACTTTTTAAGACTCCTCAAATGCATGCAGAAGTGTGTAATCTGGAGGGCATGTCGGGATTTCATCCCATCCCACAATAGAATTCCATTACATGGCTGAGCCGGACCCGCCACCAACCTCGAATCGCCAAGGGGCGTTTTCCATATAAGGTCGCAGGCTCTGTTGCTTCCAGAAAATGCCAATGCAGCAGCCTGTTGCGACAATCCAGAGATCATAATATCTCTATGACTGGAATCAGGAATTCACTCTTTGCAAGCCACTAACTCCCTCCTTCCCTCCTTATAAGACATAAAGAATACAGGTTTACCCTCCCCAAAGCAGTGGGCCAGCTAGCAAGTGACCCGAGTCACGGAGTTAAATAAGGGTCTGAGACCTCTCGAAACCTTGAAACAGGTGCCGGTGCCGGGTGTGAAATCTGCAACAACAGGACCTCACCCAGCATCAGGCCGCTCTCCCTTCACAGCTGTTCTCAACAGTTTGCACAATCTCAACGGAGCCAGAGTGGCATGCGGCTGAGAGGGAACATTCATGTCTGTCATTGCTTTATGTTCAACTTTCCAGAACCATTTTGTGCTTTAGTATGACAAATAAAATTTTAATTTACGATCGCAAAAATCTAAGGACTCTTGATTGTCCACCATGTATTTCATTCCTTTTCCCCTCAAAAAATCAGATCTAAGTGCTGGCTGATCTTTGCAAATATTTGTCTGGCCGCTCAAAAGCTAAAATACTAAAAAAAGAAAGTTATAAAGATAATGAAGGCGTTGCCTCCGCACTCAAGAGAGTGTATGCTTACGGCTTGTAGCAAAAGACCCGGCGCAGCGCTGGGACTCAGCACTCTGCACCTTAAGCCTCCAGCTCGATTCGCGGAAGGGCCTCTTGCTAAGTATCTCAGCTCAAGGAACTGTCATCGGCCTTGTGCTCAGGTTTCCAGAACAGATTTTTTTATTAAATTCAGAAAATATAAACACCACAAGCGATACCAGAGCCCTGAAAGCCTGATGTCTAAATATGGAGCTTAAAAATAAATACGACCAAAGACAGAGCCACAGCAAGTTAGCATTCATTGCAAAGCCCAAACACACAGTTCACAGAAGCCCTGCTCCCGGAGAGCCTCCGGTTCAGAAGCATCCAAGCTCTGCCAGTGCTGCTGTATGAGGCCAGGCCGTTTCCCCCTCTCTCTTCCACTGGAGCCCACTCTGGTGGGTGAAGAACAAAATGACTTGTTAGGAGGACTCCCAGGCCCCGCCACCCCTTCCCAGATTCCAGCTCACTTGCTGCAGACGGTAAGGACCATGATGAAAGTCAGACTTTTCCTCCTCATCTTCCTTTAACCCTTTCCCCACCCCCAGCCCCCCAAAAAAGCTGCACTGAAAAGTACGCAGTGATAAGGCAAAGCCTGAGTTGACCACGGATTCTTACTCCGTTTTTGCCTTCTCCCTATCAGAAATTCATTTGAGAAGATCTTTCTTTCAACTTTACAAAGAAGAGAACTACAGGTTTAATGGTCAAGACCATGGGAATGGACACGAACACGAACACGAACACACACACACACACACACACACACACACACACACACACACACACAGACAAACCACGTACACGCCCCCGCTACTCACCCAGCAATTCAAATTGAGGTGCCAACCGCCCAACTGCTGCAAGAGAGAGACCCCGGAGGCCACTGTGCCTCCTTTCCCACTGATATCTTCCATTCCCACCAACACGGCATCCCTAGGGTACATGGTAGAGCCGCCTGGCGTCCTCTCCACCTCTAAAAAAAACTTTCTCTGTACCTTTAGGACGGGACTGGGCCGGCGTCTTTTCTTGCTCCCTCCAGCTTTTCTCAAATCTTTTCTTTTCCCTCCCAGGTTCCCCTCCCTTTAGAATGCTCCCTTAAAGAGCTGGAAATAAGCATCCTGCAAGGTTCAGCTGGCTCCAGATTTCTGGCCAGATACTCTCCAAGTGCTCCAAGTTCTCACTCACATTGTCTGCAACAATTACTCTGCCAATTCTTTGTCCTGCACACCCATCCCTGAAATTCTTTTTATTAATAAAAAGCAACTGCATATACTAATAATCTAACTTTGCGAGCTGCAGCAGATTAAACTTATTTTTTTAAAAAATTAAAAAGCCTCTTCTAGTTTTTAATCTTTCCTATTGCAGAATCCATGAAGGAAAGGGGAAGGCCCATCTTCCCCAGACGGCTCAGGGCACCTGAGGAAGGCCCCCCTCCCTCACCCGTTACCTTGGGCAGCAGGGACAGAGCTGCCGCTAAGGGTAGCAAAGAAATTACGGTCAGCCATGAGGGAAAATGATCAACCGGATGCAGTAGGCAGGCACTTTATCTGCAAGATTGTCAAATCCCTCAAAACAAATTTCTTAGGGAGAGGGCTGCGATGGGAGAGGAGGAGGGAGGAGAAAAGGATATTTCCCTGTCACAGTGACACGGAAGTGACACTTCGCAGGGCCTGGCCTGCCACTCGCGCACACCCTCTCTTCCTTCCAGAGTTAAGAGACTTTGCCTGAAAGGTTTTTCCCGACACCCCCCTCCCACCCCCCGGAAGCGGGAGAAAGTAGACTTCCAGTGTTCAGTGGCCTGGCCAGAGGCAGACCTTGCCCTGACTCACTTCTGCTTGGCGAGCTTTCCCCAGGCAGAGAGCGAGGAGGAGGAGGGAGAAGAGGGGAGGAGAGAGGCCAAGGGAACCCCTCAACCCCAACTTACTTTTTCCAGGGATCTCACAGGATCCAAGGCTGGGTACATGAGCATGTGTTTAACTTAATTTAAGTGAGATTTAGACATCACAGGCCTGAGATCTTCCCCTTTTACATGCACCAGGGGAGGGCAATAGGGTGGCTGCTCAAGGGGGGGGGGGGGGGGGGGGGTTAAGTTAGACGCGGAAGAAAGCACACAAAACTCAAATGTAACGCCTTTCGGTCCTTCCCACCCCGTGTTATACCATCACACCCTCTTCACAGGCAAATGCACAGCTCCGATGTGCACGCAGGTAAGGAAACACACAAGACCTAGCTCACCGGACACAAGGCGGGTGGCAAAGATTTGGTTTCCCTGGCGGCAGGACACCTACCATAAAGAAGATGGTTTTAATGTACTGTGCTGACTGCCAGGCTGTTTATCTCCAACTCTACAGAACTGTTGTCATGATGTAGGTCTTTAAGCAATCTGTTAATACATGGGACAAGTTAATAACCCTCCCCCCGCTCCCCCACCTCCCCCAAAGCCATCAACAAAAACAGGGGCTGGAGGGACTCAAAAGATAACAAATTAAGAATTCTTCATTTTCCTTTTCCTTCTTCTTAAAAATACTCCGCGGCCCCTCTGTCTAGACCTATCTGGCCTTCCTGTGTAAGTGTCAGGCACCCATCTTTAAGGCCCTTAATACCAAAACAAAACCCTGCCATTTCCGTTTACAGGGCGGTAACAAAAGCATCAAGCCTCCAGTTTGACAAGTAAAAAGCCGCAACCACACAGCCCCCTAATTGCTTCCCTCCCTCTATTCACGGGGACCACCACACTCCGGGCACCCGCCTTTGTCGCACATGCGGTTTCTTAAGTAAACTGCGAGTTCTCTGCCCCTGATGGACAGCTCCCCATCACCAGGCGCCAGGGACCTAGGCGGTGCTGCAGGCTGCATGGGCAACCTGGACTAGGCATCCTCTGGCTTCCTCAAAAGACAAGGAAAACGCCAACACATTCCAGACAGCCCTCCTCCTGCTGCTCAGAAACAAATGGGAAACCGCTTCCAACTGAAAACTCCTCCTGAGAAAGTGGGTCCTTGCTCCCCCGGCACCCTGTCCCAAACTGATACCCGGAGTTCCCGGCTTGTCAGAAGTCCACCTACACTTAGAATATTTCCATTTTTTAAAAAATCTAGGGAGTTGAAGCGCTGCAAAGTTCTACCGGATTAACAGGGGGAACGGGAGAAAAAGAAGAAAAAAAATCCCCCCAAACCCCACACACCACAGCGTCCCCTTCTTGAGCATGCAATGACGCTGGTTGGCGAGCCAGCGCGGGCGCCGGCGCCCGTGCACATGGCACCGTCGGCGAAGTTTGCTTCTGTTGTTTTAAATAAAGCGATCCGAGCTGGGAGGAATTCACATCTGTAACGAGGGAAAGGGCCCGGACACTTGGGGGAAACGCTGGGGGCCGCCGGGGAGGACGGGAGGGGGCGGCGGGACAGCACCGCGACTAACTTGGCGCCCGGAAAGCAGCCCAGGCTTGCCGCGCCCCGCGCCGGGATGGGCCACCTGAGCGGCAGTCACGCAGCGCGCTTCCTGGAGGGAGGGTCCCGAATACCACCGCATGCATCGCGGATGTCTTTTTTTCGCTTTTTTTCTCTCTCCAAAAGGTGTCAGGGAAAAAAAAGAAAAAAGCGCAACTTCGTCCACCCAGCACTTTAGCAAGGCAGGGACATCAATCTTAAAGTTCCTGCGGAGGGACGGCCACGGAACAAGCCACGGGGCGGGCCGCCGCCTCAGCCGCCCGTCCCCCAGCCGCGCGCGGCCGCTTACCATCTAGAGCGGGTCGCGGCGCTCCGCTTCCCGCCGCCGGCTGGCGGGCATGCCGCCGCTGTCGCCGCGGCCGGGGCTCCGCTGGAGGGCAGCACCCGCCCCGCCGCCCGGCCGCGCCGCCAGACACGCGGCCGCGCGCCGGTCCATTCACAGAAACGCCGCGCTGGCCGGGGAAGCGCACTGTGACCGGGATCGCGGCCCGTTCCTCCGCCACCCACCCCCCAAAAGGGAGGGGGCGCTTAAAAAAAAGGCAGGGCTTCTTCCTTAGCCTTCTCGTCGCCCCCCCCCCCCCAACCCGGCATTCAATCAAAAGAACAAAGTCTGATATTTTGTTTGCCGACTTGGCAAACATAAAGGCAATTTCAATAGTCCAAAGGAATTCACCTAAGTTGGTGAAAGTAATGCTTCGCCGTTCTCCGGTGAAATTAAGCCTTAACAGCCAACTGATGTCATTCAGGAAAGGCAGGGGAGGAAAACTAGCTGAATTCAGAGAAAGTTAGAGGACCACTCCGTCCCCAAGTTTTCTGCCAGCACAAAGTACCCTCCAAATTCTTGACAGCATCCACAGCTTAATTATCTTGCCGAATTCTTTTTTTCCAGGGGAGGGGGACACAAAACCCAAAACAGACCGTTAAAAACACCCATATGTAAGAGAATTCAGAACAATTTACTGTATAACATTTTTAGGACCAACTTAGAAAAAATAAAAAAACTACCGAAACTTGTGGATGTGTTCCTTAAAAGCAAATGGTCCTAACACATATTAAACCACCGCTGCGCGTCTTCTAAGCAGAGTAGGAAAAAATGACTATTGATCTTCAAATAGCGATAATTGAAAAGATCAAAAAGATTAAACAAAATCAAGAATGTGCTGACTTACCATGCTATGCTTTTTTTGTTGCAACTTTGTAGAAATTTCACTCAAAGAAACTGCATCAGAGGTGTCAAATTTTTTAGCGGACTGTGATCGTATTATTTCCGCAGCCCTGCCTTCCAATGCTTCAGAACTTTTTCCCCTTTCTCTTTTTTTGTTTGTGGTACCTAGCTTTTTGCTAGAGACTTTAAAAGCCTTCAGCTCAGCAAACCAGCACAAATTATCTTGCCACCTTGCGCAGCTCTGATGCTTTGGCCGCTAACTTTGGAAGGCCCTTTACTACTGCATCAAAATTAGCATTGTCAAAGCAGTTAATGAATATTAATATTGTATTTGTCATTGGAGCCGGTCCGTTGCTGAACTCCAAGTCATCCATCAGGGACAAGATTAAGAACACAATTATTTCTGACTGACAGGGACCAAATCTGCTAGAATTTTTTTTTAAAAACAATTCGGGGGGAAAAAAACCCACAATATCATCATCTTAAGGTGTCTCCCAAGAGACTGGGAACCAGATTAATACGCTTTTAATGAAGTAGAGATCATTATGTATGAAGGGGAAAAAAAGAAAAGATATACTATTCAAGCTATTTAGTTATGGTGGCGGCTAGAAATTTTTTTAAAAATGCAGACGGCATATCTTTTTCGACAGCTGTCCAGATTTTATTCATACTGTCTACAAGAAAAGATGACTTTTTCCCCCTCAAATCTTTTCCTTTAAAAAAAAAAAAGAAGAAGAAGAAGAACAGAGAAAGAGCGATTCGTCCCATCTGGGATAATTTCCCATGTCTTCACTTTTACTGAGGCGGCTCAGGAAAGACAGCACGGTAAATAATTCCTACACAAATCTGACAAGAAACACCTTCATCAGCTCACCTCCTTCCACCCGTATTCCCCAGATTCCAAGCACTGTCTCTCTCACTTTACTCAGGATGAACCGTTACATTTACAGAAACTCTTAAGTTCCCTTGAACGGTGACACCTTTCTGTCATCAACACACAGGCAACAACACAACTCAGCGAAAACCCCTCGCCCATGCCGCAGACCCAGGAATCCCAGGAAGGGACGGTGGCCCCCACATTTCTTCAGGAGTCAACTCTGCCTGACTTGGGCTGCGGCGGAGTTGAATGGAAGTTTCCTCAGAAACCCAACTAGCAGCATCTTAATGAACGGTGCGACCCAGTTAAGAGCAGAAAATGTTTTTTTGCTTTTTTTTTTTAAAACGAGACGATGACAACAGAACTTACTCTACAACACAGGCAAAGACGAATTAGAAGGAATTAAGTTGAAAAACTTGCAGCTTACCTGGCATACCCAACTTAATCGAATTCACCCAAATCATTTCAACATCTATCTCTCTATGTCATGAAGAGCTATATCACGTATAATAACTGTATTATACAGATAGACACACATACATAGCGATTTCTTAGGCGTTTTAGGAACAGCGTGCTTCATTGGCTTGCTCCATATAAATTGTCTTCGAGACGATATTTCCACCCCCCTTTCGTATTTTAAATGTGGTAAAGGGATAAAATGACAGATGTGACAGTTAATCTACCCAATGAATCGCGGGGGTCTAGGTAAAGCCGCAATGGCCACTGAGCTAATCTTCAACACCCACTGACCACCCCACCGGCCTTCTAATACCATTATCAACCCTTAGATGAACATTCTAAATTAGAGTTTTGTTCGAAAAGGGTGTGAATCTGACCTTCGATGCTGGGAGGCCTGTGCTGTACATACAGATGGCAAAGTTCTTAACTAAAAAAAAATTTTTTTTAAAGGTTTCTACTTTCTTGTCATTTGCATCTTTGAACTCTGCATCTTTACACCCTCCCCTTCCGCCAAAAAAGCACCCTCCAAAATCCCCTTCTGCCCCAGACACGTATGTCATTTCTACCACACAACCTACAATGTTTATGCTTATCCTCTAAGAAGGGACCACGCAAAATCACAGAAAACAAAGGACAATCCCAAACGCACACACAAGCACACCACCAACGCCCCAACGTGTCACCTTCGCTCTTTTAATTTACCAGTGCCTTTACCTACCGGTTTCTTCACGTCTAGTAAGTCTTTGGAGGAGATAACTAAAAACATACCACTTCCTAAGTGGGGTGACTTGAGAAAATCTTGTAGAAGAATAGAGTACACGTTTTTAAAATTTCACCTGTTTGCGCAAACATCGAGTTATGCTATAGAGAAGGGACGAGATCTGAGGCTAAGACCTTGCCGAAACAGTCTGTTTTTCCTTTGCTGGATCAAAACTGACTGGTATCGAATTATTATTGCCTATATATTGTTCACTCAAAAAAAGAATTTTAAAAAATCAACATAATCCATGATGCAAGCCTATGTGCAATGTTCCCTTCAAAAGCCACAGAGAGTTTTGGTACCTTTCCCCCCATGTCATCCTCTAAAACCTAATAAGGTCTTTATGCAGTAAAATAAGGGCTCTCTGTGCCCCTTTTATTTTGAAAACGCCCGTACATAGGTCTGTACCTCTTGTTTCCAGCAAGCAGAGATACACGCAGACAGATGGACATGTGCATCTAACTAAAGACTGTTTAGGCATAAAGTGGCTTCCAAATTACCTGAGATGTCTAAATTAAGGACCCCTCGTTTTATCAATCCCCAGCTTCCCCCTTCTCAGCCACTGCTGCCTTTCCAGGGCCATGCACACATCCCTAATCTGCATCTTGTGCGCTCTGTACTGGAGTAGTTAATAGGCAGCTTGCTCTGCCTCTCTCTCGGCTTCCCCAGCACGACCGCATCAGCACTAGTATCAAATTAACTCTCCGACTTTGAAACTTATTGATCTGCTATTAAGACACCAGTGAACTTGATGAAATGAGTGCTGTAGGTGCAGTCATGACTTCAAAGTCTAGCACAGCCACATAAAGCAAGCGCCTTTGATCCTAACTCCGATCTACTGAGGGTTTAAAGCCCAGTTCTCCCTAAGCTGCCCTTCACTCTCGTCATGTCTGATGTCTCACCAACTAGTGACTTGATAATGCTAATAATGCAAATTTTACAATGATTTTTACAATGGCAAAATTAATTATACGAATTGATGCTTCTTGCAATAGGGGCTTCTGTTCCTCTCTCCCTATAACATACTAACTGTGATGGCTCGGGAGGAACGCTAGGCCCTGGTAATTCTAGACAATGCTTTATCTTCCTCTTTTATTTTATACCTAAAACTAACTTACTAGAAATGCCATCAATAATGCTGCTAAGTTTTATTCCTTTAATTCTCATTCCCTACTAAATATCTCCTGTTGAATAGAGACTGCCTCCTTTTTAATATGGGTTTTCTGGGTTTATATCACTGCCAGTCCACAATCTTTTTGGTATAGGATTTCTTCACAGTCCCAAACCCACAGAGAAGTTGTAGAATTTCATACCTTCTGTTATTTTTTTTTCAATTACGGTTTATTTTTAATACAGATAAAAATCAAAATATCCTATGACACAGAACATTTTTAAATACATATATGTCCATTACATGTTTAAACAAATCTTCTCACTTGAAAACAAACTTTTATCACCAAACAATATACGTTTAAGTACAGTTTATTTTTCCAAATTCCTCTAGTAAGTATTTTGCATTACAGATAACAAATATAGGTGTCAAATTCAAAATTCTCTCCAAATAGATAAACTATACTAATTCTCAGTTTCATGAGAAGTTTGAATTTCACAGTATAAAAATATCATGTTCCAGACACAAGGGTAATTTTCTATAGAACCAAAATAGGAAAATATACGATGAACTGCACGTTGATACACAGGCAAAGAATCAATGCCCAGGATGAATCCTTGCCAAGAGGTTATTCTCTGTGTGTTGACTTTGGACAAATGAGCACCAGTAGTTCAGAGTAAAATGTACTCTACTAATAGGAGCTTTATGTGACAAATTTATAGCATATTATGTAATGTTTGCTACTATTGTTCTGAATCTTCTAATTATAGGAAGAAACTAATGGAGTTTTTCTTCTCAATCAATATGCCAAGTGTTTTCCCAGGGCTGCCCTAGCCCCATGGCAAAACATAATGGAGGTTAAAGGGACCATAATTTTAATACTTGCCTTTATTTGTGCATGTGTCTGTAAGAGTCTATGTACTGGGGGAGGGAGGAAATCCAATTAGTTGGTTTTCCAGTGCTACTCTAGTCATAAAATTTAGGTAGTAATAACTTTGTATCACGCCCCCCCCATGTTGATACTCACTTAACCTACTTGCAATTCTAAAGAAGTCAACACTTGATTGTGACAACGTTCAAAAGAATTTCCTCTGCCACTAGCACAGTAAAAAAACTTTCACCAATTAGTGCAGGAAAAAAGGAGGGAAAAGCCACAGTGCTGGCGCTCAAAGACCCAGGCCTTGCGGCAAATCTGTCATGTCGAGAGGATTGATCAACAGGACGGCAATTTCTAATGGCATGTTGTCATGAAAAGTCAGCCACAGGGAGCCACCTGCTTTGCTCCTCACAGACAGCTAGGGAAGGAAGGAAGGAAGGAAGAGGGCGGGAGGGAGAAGAAGGGAAAGGCTCTCCATCCCTATCCCTGCCAGTTCCCTTTTGCTAACGATTTTGGTAAAGGTGTCATGATTTTTTATTCAACTGAAATATGTCAAATCTCGGATCATATTACCCTTCCTCGAAGACTACCGTGGTTTGAAGGCCGAATCCTTCTTTTACCTTAATCCTTCCCCATCCCATTTTGCAAAAGGACGGGACTACCTTTACGCACCATCCTCCCCCACTTCTTCCCCAACCAGTACTCTTTAGATCAGAAGACATCTATTATGGGTTTAAATCAACAAGAAGCACCTTGACTTAATAAAATCCATGTTTGGAACATTCTGGAAGACAAAAGAGATCTCGATGACACCATCGTGTGTCCTTTTCTTCTGTGCCAAGTACACAGTCAACTGAACATACATATATGTGTCTGCCTGACTGCTGGCCTCACACTTCAAGGGTTTTTTCTAGTGGAAAAAACAGTCCTGTAAGCAGAGTTTTATAAATTAATATCTATTCTGCTATTGTCTACAATGCCATCAGTACCTTTCAGTGAAAATGGTCATAATAATTTTGTTATACATTTTCTTGTGCTCGAGATCACTTCATATTTCATAACCAGTTCCAATACACCCTTAAAAACAAAGATGTTCTCTGCCTCCAGTATTTTCTTGGTACCTAAGCTCAGTTACTGGCCAATCCAAAGAAGAGGGCACTCCTTCCTTTTCCAGATACCATATTCTATGGCTCCCTAGTTTTCAAAAATGCTCTATCTCACTGACAGTACTACAAGATGCTCCAACCGTTCTGGTCACCCCAATGTCAAGCTACTGAAGAATGCTAGAGGGACTCAACACTTCATCACCACGCATGAAAAACCTGATCTTAAGAGTTGACGTGGTTGCTCTCCATAAAGCTAATAACAGAAAGACCATCTTCTCTGTCTCTGTAGAGACGGTCCAAAATATCGTTATAACCTATCGTTCCTAGTTATTTTCATACTTTAAACACTCACAAAGATACTACCCCTCAATCTACTTTGAACAAAAGAAAAAAAGTCAAATAGAAGTTAAAGAACTTTTAAGTTCATGAAACCAAACCCCACTTGGCATGCAAATCACGTACTGTAACCTTTTATTGGCGGAGCCTCTGGTCTCATCAGTCGATGAAATTCTCAGCCCGCGGCAACAGCTTAGCCGAGGGACACAGACCAATGAGAAAATATTCATTGTGTTAGCATTTCAAATGGCGAGAAAAGGAGGAAGAAGCGCTAACTGATCACTGCCCGTGGAATTAATTGGATATTCCAAGAATAATGTCTCTCACTGAAGATCCTTGGAGGCCGAGCGCTGGTCGAGACCACATTTTGAGCGGCGCCTTCAAAAAGAGACCGCTTGGGGGTACTGGACATATTAGGGTTTTAGCGCATATCCCTAAAGGCCAGAAGATAATCAGATGCACTGAACCAAACTCAACTAATCCAATCCATAATTATACACACAAATCCAATAAACTTTGTCACACTACTGGAAAATTAAACCATTACAACGGAAACCTTCGATAACTTAAAAAAAAAAAAAACTTTAAGGACACCATGACTAAAATGTTGTTTTGGGGGGCAGGGACATATGGCCCAGAACTTTATTCCTTTTCGCTTACAAGTGATAGCCTTCTGTTAGGCTCAAGGGCTGATCGTAGTGCCAACACCGTTTCTTTATTCTGGAAGGGATTTGCGTTTCGGCTTTCTTGTACATAACCTAAGTATCTGCAGTGACCCTGAGCGATATTAGTATATCTTTCCTTAAGACACATCTTAATCTAACCTTTTTAAGACTCTTTTGCTTTTAAACTCAAAACGGCAGAAAAAATAAGCATTGTTGATGACACCAGGAGCCTGAACTAAGGGCCTGGCGTGGTCGGCAGCAATAGCCCCCTGGATAAACAGCTGCTGGTAAAACTAAATAACCATTGGAGACCAAAAGGTAAGGGGGGAAAAATGAGATTAGGAACTTTCCCAAATGTTCCATCTCTCCTATCGACCACTGGCCTAGCGTGAGGTGTCAATTTTGACTCCAAAGAGAGCACACGAATTCGCAGTGGTCCCATTATGCGGTCTCTGCTCTCATTGTAAATTCTGTCAACGAAGTCAATCTTATTAACTTCCGCACTGGTTCACACATGACATTTTCTTCAATTTTCTTGCTGACATCAAAAACATCAATTAGCAGCCCGAAAATAGGAAGGAACGAATGACAGCGCCTGATAACGTCGACTATTTGAAGCCAAGGGTAAATCTATTCTCCAGTTCTGAATGCGTTCATTACAATTGCATTTTCAAAGAAGACCTCCAAATAGCAAAGAAAATTAAATTTATCATCTAGAAATGCCCAGAAATTGTTTTTTTAATCCTATGTCTATCTCTCAATCCCAGAGTGTAATACAAAGTATCGCAATTGAGTTTTATGATAACATGCCACAACTTTAATAGAAAGTTTATAAAATATGCAGCCTGGACCATGCTTACTATCAAATAGCAACCACAAGGCTTAGGGGAAAGGAAAAAAAAAAAAAAAAAAAAAACTTCCCCAACAGATTGCAGGGTAGCCTAGTAGGGTCCATCCATTTTCCTGGGTTATTACTGAACATGAGGCAAATGTTTAAGTGAATGAACGAACACACACATACATGCACGCACACACACAGGTCCAACAACCAGTTGGTTGAAAAGTTTTTTAAGCAGAAAAAAGAAAAGGTAACTAATGTCTGTACTCCCAAATGTTTTATGGAAAGCAACTAACACTACGCCTCCCTATAAACATGTCTTATTACTCACAGTCCTTTTATCTTCTCTAAGAAACAAGCTTCCTAATAAATCTCAGCTGCCCCAACTGATCACTCTAAGACATACTGAGTAATCCTTGACCAAAAAGCCATATCCGGGATAAAACAATTATTTATCATCCCGCACGCCTTTCCTAATAATCACCCAATTCATTCTTACTCATTCTTAATGACTTTCTTCCTTCTAAAATCAGATAAATTAATAATAACAATGTCACATGCTCTCCCCCGACCAAAACACGACAGTAAATTTTTTTAGCCCATCTGCTGGGCATTGATCTAGGTAAATCTTAAAATGGATAAAAATGGGATGAAAAAACACAGTACCAAGAAAAACTTGTTTTTTTCTTTTTTTGTCATCTTGAGAGAAATACTTTATATTTATTTTGTTATTGACGGGGTTGGAGGTGGGGGGACAGGTGCGGAGTGAGCCAGCTAACGTGTCCGCTTTGTGCCCTGTGCGGCACCTCCCAGGGAGGGAGGCAACTCAACTTCGGTGGCTGCCCGGGATGCCGCCTCCTCGGACTCGTGGCGGAACGGAAAGAGAAGCTACACCCTCGTAAACAGATCGCATTCCTGCGGCCCATTGATTTTTTGATCTTTTGACATTTTTTAGTTGTTTCCCTTCCCTTCCTTGTCTTTTCTTCAATGTCACAAAAGACAAAAATGTCGGAACAATTGAGGGCAGAGATATCTATTAGCTGTCAGACTGCCGTTTTCCCGGCATTGACTAAGCGCGCCACAAAGAATGCCGAGAACTGGTAAGATGACAAATTATATCATTTTTTTCCCTTAAACAGGGATAATCATATTCCAATACCTCGCCTTTCCTGGCCAACCAAATCAAGCTGAGTAAGAACAGTAAAGAAACCTCATTGCATTCTTCTCCATAATTTCTACTACATTAGCTATATTTATGGGAGGGAAGGGGAGAAGAGAGAGAAAGGTAGAGAAAAGGGGAGAGAGAGAGAGAGAAAGAGAGAGAGGGGTGGGGGAGGAAAATTCCTTTAAGAAAGACAGGAACATATTTCAGGTTGCAGCATCTGAGAACCAACACACATCTTCCTGATTATTTTCCCCTAAGAACAGTCTCCATAGTGCAAATACCACATTAATAAAAGAAACAATTTGTTATACTTAGGGATGAAAGACTGTAGAAGAGTGAACTGATGTCCCCCAAGTTATTTGCTTCCCCCTGAAGACAAGCAAAGCCACTTTTTCAAAGCAGTTAAATGGCAGATTTGAAGAACAGCCAACCTCAACTTTCTAAAACCTAAAATCTGAAACTCACCATTCCCATTAAATAATGCCTTGACAGGAATGCTTTAAAAATTGTTTCAAATGGGGTCTCGCCGCTTGTGATTTTGACTGCACTGAACATGTTGTACATCTCCGACTGCAAAGTTAAAATTCAAAACACACCCATACCGTGCGCTTTCCTTCAAAACCAATAATCAACGATTTATGGACAAGGAGGCTAAACTGGATCAACTTTACACTTCCATTTGAGAAGATTAATGATTTTCTTTAGAGGACGCAGTATCTCAGAAGCACTCATTTTCAACATACATTTTTGTGTATAATGAAAATGCTTGCCTTAAAACTTACTCATCCAGATCTGTATCTAAAAACCTACATCATATGGAAATGATTTTTAACCCTTTTTAAAGCATATCCAAGGGGGGTTGGGGGGGGGGGATACAGAACTGCTTCTATCTGGAGTACCCAACAATATTATAAGCAACTATTTCATAAATAAACAAAAGCGCTCTCCATTTAATCTGTATGTTATTGACTTTTTCTTTGCATTGTGTCCTACTTGACATCTAACATCTAATGTTTACTTTTCCTATTTTCAATTATGTTTCTGACAGGGACTAAACATTTTAAGATACTGAGGCATGTTTTCACTCTTCTTACACAAGGGGAAATACTAATTACACACAACATTCAGACCATCAGCAGTAAAATCACTAATTCCAATTCGGAGGGAACAAAGCCCTATGTCACTTTTAGCAATTGTATGAGATAACCCAGTAATATACAGAGTATAACAGCTATTATGTTTTAACTGTGGGTTTAAACAAGCAAACACTAGAAACAGACTTGTAAACTCCAAATGCAGTAGAAGGGGAGATGATAAATTAGAATTTTCACCAAATTATCAAGATAACATGTTTGCGAACATAACCAACTCAATTTTTCTGCTGCTCTGACAAACTCATTTCTGGACTAACTTCTACGTTTTCTTGGTAGAGCACAACATGGTCAAACAGTCCTTCACATATTTTAGAAAAACAGACCTGACTGTCTTAAATCATTCCATGATTATAGAAGGCTCATAACAGTAAGAAGTTTTACACATAAATACATATAATTTTATATTGAGGGGTTTTTTTAAGCTTAAGAAATAAAATATGGCACCCAAGCAAATCAATTCAGAGAGGAGGCCAGGGAGGGTGCACCACAGGGTGCAAGCACAGACACACACATGCACATTCACAAAACTGACCACAGGTTGCGGACGGGATGGCCGGTAGTTGTGGTGTTTAAAACCACGCGCTGTCCTTGAAACGGAGGCCGCACACAGCTCCATTAGATACACATCCAGTGCTCTTGATCTATTATTTACAAAGAAAAACCCTTCACTGCTTAAGTGCCCCCTTCTACTTCAGCCTCCCATTTCCACAGCATCAAACAACGTGGTGTGGGCTGGGGGGGGACACAGGACACAAGAACTCGTGCTCATCCTGGCGTCTGGGCGAGTCGAAATTCTACTCGGACAGCGAAAAACAGAGAATAACCTGAACACAGGGCGCCGGCTAAGTGACAAACAAGTGAGAGGTTTGCAGCAGAAGTCTGATTATCATTTTCCAAAGGGCGATTCAAGGTTTTCTGATCCTTCTGTTAGAGGAGTTCCTATTTGAAAAGGATGGGAAGGATTTTACCTCAAGGATGTGAAAAGGAATGTTTTCAAAACGTCTATTTGGTATGAAATTCTTTAATTATCGAGTCTGCTCTTTAAGTCAAACTGTATTCGATCTAATTAGTAAGCTTACATCTCACCTTCATGCTGAACTTTAAACTCTCTGAAGCCAATTAAAAACTATTTAAATGAATATTAAAAGGATCCCTGTGATCATTTCTGACATGAGAGAAAACATGCTTTTCAGCAAAAAATGGGTTTACACAGCATGCCTACATCTCGCAAAATATTTGAATTGAGTCCTGCACTTAATCTGCGAATTTTCTTCTTCGATGCTGCCTTCCAGGGCTTGTCCTCAAGCAGCCCGTCCAGGCTTCTCTGTTACTAAAACAACAGTTTCGACTGCAGTAGAACTGCTTTATTATTCAGTGCTCTTCAGTCTTCAGAAACTAAGATTTTACTGAATGGTATACATTTCCTACTTTCGCTTTCATACAGTATTGAATTGGGCATACATGGCTATGTACCAATAAAAGTTGAAATTTTAAAAAAAGAAAATTCTCAGGAATTCCCAGCTTCCTGATAAGCCAAGCCATGCTAAGACTACAGTGAAATGCACAGTGTAAGTCCAGGCCACGAAATAGGATTTTTCTGAGAATAAATTATTCTGTTTACTTATGAAATTAAATGCTCCGTGCAAAGCTGTTACAATTAACACTACTAAAATGTGTTAGGCTAGACTGAAGAAATCTTCACAGTGTAATTATATCAATGAGTTATTTAACTCACATATATTAATTCAATTTATCTTCATTTTGAATTGTGCAGACAAACTGATGGATTGTCATCATCAGAAAGGACAAAATTCCACGCTGGAGGGAAACACAGGACCTGCGAACACTCTGACTTCTTCCAAGATCACACACCACTGCCTCCACTAAGGGTACCTACAAGCTGTCAAGAGAGGTATGCCCTGCTAAGAACCCAAAAACTCATGGCCTTCTAATCAGAATGAATTATAAACCAGTGCGCAGGAAAAAAATCTCCAAACATTTTCTGGGGGAAAAAAATTAAAGAAAGCATTTTCCATAACCACATGCACCATCCACCAACATTCTGATTTAAAATAAGAAATCATGGTGCCAGACAAACACATTAACCCGGGAAGCTCAGCTGGAGAGCCTGCTGATAAATAAGATGTTACCACGCAAAGCAATTCCAGGATTGTGCACCAGGACTTCCTACTCAAAACTCGCAGGATTAGAGAAGGCATTAGTGAGATTTTAACAACCATGAGACCATTATGTGAGCGGTAACAACCGACGGGGAAACTAACCCTCCCCCCATGGTCTTATCCTGAGTTTTGGAAAGTGAAAACACAGTGGGAAGTACAAGGCAAAGTGTCTAGCTTTGCATTTGTTTCCCAAAGTGCTGATTTTTAGATTTATGCCTGATTTAAGCATTAGTTCCCTCTCCCTCTTCAAACTAAAAGAGCTCTGGCCAACCACTACAGAAATCCTTGGGTTTATGACACCCACAACATCACTCAAGTCTAACGGGGAAGAAAAGAAATTAATTTTAATGTTACCATCTTTAAGTGTGTGAGGGGGAAAAAGGTGAGAAACCACACAGTTCTCTGGGCCTAGGAGACATGTGAACAAAGGTTAACATGGGCAGAGGATCACAATTCTGGAAGAGAGGAAACAGGTAGCCTAACAAATGTCTCTCACCTCCTTGAAGGCAAAGACCCGGCCACACAGAGTCCCCTTAAAGAACAGTCATCTACCTGGCCGGGTCACCCAGCTCAGGACAGCTCCCCGGGGGGTGAGCCTATGCCTTGCAATTCAGTTCCTCATAGCCACTAACCAGTAACCGAGTGTTGGAGAGGGAAGCAGAGTAAAACAATTGCATCACGTTGCTTTACTAAGTTAGAACTAATCTGGTCAAAATGAAAACATTTCAAAAAAATGTGCTTATGGGGATTTTAAACACAAATTTGCTGCATCACAAGCTGGGAGGGATGCGGAAGAATCTGTGAGCTGTCAGGATATCCTTGACATGACAAGGCAAACTGGATGGCCAGTGCTGGGGGCTGGTTTTCAGTCACGGAACCAAAGACTCCTGTCACTCACAGGGCCCGATTCAGTACTACTGTGACCGTATGACAAAATAAGCAAATGTGTTTTTCAGCTACCTGACTCTCTGCTGGAATCAAGAGTGAAAATTAACAAATGAATGAGAAGAGGAGAGGAAGAAGTCACTTTTATAAACAGCAATATTAAAGAAACCCATCCGAAATATATAAATAAGGAACAGGACTTCTAACAGTAATTTCTTTTTTCAAGGAAGAAGATGTAAATATGTGGACAATGGCCAAACTCACCTCCTTCTACTGCTTCAGATGCTTAAAATACATCATTGCTTGACTCTGGAAAAGGCCACATCAACAACAGTATCAGGGGCAAGGGGTCTCCACAGGAAGAAAGGATCCCATCCTAAAAATTCCTTGCTTTTCATTAATGAATAAATGATGTGTTTGTGGACTCTGAACTTCTATGTTTCACGTGAAGTTTGCCAGAGAAAGTCATCCAAATCCAAGAAGTTGATTTACATTCTACTATGTCAGTACAAGGACTTGTGGTGTGTGTGCTCTTTGAGAAATTAGGTGCGCACATGTCCAAGCCCTAAGCCGCCACAAGGAATTCCAGGGCCGAGGGGAGGAGACTTTAAGGAAGGCAGGTCCCTCTTAGCTCCATTAGTCACTAGCTGCATGATGACTTAGCCACTGCCCCACACTGGCTTCTGGATGCCAAGGAAGAAGCGGGGAGGAGAATATGTGCACAGGCACACACGTGTGTGACTACGCAGGGCTCTTATGATGACAAGTCAGTGTTCACAGACACAACAGCCTCTACCTCTTTCCTAAGCGCCTTGTGAACACACCCAGAGGCTAACATACAATGGGTACATCCAGAGAATAACAAAGTAAAATTAAATTATGTCATGCCTCCACCATGGCAACGCCCACTGGCTCTCTCAGGAAGAGCCTTGCCAATGCTCCTGCCACGGTGTGGAGCTGGGAAGGCGCTCATGTTGGGCCCAGATGGAAATCATGTTGCAATCACCCGCCTAAAGCAGACTGTGAAACTGGTTTTGAATGCAACCAAGCATCTTTGTACAGTCTGGACTGCAGTGTTATTTTTTCAAAACCGTCTTGTTTTTGTCTAGCACCTCTCTTCAAGGATGTTTAAGAGAGTCTATTTCTCATAATCAGAGTTCCAGATAAGAACCCGTTTTGCAGACAGAACACCAAGCTCAGAAAAACCTAGAAGAACCAATTTGAGGTGAATCAGGAAGTAATTTCAGTTAATAAAAATGAGGAAGAGGAGGAGTGACTGTTGCTGTTATCACGAATACAGTCTTCCTTGCAGCCTTCTCTAAAGAGGACCTAAAGCTTCATTCATTGATTCAGTAAATACCTACTGTTTAGTACCCACTGTGTGCCTGGTACTGGTATGGGCTGTAGGGATATAGGAGTGAATCACAGGAAGCAAAGTCCCTGCCCTCGGAGAGCTTAGAATCCAGAGAGGGAGAGAATGATTTAGAGCTGTCAAAAAAAAGCTCACAATTAAACCCCAAGAGTACCTTCACTGTATCATTTACTCAAAGTCAACTAGCCTTAAACAAAAGCCAATTTGAGGACTACCCAGCCCAATGTTCAATTCACTTCAACTGTTCTGTTCTCCAGAAAGTATAACTGAATAGCTTGCTTCACTGAGAAGCTAGAGTTTTTTTAATCCTTACTCCCCCTGCCTAAAATCTTCAATGATAAATTATGCTGTCAAGTCATCTAACCATGAGCTGCGATTTGCACTGGAGGTCAGAGAACATTACAGACTCGAGGAACGGGGTGTGGACCATCAGATACCATTGTGTTCACACTGCCCTATACTCAGAGATGCTGGCTATTTGGTGTGACCCAAGCGGGACAGGGCAATGCCAACACACAGAAAGTGCACGTGAATACCAATTAATATTAATTTGGATTTCTCCTCTCTGACCCAATAATTAGTAAGGATTTTCAAGTACTTTTGCATTTGATTCTAGGGCTTTGTAAATTACCAAAAAAGAACCCTACTGGCATGAACTCTTTAACATTTTTAGCTGCTTTTCCAACTATCAATTAGGTAAGATATATAAGGGTTAAGAGCCAAGAATTAAGAGTCTACTTTGTCCTTCACTGTAATTTTGGGTCAGCCTAGTTTGTGAGGAAAAGTATTTCCTTTACCAGAGAGGTACGCTGTTTACTGCTGTGTTCTGAGAATCAATACGCAGAACTAATTAAGCACTGGTAAATGCTCAACAAATGTGTATAGGAATTTGTATATATAAACACTACTACACGGACATTTAGAAGAAGACGATCTTTTAAAAAAGACACCTAAGTAAACAATTCCAAAATATCTCAAAGAAAAATTTAGGATTAGAAAGTCTTTTAATACAGTTCCTAAAATTGTTATTATTCAGACTGTGACGATGGGCTGAAGGAAAGGTATCCGACCTAAAGTAACAAGTAAAATTTCATTATTATCTCAAAAGTTGCTATTTCTAAAAAGACATTTATATTCAGACAAAATCAAGATCTGTGAGAACTGATCTCTCCAACTTACCAAGAACCTATCTTGAAATCAATGATTTAAAAATGAACTGAGGATGTAGCTCAGTAAAAAAGGGGTTCAAGCTCAATCTCAACTAAAGAAAACTCCAAAAATTCCTTCTAATTGGGCGTGGGGTGCACACTTATAATCCCAGAATCCTTGGAGGCTAACATGGGAGAACTGTGGGCAACTCAGCAAGATCCTGTCTCAAAAAGAATAAATAAATAATAAATAAATAAATAAATAAAATGCCTGAGGATATAGTTCAGTGCAATGGCCCTGAGTTCAGTCCCCAGTGCTAGCAGGTGTTTTAGGGGTGGACAGAGGAGGGGGATATTCTCTATTAGAAAGCTGTTTCAAATTCAAAGAAAGAAGCCCAAAAATCATCCTGTCTGTTAAGAATGAGGCTAAAACTAGTGTTTTCAATATTTTCTAAATACATCTTTTTGTTAGTATCAACAAGTGGGTTTTCAGAGCGTAAGAATTTTGTGTATGAAACTGTTATGGTCTCCAAGGAAAAGTCACTGTTAGAAAGATCTATAAAACATTATATATTCTAATCTAAACCATGGTCTAACTTGGATAATAATACTACCAAAAAGACATGCGAAATAGCAAAATGAACCGCACACACATTCTGTTTCATAAAACAGTCCCTGATACTGCATCTAAACTCCTGTTTACAAAAGCCAGATGGCTGCTTCAGTTCATACCCTGGTACCTTGTGTGGCCCTGGGCCAGGATGCTTAACACCTCTGATAGCCTCTCAGAGCATCTGGTTTAAATTTCACACCACCCCTGGGATGTCCATACGATAGCCTCCTTTTCACGGGTGGCAAAACTGAGGCTTCCAGGAATAAAATACTTCCCTAAGCTAACAGAGTTAAGCAGCAGCGCCAGAGTCTGAACCAAAATCTCAGCCCTAGTGGCCCACTCTTCCAAGTTCTACGGTTAAACCCCTTTAAGTCAGTATCATGAGACAGGGGCTCATGATGAAAAACACCAGTTCTGCAATCCTAAAGCCTCTGACCAGCATGTCATATTAGCGGTGTGTGTGTGTGTGTGTGTGTGTGTGTGTGTGTGTGTACACACCGCGACCATAGCGGTTCCCTTTACTAAGGTAGGGGACAGTTGGCAGGTATGGCAGCACAATTAGTAAAGATAAACCCTCAATAGCCTATCTGCCTTCTGATTTTTAAATAAACAAAGCTAAATGCTGTAATTAAGATCAGAAGTGCTTCTGAAAGACCAGATGGCAAAAGGGAAGTTAAATGAAAAAGTCACCGTCAGGAACAGAGAATGGGACGGTGTTATTCCTGAGGTGGAAGATGTGATTTTTCCCCCATTTTACTGATTATGTACAAGTGCAGAATTTAAGGCTTACAATGGAGTTGAGCATTTTGTACACATACATTTCTTGTCAAAGTGACAAGGGCTTTCCCGCTCTCCTTTTGTCCCCCCCACCCTCCCTTCCCTCTCTTCACTGCCCCCTCTACCGGTCCCCCTCTTTCGACCACAACTATCTCATGGAACTTTAACCGGAAGATGTGATTTTTAACAAATGTTTTTAACTCTGATGCCTGGAGGACAACAGCAATCTCCCGGCAGAAACGATGGCTGGGACCAAGCTGGTAGTCTTGGAAGACAGGAAGCATCCTGCCTGCTGAGGCAGGAGAGCTCTGGTGCGTGCAGCGTGTGGGAATGCCACATCCACCCTGCAGGGGGCGCTCCTCGGTGCCACCTATGCAGACCTCACCCAGATTCTGATCAGGGGGTGCAGCAGCAGGCATAATGCAAGCCTAGAAATCCAGTCAGTACAGGCATCAGCACACTAATGCCTGTAGGTCTCTAGAGTCTTACCCCTTTTTTAATACTCCGAAAATAATGGCATCTCTAGGCCCACAATGGCTTCAGTGTGAGCCCCTCCCCATGACAATAGCCCCATTCAATCCCCCACCACCAGGGACTGCCCCAAGTTTAATGGCCTGTGTTAGGGGAGCACCAGGCACAAAAGGAGGTGCTTCCAGGTTCAGTGAACACTTTACATCCATTCAACAGAAAAGGGACAAAAGCAATTCCCCCACTTCACCTTAAGAAGGACAGGACAGAGGCTGGGGCTCCCCACCCTCACCAGAGCACAGCCTTTCCTGGTGGGGGTGGGGAGCACCACAGTGTTTAAAGATGGTTGTGCAAACATGGCTTCTGATTATTTCTACTTCCAACTAAAGATATCTGCATGAGAATAGGACACTTTTGTCCCTTAAGAAGGGCCAAGGGGAAGTTGTGGGGCTGGGGAGTTCAAATAAAGACCCAGAGGTCGGTAGACAGACCCTAAATTACATTTTGGAATATTCATTAGGAAACCAACTCACCTCTCCCTTTACTTCGAAAAAAAATTGTTGACTTTTTTTTTTTATTACGGAATCTAATGTTTACTTTTTATAATTGCCTTAATTGCTAAGTATTCCTGCCAGCAACACTAGACCAATGCTGGCTACTTTAACAATTCAAAGCCAGGCCTGGTGACACAGGCCTGTAATCCAGTGATGTAACATACAGTGAAGGCTTTGAGTTCAATCCCCAGTGCAGGAAAGAGAGAGAAAGAAAGAAAAGGAAGGAAGGAAGAAAAGAAGGAAGGAAAGGAGGGAGGGAGGGAGGAAAAAGGAAGGACAGGAAAGAGAGAAGAGTAGGAAAGAAAAAGAGAATTCGCATGACCCAAAAGCCTTACGGCTCTAAATACAAGTGAACACCTTGATGTCTGATGGGTGCCTCATTGCTACATCCACAGTTTAGCACCGGAGTTAGAGGAATAGCTCAGCAGGTAGAGCACCTGCTTTTGCAAGCGCCAAGGTGAATTTGATTCCCTAGCAATACATTAGCCAGAAGCGCCTATAATCTCAGTGTTCAAAAAGCCGAGGCAGGAGGACTGGCTGAGCTCAAGGCCAACCCGGGTCACCTAGTGAGTTCAGGACCACCCGGAGCCGCAGAAACCCTATCTCAAAGCAAACAAAAAACAAAAACAAAACAAACACAAAACCTCAATGTGAGTGGCCAGGCCTGGATTATACTAGCTGACCAACAAAGTCCAGGTTTGTCTGTTGCTGTCGAAGGGAGGGCAACAGAGTTTACCCAAAGTGCTAAGATCTGAAAGAACAGAAGTCCTACCTCTCTCCTCAGGGTACCCACCCACCTCTTTACCCTGCCAAGTAGGATTTAGTCACACTAAACACCGTCTGTTCCCACCCAAGTCTTCAAGCTTTGGCAGGCCTAGTCCAGCTGACACTCTCGACCCAGTTTACCATTACATAATGAGTGCTTCACTCCCATGATGGGCTACAAGTCAAAACAAACTTGAAGAACTTAACCCAGGGCACCAGTTTGTTTCCTGGTTATGGGACACAGAACGGCTAGCAGCAGAACAGGGCTCTCAGCAAAAACTGTAGACCAACCCTTGCATGCGCTCTCATATGGTCAATTCTGCAAGGCTGCTTTGACTTCACCTATTAGAGATCCCCAACCGATGTATTTCTCAAGCTTTAGCACACCCACAGTCGATACCAGACCTGTTCTCAAAGGATCGTCTGCTCACAATTCCTAAGTCTGAGCTGTTAACAAACGTTCAGAAAGGCACACCATGAGAGCATTCCCAAATACCAGTCCTCCAGGAGAGAAAGTGGAAAGGACCAGGTAAAAAGAAAAGGTACCGGCCCATCATGCAAAACATATATACAAATGGCGGGATTTGATTCTCGACGCATTGCTAAAATTAACACAGTTATTGCATTAAAAGTTCAAAAATTCAATATTCTTAGGTATGAACTCCAGCGCACTGCTGCCCAGTAAACCTTCAGAAGAGGTGATCACATTACTCCCTCCTCATCGCCACCATGAGCCTCCTGAGCATCACATCAACACCCAGGGCAGAATTAGGATTTCAAGTGGAAAATAAGTGAATTCATACCGAATTTCACACACTAATCCAAGAAGGAGCTTAAAATTAATGACACTTAACATGAATGGCTCACAAAATTAAACTGTGCCTCGAATCGGGAGTGGCAGATCGGAAAGAGAAAAGGCCAGATCTCTGTCGTCTCGTCCTCCTGCCACCACACTCCAGCTACACACGGCACTGTGAGAAGGCAGGAGAAGGCGGGTCCGCGGCCATAGTCTCCAAGTTTAGAGTACAAGCAAGTTAGACTTCCGGGCCAGCTCTCAGCATTCCCCAATTCTGTAATTGACTCCACCAACTCCCCACTCCAAACACAATGAACAATTTAACTTGGATCACCCATGCAAGGGACTATATGTATTAATACTTGCAGGTCATTCAGGTAGGTCCATTTTCTTGCTCAGAGTTATCTGTCTTGTATCCAAAGCCCAGGCCCAAGAGATTACCTCAGCCGCTTGCACAACAACCCTAACTGTTAGATAGTGTTCAACTAATTACTAATCTCCCTGCTATCTCCCTACCCACAGGACAGTCCCAGTTAATTACTCTAGAGAATTTTTTTAAATCCTAAAGACAACAAACTTTTCTTAATAAGTCAAGATACCAATTATGAGCAACAATTACTGGTGTTCCAAGAGCTGTTTGCTCTGAATAGCTCCAGCTTACAGCACTTTTAAATTATTTTGGTATTTCTCTTTCCTAAAACTATCAGGAGCTAAAACAGGATTCCCAAGAGACCCTAGTCCACCTGCAGCCTGGATGAGGTGCCTCAGGCAGACAGGTATGTAACCCAGACTTCTGTGATAGAAAAGAGGCAGAGGAAAGACTTGATGCCAGAAGAGCAAGAACAAAAGTGTGGTGGGAAACCCCATCAGAATGAGGGAAGGGGGTGCAGAAGCAGGAGTGGGACCCAACTAGTCACCAGACACAAGTCTAAAGAGAAAAGGGAGAAAAAGGGGCCGTGCCATACCTGGGCTATGTTTAGGATCACAGCCGCGGTAACCCCCCAGATTTCCAAGGCACACGTGTCCAGGCGACATTCCCTTTTAATCCAACTTTCCCTGGCAGACCACCATGCCGGGATGGAGGGATTCAATCATGGAGGAACCTCTGAGTCCCAGAAGCTCTAGAGGTGACTTCTTCTGGGAATGTCTCAGGAAGGATCTGGAGCTCCATCGGACACCAACTAGAGGTAGGCCTCAGGTCAGGACTTCTAGCTGGAAAGCTCACTGCGGCTCACACCCAGGGCAGGCTGGCGCCCATCACTGGAGGACTGAATAATATTTTATTAAATGGACTCAAGCTGTTGGTTCCTGTCATGGGCCCCGGGGAGTTACTTAAGCAAGACCTATTCTGCAGACTTTCTCATACTCTCCGCCTGGAAGCAGTAAAGACAGACCTTCTTGCTTGTCCCAGCAAGTTAAGTTAATGGCCTTTGTGACAATTATCCCCCTCGCCCCACATTTTCAGTATCCTGCCAACATGGAATAGGGGTGAAGAGAGACGTATCAGCCAGAAGCCTGAGATCTGGATGAACAGGGGCCAAAGCCCTCGCATTCCCTGCTTCCCTCCATATCCTGAGCAACCCTTTCTGCCTCATCTGCCAAGCTCATGAGAGGCTACTGTCTTGTTTGCCTTAGAACCAGAATCCCAGGCAGCCAGAAGAGTAGAATAAGCAATCGCAGAGGGTCACCCAGTGTTCCAAAAGTTATAGCCAGACATCAGTCTCCGTAAGCAGGCAGAAAGCCTAACGGTGCTGAGACATTCCAGATCACAGTGAATAAGCAGCTCACTACTTGTATTTTCGGCCATCTGTGAGACCGCTAGGGCACCGTACTATTTTATTATTTTGTCCTAGAACTGCAGTGCATGGTAGATAGCTCTGTGTTACACAACCTGTTTCCCCAAGGCACTGACTGCATCCCCGTGAAGGGGGACAATACAAGACTGGGAGACCATGTGAGGGGCAAAGCTCTCGCTCCAACATCCCTGGTGCGTCCCGATACCCTTCCCTGGTGTCCAGATGACATCTATTAAGCTCAGGCACCGCTCTGCGAGGGATCTTGGCCCCTAGCTATGAGAAGAATAGCATCAAAAAAACTGCTTGCCAACAACTCATAAATTTAAACAAGTCAGGATGGCAAGAGAGCTGTCTGGGAATCATCACAGAAGAAAAGTCCAAAGCAGTGTGGTTTCAAGTGGGACACACAGGCCAGCACTCTTCCAGCACGGTGTTCTTCCTCAACAAAGCAAGTCCTTTAGGCTCCCGGGAAGATTAGGACATCATCGGCTTGCCCATGTGACCACTTGGTCTTGGGACAGAGAGGAGGGGGAGAAAAGGATGGATCCTCCAGTTACTAGTGCATCTGGAGAGACCCAGGCCCTCCACTCAGACCCTGACATTCTTAGGAGGAGGCTGAGAGTGAGAAGACCCACAGAGAAGCAAGGACCATGAATTTGTGTGCATACTAGTGTGTGCACGCACGGGAGCGGGGTGGTGCCCACAGTTTTTATCACCACAGACCCAGAATCCCGAGAAGGAAGCCTGGCTCCCGCCTCAGTGATTCAGTCCACACAATGGGAATAGCTGAGGCTATGTCAAGGCCTCTCCCCTTTCTCCTCCCGGAACGCCCCCCCCCTCCCCCATGGGCAATGGAACGCAGCAGCCAGGACCACCCGCCATGCAAACACACCCTCTGTGGTCTTAGCGCTCACACCCACTTGCACAAAAGACATACCATTAATAAGTACAAAAAAATGTGGGTTTCCTCCCAGAGCCATCTTGGGCATTGCAACCCCTGCCTTCACTGGCAAGAGTTACAAACACTGACTATGAACCCAGGCAAGAACCAAGGATCCCTGCCATTCACACAGCCAGAGTGCTCGCTCCAGATCGGACTTTCCCCTTTAAGCCCCTTTTAAGTCATACTACCCAGTGGCCTCCTTTTTTTTCTTTTTTAATTTGTGGGATCCAAGTAATTTTTGCTGTGGGTGGTAACAAGAGTTGAACTGTTTCTAATTATTTAAAAAACAAAACCACACACACAAAACAAAACAAAATTCTACGTTGCCAACTGCTGAGAGACGCAGAAGCCGCAACTTCCGGTAATGAAGACTGCCCTTCCCAACAACCATAACCCCTCACGTCTGGAGAGCACATGTGCGCGTCTGCCCAGAACTTCTACAGCTGGGCCCCTTCTCGTGTTGCAGAACAGGAGGTGGTAAGACGGTGGGGAGGTGGGCACCTGGCTCAGAAAACACATGAGACCAGAGGATTCAGACCCCTGGCACCAACAACTACTTTCAGTGGACTCAAAAACGAATTACTATTTTTTTTTTAAAATGACTGCCCTAGTATCCTTGCAGTGAAAATGAGGAAAGTAGTTGCTATCAACTTGAAAAATTAAATACATTACACAAACATCATTTAAAGCAGGCTGGGGGTCCTAGCTCCGTGGTTAAAGTGCTTGCCTAGTAATTCTCCAGTACCACATAAAGATCAGCTGGGCTTGTAGCCTGTAATCCCAGTACTTGGGAGGATGAGGCAGAAGACTGCAGAGAATCTGAGATCAGCTTGGGCTACAGAGTGAATTCAGGTCCAGTCTGGACAACGAGTGAGGCCCTGACTGAAAAGAAATTAAAAAATAAAATAAAAAAAAACAGAGCCTGATAGTAAGCACTCAGTAAATATTAGCTACTTGCATACTTATAAATAAAATAGAAATTAATATTTGGTTTTCTCCCATAGGGGAGCAGGCAGGATTAGACACATGAAGCTTAACCCAAGAACCCAAGAACCAATGACATTGAACATTGAATCATCTTTTATTTAAACTTTTTGCATTACTGAAGACTGAATGCAGGTCTTCATACGTGCTAGCCAAGTGCTCTATCCCTGAGCTACACCCCCGCTCATGCTCTCTGAGGTAAGATAATTCCTTTCAAAAGGAGACAGCAGCCACTCTTGACTTGAGAGTGAAGGAGGAACAGCCCTTCTCAACGGAGAGAAAACCCACTGGGAAGACATCCAATGAAAGACTGTGGACATAACACAGGAGAAGGCAGGCTAACCTGGAACTCAACTCCAACTGGTGGCCTATTCCGGGTATAATCCTCCACTGACCAGCCTTCACTTCCGACCCACCTGTTAATCATGCCCAGAGGGTGGCAGTAAGTTTAACTGCAGACACTCCTCTTTGTGAATGGAATTCTAAGCCCATCATTTCTCAGCTGAGAGGATAAGAGAATCTTTGACTGTGTTTTTCTAAGACAAATATTTAGTGCTTTCATCTTTTAGTGCCCTAGCATACAATCTGTCACCCAAATATAGAAAAAAAACTTCCTCATGTGGGTGTTTACAGAAATACCACATTTCCCACATCAGTCAGACAAATGGCAAATGCATGCAGAATCGATTTGATCACTGTGCTTTCTAGAGGCAAGTCCGAGAGAATCAAAACCCCACAAAAACCCTTGCTCGACTTGGGAAAAGAACTCTATTGCTGGCTTCTTAAAGTGCTCCATCACTCCAGTCTGCTCCTAGGATACTTGGGTTTGTTGCTGAGCAGTCATGCTTGGGATGCTTTCATGCATCCCTTTTTAAAAATGGGGGGACCATTCTTCTCCCACCTGGAGGATATTCCCCTACCAAAAACCTGTTGCCAGACGAGCACTGCTGCTTAGCAGCGGAGGTCTGTCCCCTCCAAATCACGGTTGCTGTAACTCCACCACACTCTTGAGAAATTCCCTCAGACATCAAGGGAGTAGGGTTACTTCGGTAGAAAACAGTCTAAGTGCTTTCTGCTGCTTCAAAAGTGATTTTAGACCCTGAAAAGGCAGCAGAAGAGCCAGGGCCACATTCCGGATGCCACCTTTCCTCTCGCCACCTTGACCACTTCTGCTTTCTGCACTGGGTCACTGCTCCCACTTCTCAACTGGCTGAGATGGCAAGTTTCCAAGGATTACAAAGACAGGAATTGGGTTGCACAAGAATTTACATGCGTGCGATTGTTGCTCCCTTCCCAGCCAAATGCACGGGAGAAGCATCATCTTCAGTTCACCGGAGTGGGGACCCGTCATCCCCTCCCAAGGGGAACACAAGCACATGCGCAGGGCTCTCCGCACACAATACCCCCACACTTCAGTTTTTTCTAAGAATGCATGAGCTCTGCATGACAGCCTGGGAAGCAGCAGCCACGGCCTCCCCACACAGGTACCAGCTTGTTCTAGAGCCTGAGCAGGAGGCAGTGACAATCAAAGGTTGCAAGCAACTCCACAGCTCTCAATTCCTAGTTCCCCTAGAAAATGGGACGCGGGAAGACGGCCTCAGAGACTCTAGGCAGGTCAACGAAATCTATACATCATCATCTTAAACATTACACCCACACTCTAGTAATCTGTCCCCACACTGGCCAAAGAATAACCCACACGTATCATTGTACGAGTCATGTCAATTCTCACGGCTGCCTATGTAACTTCCAATGATGCAGATGGAGTATCCTCACTAGTTATGTGGGGCTTGCTTCTTTGTTGGGCTTGGGGCCACCATCAGAATCAGTTTGAATTCTCCTAAACCCACAAGGTGCTCCAAAACATGGTGGGTACGCAGGCTCAGCGTGACAAAGAGAAAACCCATGGAGCCTGCCAGTAACAAACCCAGCACTGCGGTCACCACTCCAGGGCTGGGTACAACAGAGCAGAAACTCTGAGAGGTGGCGAGGAACGCTCAGCTTGTGAGTGAAAGAGCCGAATTAAACCAACACTACCCACCAAATGGAGAGAGTTGTAAAAACAAACCAGCCACTCCCATGACGTTAAAGACAGTACACATGAGAATGGGACCACTCTATGTCCTGGCTATGTGCTGAAGGTAAAATATGAATTGATATAATAAAAATTCACAGAACTATCCCCTAAAACAAGTCAGTTTTTTGGTAAGATATATTTTTAAATATTCTTTCTTCTTAAACCCCACTTTTTCGTCAGGCATGGTGGCACATTCCTGTAATCCCAGCATTCTGGGGACGTGGGGCAAGAGCATCACACGTTCAAGCCCAGCCTGGGCAATGTGGCAAGACTGTCTCAAAATAAAAACAAGAAGGACCTGGGCACGTAGCTCAATGTTAAGGCTGTGGGTTCTCGCCTCAGTACAAAGAAACAGAAAATAAATCCCACATTTTAAATGAAACCTGTTCTCAAACTTAAGATCAGGGACACAGAAGTATACGTAGGGTGTGCAAATCTGAAATAAGGGGAATGGAGTAAAACTCAGCAGATAAAAGAACATGCCTAGCATGTACAAAGTCCTGGGTTTGATTCCACAGCACTACATTTAAAATTTAAAAAAAAGAACATCAGTAGGCTGTAGTGGTGCACAGCTGTAATCCCAGCCCTCAGGAGGCTAAGGCAGGAGGATTGCTATGAGTTTGAGGCCATCCTGGACTACAGAGTAAGACCCTTGCTTAAAAAAAAAGAAAAGAAAAGAAAAGAAAAGCAGGGTATGGTTCCATGAACATGTAATCCTAACACTCAAAAGGCTTAGGCAGGATGACTGTCATAAATTCTAGGCCAGCCTAGGCAACACTGTGAGTGTAAGAGCAGCCTGCACTAGAGTGAAACCCTGTATCAAGGGGAAATAAAAAAGAAAAGATTCATGGGAACCTAGTTTGAGGGTATTTTAGTGTCCTGAGCAGGACAGGGCCAAGGAGAAACAAATGTCCAATTTTCACACTATTAAGGCCACCGGTCCATGCCCTAACACTGCTGTCCCCAAGCTAGAGGTGGGGAAGAAGATGGCCTGCTTTCCCACCTGACAGGAGTCCCTGAAATCAAAGAGAGAGGCCATAGACCGTCCCCCGCAAGGGACCTCTTTCCTTCTTACCTCTCCCCTCTACAAGAGGGGCTCTTATAGAAGTGACAGCAGCACCTGCCCAAGATATAGAGTTGTGAAAATCAATAAGCCAGACGTCTCTACAGATGGCTACCAGTTTCTCCTACTTTAAAGTCAAGGGCTTTCTCATTTCCTCAGGGACAAGGGAACTTCACACCTGTCAGACTGGTCCCTGGGGAAACAAAGACCGGCCAGGACTGGGCCTTCACCACCCTCCCCATCTCCACCCTACAGGTGACATTCAGCCCAATGTCACCTTCCATAACTCCCTCCCCTAAGCAGCAAGAGGCTACCACCAAGGATGGAGTGGCAATGGAGGAGGTTGGGCATAGCCTGCCAAACCGAGTACCCATTGAGGTTGGGAAATGCACCAAGTGGACCAGCCGTATGTCCTCCAGTCACTCTGAGTCCTTCCTGCTTGCCCTGACTCTCACTTCTTCTTTCTTTGGTGTCTTTGTTCCTTCCTCATTCCCACCCTCCTTTCTGGAAGAAAAGATCTCTGCTCTCCTATGGCCCCAGCCACCATGGCTGACCGTGAGCATGCTCTGGGTGGCATGGCCCTAGCAACAAACACACAACCCAAGAGGGATTGAACCAAGAGTTGAAAACCATGTGACTGCCCAAAGGCCACCTCCTTCCCCATTTTAAGCCCAAGTAGAGAAGGCCAGACATTCATCAGGAAAGGGCAACCAAAGTGGAACTTAGCCTCATCAGGGACCATACGGGTATATATGAGCCTGCTTCCCAAACTGGAGGGGGAAATACACTGAGTATTAATTCTTAAAATGCAGACAAGCTTGAAATGGCCTTTCTGAGATATGACAGACAAAAGATGGCAACTGACACGGCTCCTTGAAGGGTCTCATGAACCTGGCAGTAGGTGTCTTACAAATACCTTTCAAGTAAGGTTCATAGGACACACTGAGGACAGAGGAAAAACCAGGATCTTCCTCGTTGCTCATCTAACAATAATCACATTAAAGAAAAATAGTAAATTAAATTCTAGACCATGGGTGGAAATGTCGATTCCCTTCTTTTCAAATCCCAAACACCTACCTCAAAGACATCACCGAAGAGATGGGTAAGAGAAAAGAACTCTGGGAAACAAAGACATCACACCTGAGAGAGACTGAATAGTAAGACTGACAAGGAGATAATGTCAGAGCCACCATAAGGCATCCAGCCTTCCCTGACCTAAGTCCTGACTGGGGTGTTTTTATTTTGGGAGCCCTGTAAGGAATACAAGATCTAAGGCTAATGGATACTCCTCGCTTGACGCAGTTCAACCTTTTTAAAAACTCAAAGGGGAGGATCCAAAATAATAAACTGGGGGATGACAACATGTCACACACCAAAGGCCCAAGTCTTCTCTAGTAGTGACCTTTGTCACGGGAATGCAAAGAAAATGTGTGGCTCACACAAAATGGGGACAGGGAGGCGCCACAGAGATAAGAGCCATGGGTGGACACAGCCTTAGGTGTCCTGGCAATGGCCTGGCCCAGGGGACTGCACGTAGGACGCCCCCACCCTACACATACTCAGCGCCTTGGAAGCCCTACCAACATGGGCCTGGGTTTCCTATCCAGCACGACAGTTTATGAGTTGGAGAAAAATGACAAGCACAGCACTTACAAGGACATCTCTTTTTTAGTCCAAGGTATCACAAACACTGAAAATCGGGGACAGAAATGTCCCACCTCCCTGGGCCTTCTGTGCACTTCCACCACGAGGGCAGTTCATCAGCAGAGACATCCAAGCATACACCTAACCTCAAAGACTTTAATGAGGAAGCTTTGCAAAAACCGAAAGAGATAAAATAGTATGGCAGTTTCCCCTGCCATCCCACTCATCAAACACAAGTCAGGAAGGAATACGCTGCTGGTACACTCGTGGACAGAAGGATCCACGGATGTACAACGAAGGCACTGCTCAGATGCATCGTGGAGGCATTACGGAACACTAGAGAATCATCCCGACTTCTCCACTTTCAACTTAGGCCCTCTGCCAGCTGCACGGTGGCAGCAGAACTCAGAACAGTCTACGCTTTGAGGCAATAATATTAAAAAATTTTTAAAGAAACTTCATGGCATACACAGGAAAGAAGTTCTATTATTAAGAGATTAAAAAAAAAAACAGAAAACACACATACGTGGTATGGGACAACCTCAGTTTCTGTTTGTTTTTTGTGTTTTTGGACAGCGTCTTGCTGTACTCATTACTAGTCCCAGCTGTCCTCAAACATGTGCAATCCTCCTGCCTCAGCCTCCCACATCCTGGGATTACAGCTGCTCACCACCACGGCCAGCTTAGGTGGTGCTTGCCCCTGAGCTATGGTCCCAGCCTCCCACGAAGATTTCCAAAGCACATTTTTATGAAAATTACATGAAAGTATGTCAAAATATTAATTTGTCTTTAGGAAGCTTGAGGTTTGTTTTTCATTTATTTGTGTTTACTGTTTTCTCACCTTGCTTCTAATCAGGCGTGAGGGCATAAACTCAAATTTCCAGGTGAGCCAGGTTAACCCCACAGTTACAATGCAGGGATTTATAAATTAGCAAAACTTTCCCCTGTAATGCACCACACTGAGTGCATCTACATTTTTCCATACGTAACATGTACTAAAAAGTAAAGTACCCAGGAAATGAAGTAATATCTATATTTGTTTCAAATGACTAACACTAACAAGCAAAAATAAAACTTCGGCCATGATGCCATGATTTTTTCAGAAATCAGACGTATAATAAGCCACAGATTTATAGGATGTGGTCTAATAAACTTAAGAAAAGTTTCATTTCCTCTCACCAAACTGGCTAACTCCCTGACTATGTGACTAGCTTTACAAATTTAGCAGAAGTCTCTTTTCCCCCCTTTAATTTATAGGTTGAGAGGCTAATGAGAAAGTAGTAGCAACGATACACCCCTTCTTAAACCCCACAGACTCTCATGCCTAAAAATGAAATAAAAACAGGCTCAATGTGGGCACAACAACCAAAACAATGAGAAGACGCAGAGTACCATCTTGCTATTCCAAAGCTACAAAACAGGGAAAGTTTGCAAACCCCTGGAAGAGAAAGGAAGCAGGGAATAAGGGAAGGGTTTGGACAAAGGACTTTTTAAAAGTTTGTTTGCAAGTATTTCAGTGGAAATGGTATTGACTAAGCCATTCAGGAAAACAACATTTTCTTTCTTATCTAAATGTGGTTATGCCATGGGTCACACCCTATTATTGTCACTATTCAGCATGTTAATAGCCTCAATGCAGTGACTCTGTGTGGCTAGCTTTAAAATGTCCACGAATAGCTAACTAGAAAGTGACTCATGCCTGCCCAGGTGGGTACTGACTTTCTTAGTCATATTTACCCAACTGTCTATCAATCCAAATTCCCTGCAGGAAAAGATCTAAAGGGTTAGAACTAAGCTAGATTCCAAAGGAAAGGGAAGTGGGAACAATGACTCTAGCTAATTGGTGATGGGTGGTAGGCACCCCAAAGATGAGCTGAGAAAACTAAGAAATTGAATGTCCTGAATTAAGAGTTCCCTCCCAGCTCTCAAGAAGGCCAGATAACAAAGAGAACTGAACTGAACGCGCTCTCCTTTAGCAAGTGGAAGATGAGAGTGGAAGGTGCTGAACTGTGGGCAACAGCCACAGGGTTTCATTAATGGCACTATACTACACGGTGCCCAGCCTTTAGGTGTGAGATCTGGAGCTGGTCACTTAATCTCTCTGTGGCTCAGTGATCTTGTTTGCAGAATGGGAGTAACTCACAGCACCCTCTCCTCTGGGTTGCTGTCAGGATTTGAAGAGTTAACACAGTAGCACAAATTGTTTATATTAGCACCTAGACCCTATGAAGCTGGTGTTAAATGTCAAGGGATCTCCTAGGTACTCAGAACAGGAAGCCTGGCTGGTATTCCATTACAACTCATTTCTACAGATCCAGGAATTACATCACAGAGGACGGACCATTCCGCCAACAGAGGCGACCGAACACTAGACTCAAACCTAGCTCTCCTGGCTGCCAGTCACGTGCCGTTTCCACCTCACTCTAGCACACTCGTGCTGTGGACTGGGATTTTCACACTCCACCAAAATTCCTGACATAGAAGGTACTAAAAACGCTACAAACAACCCTCCCGAACCTACAAATGAACCTACAAACAAGACCTGTATGAAACAAGGAGTGCTGGATAGCCGAGCATACCAGCCGCAACCGGCCTGTCCAAAGATGTGCCGGGGCAACTCCCCAAGAATCCCGCTGGTGCCCGCTTGCCAAGTACCCACTTCATATATAGCCTACATGACAGTGCAACTAGAGCACAAAGCAGTGAGGTAACTCGCCCAGGTTGGTACAGCCCATACGTGCATTTGTGTCTGGTTTATTCATCACTTACGAATTTAGACCACATCTTGGAAGCAGGCCACTTCGGGACTTCCCTGAAAGATGTTTCTTTATCCTCAAGACACGGCTGAGAAATGCTCACAGTGAGTGGCACCGGGGATTTAATCAGCTCTTGCAGATCTTGAGTTATAAGGAAGAAATGCAGGCTTTCTCTTTCAATTTCCTCACTTCAAAACTGTAGCCGTGTTCTCCTTTCTCTACCTCCTAACTCAGACCAAAGATTAATGAGTTACATTTGCTAGGTTCTGGCAGGCTAGTAGCCTCATTCTTGACAGTCAGCACGAATAACCATGTTTATTAACAGCTGACCAGGAAAACACGGCTGAAAACAAGTTCCCAGTAGGCACAGTTATGGCAGAAGGGGACACCTCCCTGCTCTGTCAGACTGAAAGCCAGCTACATGTAAGGTATGACAGAAAAATACAGTGAATGTTTAAAAAAAATTCATTACAGTAAAAGATGTATCATCAAGAACAATGGATGTGTTCTGAGTGAGGGAGTGTAATTTGAATAGATCAATGGCAATGTGTCCTTTACTGGAATAAATATTTTTATTTAAACGTTCACTGTATCTTTTGATCACACCTCGTTGATCAAACATTTACAGTAATTTCTGTCAAATAAAAACACTACATTGTGTTCTCAACATATCTGGCACTATGCAACTTCTGGCTCTTCCCCAAAGTCAAAATGACCATGAAAGGTAAACATTTTGAGTTAATTCAGGACATGGAAGCAGTCATAACACCAAAACTGAGGACACTTACCAAAAAAGACTTCCAGAATTGCTTCAGAAAGCAGCAAGAATGTAGCGGGGAAGCTAAGGCAGGAGGATCACAAGTTCAAGTGTAGCCTGGGTAACTTAGCAACTTAGCGAGACCCTGTCTCAAAATTAAATTTTAAAAAATGGGCTGGGATGGAGCTCAGTGTGAGGGCTCTGGTTCAATCGCCAATAATAACAATGGCAAACCAATGGGGAGAGTTTTACAGATTAATGATGATGTGCCTCTTACCGTAATAATTTTAATTTAAATATTCAGTTATTTTGTGATCATTCTACACACTCACACAGACACTTACTTCAGGTAATCAGGATAAAGCATGGTCTAAATATAGGTTTGGTCAGAGGCTTAAGAGCAGAAGAAGTTCTGAATACTCTAGAAATACCCTGTATTTTATTTTTATCTGGCTTAACATGGAACAGTTAGACTGTAGGACTTCCATCACACATAAACATAGGAAGTCACTAACTAGAATGAACACATTAATACAGAGAAAAGCCTACATGGTATTACATAAAGCGAGATGGAAACACTAAAGTGTGTAAGGTACAATCCCAATTTCAACATTTTTAAAGTTAATGCACATGAGTGACGGGAAAGATATGTACCAAAATATTTAGAGATCATTAAGAGGTAGCAAGACTGTGTAAATTTTCTTCTACATACTTTTTTAACATGTCTCTAAGTTCTCTTAAAATAATATTTACTACTTCTCAAACTATAAGCTTTTAAGGATGATTTATTCCACATTTTCCCCTCTCCAAAAGCAAGACACATGTGGGCATGTTCTCTATTACTGCAGGTCTCTGCCTACTAACGAAACCATGCCTTCTGACGCTGTCCCAACACCCTTAACACACAGCACAGTACCCAAACCCAGTAGGGACACAATATATGTTCTGAAAAGACAGACGCTTTACTAACTGGCTCATGAATATCCACTTTCTTTACAACAAAAACTACCATGAGTACTAAGTCATGTGCTGTTTAAATCTAAGAGTGACTTTAAAATTTCTTATCTGCATTGACTTTTGCTTCCTGAAGATAAAAGCATGTTCTAGATGGCCTTTATTCTCTGGGACTGCTAATTTGAAGAGAGCTGTCACTCCCAAGCATAGAGCAGTGTGGGGTATTGATGCAGTATTGAATTATTTAAAGGAAAATTAACAATGCTTCCTGTCCTTGGAGAGCATCATCTGTGAGAAAAAGCCATTCACGGCTGCCTCCAGTAGGAATCCTTGCAAAGGAGCGAGCATTTCTCAGCACCCTGATTTTTAAAAGAAAAATCTCTATGTTCTAAATTACTAATAACAAAGGCAAAGTTGAGGTGGTGACTTCCCTTCCAATGGGAGCTATAAAGAATCCCAGGAAATTACTTCCTTGGGGTCAAATTTAATGGGATAACATGCTGCTCATCATTCTCACGGAAGCCCTCGCATGACACTAGTAATGTGGCCTTTATGGGAGCCACGCACCTCGAGTGCACAGTAGCAGCTCCTCCACCCTCTTCTTGTAAACTGGCATTTTTATGACTATAATATCCCTATCAGCGGTCAGCACGGCCAGACATCATGGCACCTGAGATGATAGTGACCCGACTGGAATTCAGGGATGGTGGCGGACGGATGGCCCCTGCCCTAGTGCGAGGTCCACACTGGATGGGTGGGTTCCGTATCAGAACTAGCTCATCCCATACCGTAGTTCTGCTCCGAGACCTACCTCCAAATACCAGGGCTCCCCAACTTTTTGTAAGGAGTGGCTCCTTTCAATGTCCCTGAAGGCTTGAGTGCTGACAGTGAAGTCTGAGGGGGGGTAGAAGTGCTGACAGTCATGTCCCTGAGTGCAGCAAGGGAGGGGGCTCTGCTGCCAGGAAGAAAGGGGAACAGAGTGAGGCTACAGAAAGGGGACCATGATTACCGAGGCACACTCAGCCTCCAGTCTGACCTCCTACCCTACCCCCCATTCACCAGCAACTCCAAATGATGAGCACCCCAGTTCCCCATCAGGACCCACAGCTCTTCCGCCTCCCTGCTGTCCACCTGGGACCCCCTCCAGGACCTCTCAAACAAAACCTCCTGGGAGCAGCCTCTGCTCATCCCCAGCCCCACCTAACAGGCGCGGCTTCACCAGCCACATGGCTGCTGCCCTCTCTCTCAACTTACCTTCTATTGTCCTGACTGAACCATGTGAAATCACTTTCTACCCTCCCTACAAAAATGTAATCGCACACGGCTCCACTCAGTGTTTGAGCTATCTGGGGATCCGACGTGTCTCAACACCTTTTCCTCTGTCCAAATATAATCTTAGAGAAAAGCAACAGCATCATCATTTCTGGACCCCTCAGAGTGTCCGGCAGCACGCAGTGGGTGCCGAGGAAGTCTCTGCGTGAGGACCAAAGGTCAAGCCCATTGGAGCTCTAGGTCAAGCCCATTGGAGCTCTAGCTCAAGAGTTCCTACGGTATCCTCACTGCTCTTCTGGGATTCTAGATGAGAAAGTGCTGGTTATTCTGCTAACCCTCAAGTACCTAATGAGTAAGAATGCTATGCCCATTTCACAGAGGAGGAAACTGACTCAGAGACGTTAAGGAGCATGCCCAAGGTCACACAGCTAGTAACGAGGACGAGGACGGCAGGGGCCGTGTAGCAGTTAACCCGAGGAAAACAAAAACCCTGCTGTGTGGACCTGCCTGCCCAACCAGATGTTTATCATGGTTCTACACACAGAGTAGAGAATTTAAAGGTAGAGTTTAGGGATGTCAAGAGGGACATGGGGCCCAAGAAGGGCTAGTTCACAACCAGGAACACAACAGATAACTATTCTTAAAAAAAAAAAAAAAAAAAAAAAAAAACTCATGCCCTTTACAGTCACCAGAAAAGAGTGTATGCATTTTTATTCTAGTTATGTATGTATGTATGTATGTATGTATGATATATAAATTGCCAGGGGCGCCTGGTGGCATATGTCTGTAATCCCAGCACTCTGAGAGGCTAAGGCATAATGACTATAAGTTCAAGGCCAATACAAGAAACTTAAAGAGACCCTGCCTCAAAACAAGAAAGGCCTGGGGGACGCAACTCAGTGTGAAGGCCTAGGTGTAATCCCTAGGAGGAAAAAAAAAAAGTTAGGAGTGATAATGCACATCTCTTAATTCTAGCTGCTCAAAGGATGACATAGGAGGATATCAAGTTCAAGGTCAGCCTAGGTAATTAACTTAGTAAAACCCTGTCTCAAAATAAAGAGAGTGGGGTGAGTTATAGCTCAGCACTCCCTAGGTTCAGTCCTCAACACCACACACACACACACACACACACACACACACACACACACATGAAATCTTTTATCTTCACTATCAGAGTGTCAAATACCAAATGAACATAGTGTGCACAGACAAGTCTAGAAGAGAAAAACAGCAGCCATAGTTCTAGAACAATTTACACGGGTACAACAGCTCCTGGTTTCCCCAGGTGGATTAAAGCCACCTACAGGCGGAATGAGCTCTCCAAATAAGAAGCGGTTTCTCCAGGGCCCCCGCTGGCTGTAGATGATCCTGTATTCAAACTTTGGAAGCCACCAGCTGCCAGAAGCCTAGGAATCTGCTCCGGAGAGGCGCAGCTGAGCACCAGAAAGATTCCTGGCTCCCCCGCCCCGGGGCCTAGAAGTCTCTTCCCCACCTGGGCGGAAGCAACGGCCCAACCCCACTCTCTCTGCAGCACGCACTGGTGAACAGGCATTGAGTCATGGAAGATAACCAAATCTGACAACAAAGATGCTCCTACTCTGTCCTGTCACAGCAGTGACTCACTTGAGTGTCACCCTTACACCATTCTATTGTTTCTAGAAGATACCCAGCAACATGGCAGAAGGGAGGATTATTCTTGTCTGGCTGCTTTGTTTTTTAACCCAATGCTGGGAGCAAGGTGGCAAGGTTCCCAAGGGCAAGTGCCCCCGAAAAGGAGGTTCGAAAAGAAATGCAGCCAAGGGGTACCACAGACCACTTCATCCTGGTATCTCACAGCACTTCCTCCTGAACTGTACTCTCACAAGGGTTTGTGTTGCGTGAGGAAATGTACACACAGACAGTCTCCTCCGCGAATTTAGATGTACTCTTTCATGCCAAGGAAACTGAGAAACTAGGAGCCAAATTTATACATCACATCCACCAACACTACCCGCTTTGAATTTAGAGAATTTGCCTTAACTCCAACCTTATCTAATGGGCCTACCATGCTTCTCTCTTTAATGTCTTTAATTACTCATTCCTAATCCTTTAGTAAAATAAAAAGCTCTTATAATAAACCACTTTAAATTTTACAGTGTAAATGTCCAAAACATGAAATCATTTTCTCCCCTGAGAACTACAGTGAGTCTCCTAGAAACACAAAACTCAACGACAACAAATTCCTACGATTAGGAAGCTGACATCTGCTGAATTTTGTTGACTATCCATTTGTGACTCTTGTGGCAGCAGTAACCTGGATGGTTTAGGGGGTGGCTTCCTGGCACTCTAGACACAGGGCTTAGCGGAGACCACTCCTGTCCCAGCTCTGAAGGTGTCCAAGTGTACTCAGTCCAAACCCCCTCAGCATACTGCAACTCTTACCACAAACACTGGTTCAGAATCAAGGTCACAGGCGTGTGGGGGAAGATGAGATCTCTCGCCACTATACAATGAAGAAAACTTGGCGCAAGGAAGAGCCAAGCGACAGTGGGAAATGGTCCTGGTACACAGACCCATGCATCCAGCCGTACTGGATGGCTCCTCCATCTGGATTATTTTAGTTACGATTCAACATATTCATTTTCTCAGGTCACCGTGAACTAGGGATGAAGAGAGGAGCTACGACTGAAATAACTGAAATAGTCAGTCACTCTTGTCAGACTCACTTCAATAATTATGAATAAAGTGGAAATGTGAAAGAAACTGGAGATGTTCTAGAAAAAAAAGTCACTGAAAGCCTTGTGAGGTCTCCACTCCCAACACAAGGAGCGGGCTGGAGTAGGCATTTGGTAGCTCAGAAGTATGAATGCAGCCTGTGGCCAGTCTCTAGAAATGGAAGAGGGACCTTGAGCAGCCACTGAACTGTCTCACGAGCCCTGTGCCTCCTCTTCCCGGTGTCTTTGTCAAAGCCACTGGCAGCACAGAACTACTTGGAGATGCGGCTGCTTGAGAGCACTGCATGCCGGAAGTCAGGGCCACAAATCCTGAGCAGTGCTTCCAGTTGGGACGAGATTTCAAGGGATGTGTTTCCTCTGAGGACGGGGAAATGATGACATTGTCTCACATCAGAGAAAAGGCAGACAGGAGGGGCTGGAGGCCTAAGTGGCCCAGATGGCTCTGCATCTGTGACAGTGTTAACTGGATCTTCCCACAGCCACATGCATCCAGACTCAAGGTGTGCCACCATAAAGTTGGAGGCATATTTCAATAGTATCTTGCTTTCTCATGAGCTCACTGTCCCCTTCACCAAGGAGCTGAGCAATATTCAAAAGCAATACAACCTCATAGAGCCCTGTGAATATGAAAGTACACAAACTGTGCCAGGAAAAAAAAATAAAAACTGGAAAAGGATAGAAAAGAAGGAAGTATTTACAAATCAAAGGCTCTAAAAATACTACTTTCCAGAGACAAAAATTCTGTATAAAATAACGTCATTCAGAGTAAAATTGGTGAACAGCTGTTGACTACTGTGAGAATCTGAGACCACCTAAAACTTTAGGCCAAAGCTAAAGTTTTACATTTTGCCACATAAATGTTCAATGTGGTGACTGATTTAATGTGTGAGCTTGACTGAGCACTAGGGTGCCCAGGTATTTGGCCAAACAGTATTCTGGGTATTTGTGTGAGGGCGTTCTTCAATGAATTTAACATTTAAATGGAAAGACTGGATAAAGCAGATTGACCACCATAGTGTGAGTGGGCCCCACACAGTTCTTTGAAGGCCTGAATAGACCAGAAGGAAGGTGCCCAAACAGGGAGATTCTTCCTGCCTTCAAGATGAACATTCTGCCCTTGGAATTGCCTAGGAAAACAAACTACAGCACCACTTCCGGATCTTAAGCTACTGGCCTCTGGAAGGAAGCTACACCATTAGTTCCTCTGGTCCTCAGGACTTCAATGCAGACTGACGCTATGCCACAGACACTCCTGCGTCCCTGTCCCTCCCCAACTTGAGCCAACTGCAGATGGTGTGGCTGCTCAGCCTCTATAATCAGAGGAGTCAATTTGTTGTCTAAGCCTCTTTCTATATTATCTGTATGTTCCTCCTAGCAGTTCTGTGTCTATAGCAAATCTAGGCTAATACACACAGGATATGTTTTTCATGTATTTTTCTCTCACAGTAAGAGGGACAGAGTTACTCACAGATCTCTAAATGAGATCAGAATTTTAAAATTCAATGAACAAGTCTTAGAAATCACCTGACTTCATTTTCTTTGAGAATGTTTTTGTTTCCTAGATCCCAAAGCCCATAGGTACAAGGACTGCTTCATGTCTACATAGCTAAAACAAACAAACAAACTAAAAACCCAGATCTTGGTAACTTTGCCATGATATGCATGTACACAAAATACTCAAGATCAACGTAAACTTTATGCTTGGCACTTATGCGTATCAATAACACAGGGGAAAAAATAAAAATTAAAACCCCAGATCTTAGAAACTAGGCAAGAGATTTATGTATACCATAAAAAATTGATTTGAAAATTGCCATAATAAGGAATTCATGAGAAAGAGAATGACAAGGGCCATTCCACTATAAAAGCAAAACAGTAAAAGAAATTTTAAAAAGTTGGTGAGAGGGCTTGCTTATCACTCCCTCACTCATACATGCACAGATCTGTACAAACAGGACACTCAAAAACATGAACACCAGCAACCACTCAAACATCGCTTTGGAGACAGTGTGGAGGTCTTTAGAGGTCACGCTGAACTGGCTTTAAGCACCATGGATAATTCTCGCCTGTGAAGGTGAGGTAACTTTGATGGGAACTAATTACATTTGAAATATGTTGTCTAATAACGTAAAGCAGAAGCAAAGAAACTCATCAGGGCTCCAGACGAGGCACAGTTTCTTCATCATTAAAAACAAGCCCAGTTTCCCCCCAAACTAGGATACCGTCATGGATGCAATGTATGTGCACAAACTGCTTTTTAGTATTTTTCAAAATATGTGTATGTGTGGCTAAGTGTAAGTGTGTGCCCATCTGTGTATGCCTTGCAGGAGGAGAGTGAATGTGGAGGATGACCTTCTGGGGGGAGGAGCAGCAAATGTTCAGTTCACACACTGCCACTCCCACTTCCTGGACCCGTGCTCCTAGCATTCAGCCGCTCTGCTTGGAGTTAGCATGAGCTGGCATGGAGTCAACTTCCTGCACCCAAAGGATATACAAACTAAAGTCTACCTTGACCTTCAAGACCCTCACCTTCAAAGAGGACATGGTAAAGAAGAACAGCCCAGAAGGCAGGAATGCTTAGTCCACTCCCACAGCATCTTCTACAGAGCGCCCTGTACCCTTTCAGTGTGAGCACAGGTTTGGGACCTCTGTGTCACTGACGACACCACTCTCCACTTATCAGGATGGCTCAGATTGTCACACTGCATGATGGAGTTAGCATCTTGGTGCCTGCAAGGCCCATGTCACAGCAGAACACACAAGAGAGAACTCACTGGATCTTCAACTCTGCAAATCCAGAAGCACAGGCCAGCCTTACTCTGGATGTGGCCATAGGTAACAGGAAGTAGATTTACTGGAGTGAGTTAAGGAAGAAGAGGTACCAGACCCACATGGTGGTGCACGTCTGTAATGGCGGCACTCCAAGAAGCTGAGGCAGGAGGACAGCAAGTAGAAGCCCAGCCTGAGCAACTTAGTGACTTGGCAAGTCCTTGTTTCAAAAGTTAGGTAAAAGGATTTAGCTCAACATGTCAACAAGAAGACCCTGGGTGTAATCCCCAGTTATGCAAAAAAAAAAAAAAAAAAAAAAAAAAAAAAAAAAAAAAAAAAAAAAAAAAAAAAAAAAAAAAAAAAAAAGGAACGACTTTATTTTACTAAGTAAATGCTCTATTCGGGCGAGAATAAAACAGAAACAAGGCATCAAGACTAGAAATCTGGAGCATTTTTTCAAATAGTGCTTACTGATTAAAAAAGTTTAGGCGGCCTATCCCTCTCCTTTGGGGGGAAAAAAATCTACCTACCAAATATGGAGAAGGTGAAAACGAGATATACTTTGTTCAATACGGTACCATAAACAACGAGAGGAGCGCGTGCTTTCAATACTAAATTAGCTCTCAGCACGAACGCCAAGATCTTCCTGGGGTAAAAAGTAATAAGGTGAAGTGGTTAACGTTAACTTTATCCAGACGTGAGATGTTAGCCAAAGTATGAGAAAAAAAAAAAAGAAAGATTTAAGTTCTAGCAGACCTGTCTGGACCACTAAATGATGTCTGAGGACACACACTAGCTGACCCGGTGCATTGCACCCGTCTCCCCCTTGTTTCCTGGGCCGATGAGGAGCCACGTGACCTAGGGCAGACAGGAAGTGAAGCTTCTCTCAGCAACCTTCACTGCCATTATTGCCCTATGGAAGCGCGAGTCCCAGTCCTTACCAGTATCATCTCTCCAGGCAAGCAAAGAGACAGCAGGTTCATGAGAAACCGTGCTCCTCAATTACGCGAAACTTATGGGAGGGGATTCCTACATTCGAGCCTACGGTGGAAGCCCAGTTACGTCACTCACCGAGAACCAGCTATGAAAGAACTGAAGGCAGAAGCTCCGGTCCAAGAACCACAGGCTGCAGAGAACTGTGTGGATCTAGCTAACAGAACCAATATTACGCTGTGCTTTTAACAACATCCTTGCTGGAGGGAAGTTCCTCCCCCAGGACAGATTCTGGGTAGGAATGCTGGCTCAGGCTGCACACTGTGGGAGAGCTGGGCGGAAGCGGCCGGAAGGTCTAGCTGGGCCCTGTGATATCTACTACACGATCTTCTCTTTTTTAAACCAACTTAGTTCCTACAAAACTGCCTAAAATGGAACCAAGGCGTAGCAAAAAGAACACAGAGGCTGGGTATGTGAGGGATCTCATTTGCCACTCAGGAATTTAGATTGCTTTGCAAAGAAAGCAGTACCTTCCTGCCCATCAGTGCGAACCCTATGTTTTGACATGTAAATAATAGGTTACCAGAATAATCCTGGAATTTCTCTTGGAAATGTTTTCATAATTCACATCTTGTTAGTCACAGGAACCCCAATTATGAGTTTTCTTTTCTCATTTCTACTAACAAATTATTAGTATTATATAATAACATACTATTTTCTGCTAATATGTTTCCTGACAATGTCAAACTCCAGAGGGTCTTCATGTTGTACTAAGTGAATAATCATGCCAAACAAGGACTAATTTATGAGAAAATAGTATTTAACCTCCTTGGGTGTTTATGAAAACAAACCATGTTGGTTGAGATGCATTATGGATAGAAAACTAATAGCATAAAAACATAAATTCTTTTTAAAGTTCCTTTCCAGACATTATGAATGGAGAAATCACATTATTATAATATAAACATTAAACACTCAAAAACAATGGTGCACTGTTGGGAATGTACACAGGACTGATCTTAACACTGAACACTGTCTCATTCAGAATGGGAACACACAAGGCTACTTGAAGAAAGGCTTGCCAGCTTCATTCACTAACATCCCTGGCTCCAAAGTGACACGTGGCCCCAACGCACCACCCCCAGAAAAATCACGCTATTTCCAATCTGGCTATTTGGGTAGTCACCGCTGTTGGCAGGAGCCCACATCAGGAGGCACCCACTGTGGCTCCTGCCTGGCCTAAGGTGATGTGGTGGAAGATAGGGCTTCTTCGCTCAGGGTAGACAGACCCTTAATCAGCCGTTTTGTGAGGCATTGCCTCAGGAGCATAGTATTCGGGTATTTCCCATCCTTTAAAAAGGAAGCAGGAGTTATGGAATAAAGGGTGTGAGATCTGGGATAAGTTATCTCCTTTGAAACCCAAGCCTTGGACTATCTCCTTCTAACCCAAACATTTCTATCTTTACCAGCAAAAATCAGGTTAAAGAGAACCTATGATGAGGGGAGGAGGTGCAGGGGCAGACTGTGTGTATTTATAGAACGCACTGGAGACTACACACAGGAACTGGAAGACTCAACCCCATCTTGCTCCAACTGCCAAATTTCAGACACCTGGAAGAGACTCTATGAGAGTAGAGGACTCACTCCATAGATCAGCATGGTCCTGAACTCACTATGTAGCTTAGTCTGTCCTCGAACTCATGGTAATCCTCCTGCCTCAGTGTCTGAATGCTGGAATTACAAGTATGTCCCACCACACTCAGCTAATTTTTTAGGTGGTGCTGGGGAATTGAACCCATGGTCTTGCACACGCTAGGCAAGTGCCGTATGCCCCCAGTCCCTATACTCTCATATTTAGATGGAACTGAGATACCAGCCATTTTTAAGGGTTCTATTTAAGATTGCTGAGGGCTCCAAACTTCATAAAATGAAAATCATGCAGCCAACACATTAAAAACTCAGGTTTTCTTGGGAAAGCTACTCCTCTAAGTACTTCAGGGACATTAATGCCAAAAACTCCTGAAGTGTAACAATCAGAGCTGATTACACAGGACTTACCAGGCTGGGCATACCCTGAGCAGAGGAGCCCTGCCTCAGCCACATCGGCCATGGGACCAATCTGAATGAACACATGCCGGGGTTTCTTAATACTCACAACAGGTACAAATATCAGCCCAAACAGTAACCAAGAATAAAGCCAAACACAAAACGGGCCAACTCCTCCGGCTGAAAACAGCTTCACCAGCTCCCGATCTGCTGTTGCCATCTGATTCACTGCCACCACTTCAAGGTTTACCACCAGAGGAGACCAAGAAGACAGAGGAGACAGAGCCTAGCAGGAGACACTTGAGTCACTGGGGATAATGTCTTACTCCTTGGCCAATCTACAGGGAGAACAGTTGCCATTTCATTGATCAAAAGTCTTTAATGCCTCGGGAACCATAAACTCTGTGGTCATCCTGTTTCAGGGTTTGTTTCTGCACGGTCTTGCTGCCTTGTTGAAAAGCATAGATCATTTACAGACTTGGAAATATTTGCCCCTGCACATGTCCACAGAGCACTCTGCTTCCAAAAAGGGAAAAGAGGTGAGTCACGAAAACTACACGAAGTCATTCTATCTCCATATTTTTCAGTTCTGAAGTTCACCACCAACTATTAACGGATCAATAAAATGTGGCGTATCAATACAACAGAATATTATTCAGACATAAAAAGGAATGAAGTATTGATATATGCTATAACATGGACGAACCTCGAAAATATTATGCCAAGTGAAAGAGGCCAGTCACAAAGGATCACGGATTGTATGATTTCTCTCTCTCCCCCACACCCCCCACACAGAAGCAAATTCCTACAGAGAAAAAGGAGATTAATGACTGCCTAAGAAAAAGAAACAGAAGAACAACGAACGGACGCAGAGTTTTAAGCGGTAATGAAAACATCCTAACCTTGTGGCGATGGCTGTGCAACTCTGCCAATATACTCAAAACTAATAAATTGTACACTTTTGGTGAGTGTGTCTACGGGATGTGAATTCTTTTGTGTAATTCTAGAGTTCAAATTGGCACAATTACCCACTATCTTATCCCTTCGTTACTGCTCTGTATTTTGACTCTAAGCATATTTTATTGGAAATAAACATCCAACTCTGGGAACCAGGCAGGATAAGAGTTATTATTCTCATTGAGAAGAAGCAAAAGTCCAGAGAGCTTCTGCTTCCTTTCACCAGTTCCTGGGTTTCTACAGGCCATGGGGAAGACGGCTGTAAATTATGGGAAAAGATGGGGGTCATAGGTCATATCATCCTCCAAATCGGGGACGGATTGATAGCCGCTCTTTCCAGATGTCGAGAAATTTATACAGCTGCATTACGCAGGCAATGCTCTAAACAAAAGACATTGAAAAATGGCACTTGGGTTGCTGGAAATGCAATTCTGAATACCATGAAATTCAGGTTAAACAATTTAGCTTAAAAAGCGGAGGGGGGGGGGGGGTCACTTCTTTAGCTGATATCTGGTGAGGTAAAAATACTCCCAATTAGACATGTCCGTATAATTTTCACATCAAACATCCTGTGCTCCCAAAGGCACCTAATGGCACAGCTTGCTGTGGATTTTCCCAAGTTTTCAAGAGCAGTGACAGCCCTCTTCAACAAAGCCATTTAACATAACAGAAGGTTAAAGTGGGAACCACAAACACTTGCTTTTCTTAATTTACACCTTTCATTTTCTTTCTAGAAATGTCATGGAAGAGCCATGACATTCATGACGTACTGTCAACAGGCAGCTCCTTTTAAACAGGATGTAGAAAATAAAACGTGAATCCTAGAAGGTAAACTGGTACTACACCTTTAAAAAAAAAAAAAAACTAGTATTCTGAGATAAACCAGGTGATTTCGGTTTGAATATCTCACTTAAAAAAAAAAAAACTAGAAAATCAGAAATTTTGAGAAATGCAAATAAAATGACTTCACAGTATCTTTTCCACTAACCAGGCAGAATCTGAACCAACTGCTGAAGCAACACAAACAAAACACAGAGTTTTCCTTCTCCGCAACACAGAACACATAGTATTATACCATGCTGTGTTAATCATTCTACCTTTTTTTTAAAAAAGCACACTGTAGTAATCTACTGAGATTTTTTTAAAGCACATAAAGATAATGACAACAGGGGGAAAAAGAAAAGTTAAAATGTACATTTGCCAATGACCTTTGTTCACTTAAAAATACTCTTTCCGTATCTTAGTCAACTCTTCAGTTGCTCAGCAAACACACACAGGCCCTCAGCCTTGACTCTACTGGCAGGTGGCTGCTCCCTGCTGGGAGCACAGGGCTGTGGGGCCTCCACTCCCTCCAGATGTGGCACTCCTGCCCAGTGTGATGACCAAAACTGTATCAGATGTGTCCCCAGAACACAATCACCCAGCTGAAAACCACTGAACGCGCTAAGGGGCCTGAAACTTCGCTCCTGACAGGGGCTGGTGCCTGCTCTGGCTTGACAAAGCGCATGATCCCTGCGCCAGCCAGCAGCAGCCCCAAAACAACCGAACCAAATCCAAATCCTCAATGAACACCAGGAAACTCAGCAAACTGGTGATAGCCTAAACCGCCGAAGAGCTTCTAGGGACCAGTGCCTTACACAATGTGACAAGGTCCCACGACTCTAAGTGTCTCTGATTCTGTAAATCACACTGTACGAAGTGGCAGGACCCATGCTAGCCAGATTAGTATGCTAAATATGGGGTGCGGGGCCTGGTGGTGTAGGCCTTTAATTCCAGCACTCTGGAAGACTGAGGCAGGAGGATTGCAAACTCAAGGCCAGCCTGGGCACTGATCTTAGTGATTTAGTGACACCCTTCCTTTTTATCAAAAATAAAAACAGGACAGAGGATGTAGCTAAATGTGAAGGCCCCGAGCTTTAACCCCGAACTGCCTCCTTCCCCAAAAAAGAGGGTGCAGGTGTGGGGGTCTCTTTATAACCACAGACCCTCAGGAAACTGCTCAACTGTAGCAGCCCCTGGTCACTCAGGAAAAGTTCCAGCCACCCTCTCCTGTCTGGTGTGTGGGTGGGGTGGGGGAGGGGGGGAGAGACTGATGGTAGCAAGTTGGCAAACGGTGATATTTTTATCTCCAATCTCCTTAAGAAAGAATCCAAAGTACAGAGTAACAAGCAAAGCCCAGGTCTAACTCATAAATCCAGAATGTTCCGCATAAAGTGAGTCCAAGCACCGAGAGGATCCAAGATGATACGTGTGCACAAGGAAGAGAGCCCCTGGCACCAGCAGCCTCGCTGACCTTTGGCGTGTGAGTCAGCGCGGCCCGCCCTCTCCGGCCGCCAAAGGGAAGCGCTCCTCCGCTGACCAGTGGGGCCAGCTCACCAGCGATGGGCACAGGGCCGACAACCGCCCTGGGTACAGGGCACATAAACCCCAGACCCGATTGTGGGATCCAGGGGACCTCTTCTCCACGGCAGGGAAACACCATCATGTACCCTTACTTCCAGGGTGCGGTCTATTTTCTAGATACGGTGCCAGCAACTAGCACCCAGAGTCATTGAGGCCATGAGGAAGGGCAGTGAGGGTAGCAGGGCCTGGCAGTCTGGCGAGGTGAGTCATACCAAAGCCCACAGGTTGGGAAGTGAGCATTAACTAGAGAGGCAGTCCTGAAGGGGAGTGGCGGGCCTGCCTTGTGATGCTTTAAATCCACACACCCAAGCTCATCACAGCCCGAGTTTTCAGGGCGGATGTCCACCAACATACGTCAGTGCCTTTCTCTCTAGGACCTACACAGGAAAGGAGCCTGAACTCCACCTCTGGTCAGAACCTGACACAGGCAACACATGCTTGAAAGACAGACTCACTCACTCCAGTGGGCACCGGAGAATGCCACATCAGTGAGGCCAGCACCGATGAGCAGGGGCTTCCAGCCCTGGGGCCATGAACAGCCTCATTACTCTAGCTCAGGGGCCAGCTATATCACACAGGGGAATTTATTAAGAAACCTGGGGAATCAGTCTTCACATTCTACCAAAGCACCAAAACAGCTCTCTGACCTAGTGCCCTCCTCTCTCCGGCACACATGCACTGAGACCCACGCCACATCTGCTTCCTTCCCTTCGCAGAAGTCAGACAGGTAGCAACATCACTAGACTGAGAAACAAAAGCCAAGCTAGCAGCGCCCCACCAAGCCACTTGGTCTCACCAAAATAAAATTTTCTCACGTCCCACTGCCAGTTCTCCAAGCAAAACTAAGATTTGTGTTGGCTCCTTCTACTGAAGTAGTTTAAAAACAGGAGCATAATTCAAAAAGCACCTCGCCCATTTATTCACAGCGAGTTGTCTGACTCATCATTCTCCTTGGAGAAAAGTTGCTGAAGACAGTACAATTCCGCTTCCTCCAGCATCCACAGACCCAGCCAGTCCCTGAGCTAGAGAAATCAAAACCCCCTCATGCCAGGACAGGCGGGAAGCCCTCCACGGGTCTGCGCCAGCACGATGGTCCTGGTGGCAACAGCTACAGCCCGGCTGTCAGGGGCCCCAGTTTGCCTGCCTGGTTGGGACAACAAGTTCCACGGCAGCAGCCAGTGTGCACCCAACAGGCCCTGAAGTCCCAGCTCAGCTCAGCTTGAGTTCAGGCTCCAGCAGGGTTTGGTTCGGTGCCCAGTTCCAACACTGATAACCTCCCCGCAGCCGCTGCTCAGAAGAGAAGTAGGAAATTCCTCCCGCGAGAGTGTGAACCACGGGCAGAAGCAGGGTGTGGGGGCAGGATGGTGAGGAGAAGGAGACCTGGGGAGGCTGCCTGGCACTCCCCGGGAGTGGCTTTTGGGACCTAGGGTGGCACACTCTGCGTCTGCTCCAACATCACCAAAGGTGGACACTCAAGCCCTGCCCTGGTGCACCCTCAAAGCAGCAAAGTCCTATGGAGGGTGAACATCCATTTAACTATCTTCCTGGTGACACTGAGGTGACCAGGCATCACAAGGGAGGAATTTCTCTACCGAGCAGCAGGTCCTACACATCAAACCTTCTACGACTCATTATAACAAGACTCATGTCTACTCAAAAAATCAACTTGGCGGTTTCTATCCTCTGGCCTCTTGTAGCAAACAGAGCAGTGAGGCGGAGTACAGAGAAGCGGAAGCACACTGACCTCCAGAAAGCCAAGCGTCAGGGGACAGTTTGGTCAAGTTTCCACCAATCATCCCTCCGTTTGCTAAGGAAAAAAAACCAGTCCCTTGATATGAAATGTCCAGAACAGCCAAATCCACCGGAACAAAAGTTCTGTACGCTAACAGTTGTGGAGGACCAGGAGCTCTGGGCTCCACAGAGCATGTGGGCTAATGCACACAGGCAGTGGGTGACGTGAATGTCTGGATACCAACATCAGTGGTGACCACATAACTCCAGAGTATACTAGTTACTGAACTATACACTTGAAACAGCTGGACTGTATGGCTTCTGAATTAAGTCTCAATAAAGCTGTTAGTTTTGTGTTTTCAAGTACATTCTGCTTCAGTCGCGGAAAACAAAGCTTTTGCCTTCCCGAGCCTGAGTCACCTTGAAATTTTATCTCTTAAGACTAGATGCATCACCAGGAAGGCCTTTACATAACCCATAGCACAAGGATTAGTTTGAGACTCAGGTACTGGAGACCTGGGTGCCTCACATGGAGATAAACAGTGTCTACTCTGAGATGTCGCAAAGATTGCACCCGGAGATGCACATGAAGAGCCAAGTACAGCACCGGGTACACAGAGGTACTCCACAGAAGAGGTCCCTCCTAAATGCCACTGCACATAAGTTTTATGAAGGAAGCTCCAGGAGAAAAGCCAGCCACCAAGCGGCAGAACAGACGCACTATCTTTGCCTGAACTGAGGTGCATTCTTCAGCATCCTTCCCACCTCTGATATCAAGAGGTTGGCCAACCTCTTAAAAAAACAAAAAGGCTAGCACTTGGGAGCTTTGTGGAAGCTGCATCTGCAAGACACATCCTGAAGATATTACCACTGTCGTGGGGCTGTCCTCTGTCAGAGGCCTTATCAGCAGAGGGGCCAGAGCCAACAGCCAGAGGAAGATGGCCAGGACTGTGTCAGATTAAACAGGAAGGTGGTACCCACAACCAGTTCTTAAGTTAATGTTAAAATATACAAATAAAAGGGGGCAACCATGAGTTCTCACAGTTAACAAAGGATTATGAACTTTACATCACCAGTTAATGTAAAACTAAATGAACTAATGACTACTGAGTTAACTACACTAATGCTAGTTCCTCCATTGATCTCCCTATCACCAATGCATCATGTGATCCAAGAGGAGCCCCCATATTCTTACATGACCCCCTCCTCCCCATCTCATTATTTCTTTCAGGCAGAAATGGCACCTAACCCAAGTCAGCCAATTGGAATCCTGCCCTGGAATTTTTGCTGAGTAAAGGTTGAGTTCTGCCAACTCAGCAGAGGATACAAGCCCATGACCCCACCCACCTACCCGACCTTCCCACCTAAGAGCTGCAACAGAAGCTAATGAGGATAACGTGACGGCCATTCACAGGCTTGATGCCCTCTGATGGAGACAGCACTTGCAGTGCCCCTAAGGGAATGTTCATCTCTGCAATTCCCCACAGCTAGTTACTGCAGTCAATGAGCTCTTCTATTTAGTCTTCTTCAGAGTGGGTTTCTAAGATCCGTCACCACTGAGCTTCATTACAGGAAATTTGAGATTTTAAGAAAGGGGAAGGGCTTCTGCATTAAATAACTTTGCTACATTATACAAATAACAAGAAGTGAAGCCAAGGCCACGGCCCTTCCTTGATTGGTCTATCCTACAATCCCAGCTTCTACTAAAAACCCTCTGGACCAAAATAGGACCCCAACGAATTCAGTGATTCTGTGAGGACATCTCACAGATTAACTAACCAGTCCCTGCAAATATCAACATTAACAAGCAGGTATGAGGATCTATAAAGGGGGGAGGTTTATAACACAGCTGACATGCCTCAGTGGACGCAGTAAGTACCAGCCATACGCACAGTCCTGCGACAGGCGCAAGACTGCATTCATCTACTTCTTTTAAACATTTTCTAATTCTCTCTCTAAATAAGGTCTGGATATCAGTAGCTGTTCATACCCTCTAGAAAGACCTCCTTGACTTAGCCAACCAGAAAGAAACAGCCCTCTGTTACAGACACATTTGACCCTCTGAGCTACATACAGTATTCACAGTGCCCACTGAACTCTACAGTCCCCTATAAAAGGCCTACCTGCCCAGGGCCGCTCCACAAGGAGCCCAGCCCTTGACTTCCTTTTCTGAGCCACATGGCACGCCTCTCAGCTAAATGGACCTTACTGGAAGGCAGCTAGCCATAGGCTGGCCAGGGGTTGGTGACATGGTTTGGCGCAAACACCACCCTCGATCCATTCAAAGATAAGCAGACCCAAATTTCTGTTCATAGTTTTTTTTTTTTTAATTAGGAATTACATGAAGAATGAGAGCCTGGGTAAAGGGATATCCTGCAGGAGTTCGTGAGCGGAAGCGGGCCAAGGTAGAGCACGAACAGACAAAGTAAAGCACACACAGAGACACAGAGCACAGGCAGGAAGGCTTGAGGGTAGGGTGAGCATGCAGACAAGAAATGGGGGAGAGAACAAGGGAAGCCACGGCTAAGCAGGAAAGAGAGCGGTGTCCACTTGTATGGCTGAGTCCTATCAACAGCCTCCAGGCATCCCAAGGCCAATACCCAGCAGTCCCTGTTCAGTGTGTAGGTTCTGGGTGCTATGGATTCGAACGTCTGTCTCTGAGAAGCCGAGGCACCTTGGTAGCATATCTCTATTCCTGACTCTTACGTAGTCTTATAAGAAACTACAGGACTTGCAAAAGCTGACTGAGACCCTGTGCTCCCCTCTTTATCTCCTTTCCCAGCATCCTGGGTCACTCACCCAGCAGTCACCTGCCAGGGTGTAGTCACCTTTCAGTAAGCTGAGTGGTGACCTCTGGCTAAAAAAGTAAATGAATGAAGAGTCCTCAGGTGACTTATCTCCAGGAAGCCAGGTTAGGCCCAGCAGAAAGTCAAAAATCTTCTTGTCAGAGTACTCTGTCCAAAATGCGAGGCAGGTGCAAGGTTCATCAGCCATCTTCTTAAAAGACTGTTACATCTAGAGTGTCTCTGCACGGGATAAAGTCTCTTAAGACTCTATCTCCTTGGCAGGTTTAGTAAGGCATTCAGTACTTTTTCAAAAAAAAAATTTTTCTGAAGAGACTTCAAGGTCTGATTTATTCCATAAAATTATTTTTATACACTAAGGAAGAAGACTTGGTAAGGGAATTTTTAACAATTACCCAAGAATTAAAAGACAAGAAAACATGGAGGTTGGGGGAATCCCTGTTCTCAAAGATTATAAGGTTCTGCCATGTATTCTATTTCCACTTGTAGACATAGCTCAGAAAACATAAGTTCCAAGTTTCTAAGCCATAAGTAACCAAAATCATACATAACCCTTCCCAATGTTTAAACTCGTTTTTGGGGGTTTTTTTGTTTGTCTGTTTGTTTGTTTAACTCACTAGGGAAAGTGTGCGAAGATTTGCCCAAGGTCTCATGGCACATCTCAGGTGCGGTTAAGAAAGTACTCTGGCTTTTGAAGTCTGAACCCAGGACTCCTTCCTTTCCACACTGGAATTCAACTATCAACACCCTGGAAGTTTCCGTGAAATCAAAATAAAATTATATCCAAAACCTAGCACTATTTCTCATCATATCTAATAGAAAAACACACTGCTTCTCAGAATACTCTATGAGAGAATCTAGACAACAGAGAAAAATTATGGCAGATTGTTTTCTGGGCTGAAAAAGGGGGTACAAAGAAGTTTATGGGTAATAAAATCACTTCCAGCCCAAACTGAGCCGCATCTGAAAGCCCAGATCCAATTAATCTGACATTAAGTCAATTCTGTGGCACAGTCCAAGCATTTGAAAATTTACTTTGAGTTGAGTATTACAAGGAAATTCTTCTGCCAGTGAGTGGTCTGCAGTTCATTTCTTTGTATGACAACCTCAATGCACAGAACTCCAGCCCTTCTGGGGCCCAACCTACGGGCTCTTAGCTGGTGGATTTAGTTCAAGGTCTTCAAAGTATATATCATTGTCCAATTCACATAATATGTTAATAACCGTGGCCTATTACGTTGATTTATTCAAAACCGCTCACAGCAGAAATGCATGTTCTTTGGGCTGTTCGTCAACTGGATGTTCAAATGCATCACACTTATAGGAACGTTAATGTGCGGTCCCCATTGTTCCCCACAGAATACACAAGAACAGCAGTACATTAAATGCTCAAATATCGTCTTGTGACGGAGACTCTGCGTTCATTGTTCCCATTCATGCTGCAGCCCGGTTCCTCCCAATGGGGAGACAGGCTAAGGAGCAGTTGGAATGTGGACCCGTTCTCAGTGTGTGCGTGCGGAGAAGTCAGCGTGCCTCATCATCCGCCCGTAGCAGCAGCTCGCTCAAATGGTCAAAGAAAAAAACAATGTGAAAACCCTGAATCGCAGAATCTTTACTAAGAGAATTCTGCCAAATTGGTCAGCCTGATCTTTTCAGGGCTGATGTCTGACCAGATCATGCCAACTGACTTTAGTTTACTCTTTCAACACAGCTGGAAAATCCAGTCCATTTGGATCCTACCCACGTATTATTGTAAACTTCTTGCGTGGCTTTCTCTTGAAATTGAGAGCTCCAAAGAGCACAGCTCTTACCAAAGTATGACTGTATATATGTAGGTATGTGTGTATGTATGTATCCATATATACACGCACCCTCATACAAGCATTATCTCTACCAATCTAAGACTTAATGGTGAGTCTACACTTTTACTCTTCCTAAATTTAGATGGGCAGATCATAAATTTAACATAGTGACATTTATTTTCTTCCTGAAAATGTTATTAAAGGCTTATCTTTCAACTCATAATTGGAATTGGAAAGACATAGTAGAGCCAAAAGTAATTCCTATTCCCCTTGAAATCTGCATTTCTCTGGCTGTTTCTTGCCCACATACCCTGACACAAATCAAGAGAGAATGACACAGCTTCACACTGATGTAAAAGACTTAAAATTAGCAAAGCACCTCAAGTATTAACACCAACCTACTCCTAAACATTGGGTGAGACAACATAAGCAAAATGACTCTGTATCCACCAAGCCACCTGACCTTCACATCTTTTCCTTGCCTACAACCACAAGGGAGGCAGTTCTCATCTTCTTCACTTTTACACATAAGGAAGTGCAGAGACCAACGACTTCCTGAGTGGACAGAGCAAGGAAGAAGCTAAGTTGGGGTGAAGCCGAAACCACGTCCATTTCCAAACCCACAGGTCTCAGTACTGGACAACATGGCCCTTTCTTTCCCTTCCAAAGCCATTGCTATCTCATTCTTTACAGATGAAGAAACTGAGCCTCCACATTATGTTGTTAAATATGAAAGCCCACAGCTGCTAGTGGAGAAGCCGAGAGGGTAGGAATCAAAAAGCACCATGCACTTCATGACTTTGGAAGAGGCTGCATTTCTTCCAACAGACAAAAATACAGTACAATCCCAAACAGTTCTCGTAAGGCACACTAATACCATGAGTTTCTGGGTCAAAGACTCCATCTATAAGAATACATCTGTGGTTAGAGTCCTTGCCTAAAAAGTGTGAGGCCCCAGGCTTAATCCCCCAGCTCCACCTAAGTGGGTGTGGTGTTGCATACCTGTAATCTCAGCATTCGGGAGGCTGAGACAGGAAAACTGCTGTGACTTCTAGACCAATCTAGGCTATACAGTGAGTTCAGAACCGGCCTAAACTAAGAATGAGACCCTGTGTCAAAAAAGGCGGTGGGGAAGGCAGGACAGATCTGTGAATACCTTCCTCTCTGTCCTCAACTCTCTACCCAAACTGTCCAGATGTCGTATTTCTAAACAGGAGGCTATGTTCTCCAAATTCAGTAACAGCCTGACTGCTCAAGAGGTTGCTGCCTGACAAAGAGCATTCCCACAGGTCTCCCCAAACTCCCTGCCTTACCTGGGGGTCCTGAAGGAATAGTACCAGTGTGGCCATAGCATCTGTAAACTACAGCTTTGCCTGGCTCAAGCAGGAGGTCAAGGAACCTGGCTGGACTTCACCTTTTTTTCTCTGTGGAATGAGACAAGCGAGTTCCACAGCGCTCTAGTCACCAGATGAAGCCATGTGAACACAGCAAGGCAAAGCATTATTCACACAAACGGCCATCAGAGGCAACAAGGGCCATAAACAACTTTCCCTGCATGGCCTACTCCTCCTCGAGTCTGGCTAGACCCTGGCACTTCGGCTGAAAAGGAGAAGAAATTTCACTTGAAGGAATAACAAAGTATTTTCCCAGGCTCTCAGCTGCTTCATTAATGCTTGCCTTATTTGGGAAAAAGAAAAGGGGCTGAAGCATCCGCGTAGTTTTACGTGCCACGAACTGGCAATGCTTTGTAACAAAAAATAACTTCTGCACAAGGATACTTAAGGCATCGTTACCGCGTTTTCCAAGCCCAGCTACGGTATGTACCAGGGAAGGAAGGAGAGAGCCAACAGTAGTACCTTCACCCACGGCAGGCTGAAACAAGGAGGCTTTAGAATAAATCTCGGTCCAAGTGCACGTTTATGGCAAAATAACCCACGTGCGTTTACCTTATAAAAGTGTTACAGGTAGGCATACTTATGTAATTTATTTAATGTTATTTAACATCCATGCTTACTTGGGTTTCATACAATTTATTAAGTTTTCAGTCTGGCCTGTAGAATAAAAGGGAAAATGGAAGCAGATGTGAGCTTACTACCCCCGTTTCAATGTTCACCAGTCTCCTACAACAGAACCGGCCGGGAAAGATCTCTGTGGCCACATTTCGGAGCCTGCCCTGGCCTGACCTGCCCTCTTACCCTGAGGAGGTTTGCCCCTAACAGGCATCACAGGGTCCACGCAGCTGGCTTGAGTCAAGGAACCTAGTATCTTCAAGTGAAAAGATGCTGGTGTCTGACTGGAAGCCTGCTATGTACACCAAAGGATACGGTTCTTCCTGCAAAGCAAAAGGGGCAGGCCCGGCCAGAGTCCAGTACCCCTTAACAATCTCCCCTGTAGCAAGAAATGATTCCCCATCCTCCCTGGTGTTCTGGACCTTCTTGACTTCAGGAACCCCCTGGACTTCCAGGAAGCCCCATGAACTTGGCTGAATGACATATCCACCCAGTGAACACTCTCTCTCCCCCCGCCTCTCTCTCTCTCTGTAGAGGTACCCCAAGTTTGGCCTTTCGGCTTAATATCAAAACTCTTGGCATATTTTCCTTTTCCTAGATAAAAACTTTTTCACTGTCTTTTTTTTTCTTTTTTTCCTTTTTCAAGACAGAGTCTTACTCCGTAGCCCAGGTTGTTCCTGAACTCACTGATAGAACTCAGGCTGGCCTTAGACTCAGAACAATTCGCCTGCCTCAGCCTCCCAAGTGCTGGGATTACAGGCCTGCACCACCATGCCCAGTTTTAACTTCAAAACAAAACTACTATGCTGTCTACCTGCTCTGTGGTAGAGAGACAGGAATAAAATTCAAGTGCACATAACTAGAGTCCATTCAGCCTATTATTTCTACTGATATACAGTGAGAAGTGTCATGCGCAGTCTCCAACAAATTATTCGTAAGTATCTATCTCCTCTTCCCCCCCCCCCCCACCTCTTTCTTTCTCTGTTCCCCTCCTCCTTCCTTTAGGGCTGTTAATGTTTAGGATAAAAGCATCACACCCAATTTGTTATACGTCTTTAGAGATAAAGAACTCAAAATGAACCCCTCCCATCATTTATTAAGGCCCCTGAGTGTCCCTCCAGCCAGAGACCCCAGGGGGATTGTAACAGACCACAAAGACCTGGCCTCTGGTCTTGGTTCAATTGTTCCCTGCCTCATACAAACACCTAATGGGCCCTTAATTGGGTTGAATTTTACCTACATGGCAAAAACTAAATAATTAGCCTAGCAAGACTAAACTTGAACCATTATCTGTTTATACCCTCGTCTGTCACCTCACTCCCAAAAGGGAAGAGGAGGGAACAACAGCAAAAAAAGGTACTGTGGCCCTAAAACAGTCCCATATGGGAGAAATGTGACAGAGGCAGCAAAAGCACAGGAGGAAAATGCTAACTTGTGATTCTACGGAGCTCGGTGTGTGCCAAGTTTCCTAGGGCTTTGCGGCAGGGCCCATGTTCTGATGCCTAGCAGGGACACGTATCGTGAGCACTCTGGAACAAGCAAAGAGTAACTGGGTGCTAAGGAGATTCTAGGCTAGAGAGGAGACGATGTGGCAAAACGGGCAACAGAAGCAAGCAAAGAAAGCAGGGCTCTGAAGGATACCTTGGGCTGGTGGCTCTGGACCCTGGCCTTGGAAGAAGCCATACACGCTGACCGAGTGGCTCGGTATCAGACATCTTCACAGAACAAATTTCTTCCAGTCATAAAATCACCACTCAGGCATACGTCCAACCTACTTCAGCCATGGTGTAAATTCTGTTCTCCACACCCTTTGCCAAGCTCCCTAGCAAAAGTTAGGTAAATCTCTTTGCCTTTTGTTAACAACAAAATAGACAGATGTAGGATGTCAGTGTTTGCCTTTTCCCTCTTATTTCTTCATGTCATGCTTCTAAAGCTCTCTTCACTTCTAAGTCACCAAAGAGATTCTTTCAGAAACATCTTCTAGCTCTTAAGAAGGAAGAGACCAAATACTGGGACTCTCAAGAGGACCAGCATTGCCAGCTTTTAACTCCTCAGCAGCTAGTGTGATGCCAGCTAACAAACTGGGAATTCCCTTTGTCATGAAAGAGATCAGAACATGAACCGTACAGTTCCACAGAAGGATCAATAATCGTCAGAGGGAAAGAGGGAGAGAAGGCAGGCACTTAATTCACTGCCCTTTCATCTCCATGGACGAGTAAATTTCCTAGGTGACACAGCCTCTTCCCGCTTCTCCAGTGTCTTGTCCCACTAAGAGGGTGTGAAATATTTATGACTTGGATCCTTTCTCTCTAATACCTGCAATAATTACTACAAATATGCTCATTAGTGCCTAGACAGAAGGGAAACTGAAGTTGGAGGAACAGAGGTTAATCTGCCTTCTTGGCACGGCGTATGCTACTCCCTAAAATGAAGGAAACGTCCAAGAAAGCAGCAATGTAACCCCTGAGCATCCCATGGGGACATGGGGACAACGTGCGGGACTCCACTGGACGGAAGACCTCAGAGCACATTCCATCTTAGAGCAGCAGAGACAACTGCTATAATTCATGAGCTCTATGGGAAATAACTCAAAATCTCAAGCCCCAACACTTTCGCAAGTTCTTTAACAAGGACTAGGCAGCCTTAGGAAACTGTCCCCCCACAAGTCACTGCACTGGCTCCTGAAGGAAGCCACAGAGATAAGTTTTCCTAATAGTCAGAGGTGGTGGGATGGCCAAGATAAGACTCGAGGACTGAATCCTTGACTAACAAAGTAAACAGGTAAATGCCGTAAACATGTAATAGATTAATAATCAAATTTCAAGACCTCTGGAGTCTGTAAGCTAGCCAAGGAGACTTATACTCTACCACCTGTAAGACCTCAGGCCCCCAACAAAGCAACATGAGCACTTGCCTAGACACACACTCTGGTAGGGCTGAGACGGCCAGGATTCCTCCACACGCAGCCACCAGCTCATCTCCGTGCAGCAGTAAGCGGGCGGCCACCACTCACACCAACCACAGCAGTCGCCATTATGGGCAGCACCTCGGCCTTCGAACACCCCTCTTCTCCCGGGTACTCTTCCCTACATATTTTGGGTACTCCATGATCACAGAGTGTACGTTTTATGCTTCCACATCTAGAAACAGAGTCTTCTGGGAAAAACCTCTTTTCAGTGTGGCCGGGGAGTTCTGCCATAGCTTGTAATTTTGGCGAAGGAAGCGACTTCCTGTCTGACAGGAAGCAGGAGCCAAAGCTGACTTCAGCTGCCAGCAAACCTCTAACTAGAAGGTAAACGGGAGAGAAAGCCTCAAGTAAAGACAGTCCTTTATCTGGAGTCAGAGCCTGAGTCTTCCAAGAACACCAACCTCTCTCCTGACCCCTATGTATTAAAAGGAGTTTATCTAACAAACAACCCCAGTGCATTCTGTCCCAAAGAAGGAAGCTTGGTCTCTGCTTTTAAAACAACACAGCCCTTTTAAAGCTTCTAAGGACATAATTACCAGTTGAGTTTTGAACTTTGCCCAGACAAAGGCTGATACAGCAGGCTGTGCTATTTGTTTCTCTAATCAACTAAATTCAAGTGTGAATAGAATTCTGGCCTCCTTTTGTGCCTCTAAAACAAATTTACTTCCCCCCTTTCTTTAGCACTATGTCTATTTTCATGGCAGGAATGGAATCCCACTTTGCTGAATAAAATTCTAATTGTTTCATTTTTATTCCATTTGGATGGGGCTTTTTTTTTTTAAGCAAAATATACACTAACAGGATTTACTGGCTGAAAACTATAAGTCACTATAAACCACCCATTCCTTGCCTAAACCTTGGTGCCATAGCCACCCACTGGTGGCAGATAAGCCACTTGCTGCAATCTGTAAAACCTCATAATATCCAAGCCTAACACTCAAATTTAAAAAGAAGCACTGTTACCCTTTACACTCACATATATACACCTCCAAGTAGTGCCCAGAAATAAGTAACTGAGAGGTGGATAATCTGTTCTTCCTGTATCACTGACATGTTCAATAGTTTCTCAATTAAAAAAAAAGTACACTTCTGTCTTTCCTTTTCCCTCTCAAAGTAATTTCCCAGCGAGCCTTGGGCAGTAAACAGTTAATATTCCATTCTCCCCTGCTGCCTTGAAAACCAAGGAAACAATTGAGACATTGTCCAGCGAACAAGACTCCCAGGGACTGACATTTCTGTTTATGTCCCAGTTCTCAGACTGTCAATTTCCACTAGGCACGTTAAAGCCTGACTCGCACCAACACAGTCCGCTGTGAGCTGAAAGGGCTCCGCTTCATTTATTTTATTAAAGCCTCGGTGTCTGTTTTTGATTCAAACTCCAAACCTCCCCACCCCCGCCTTTTCCCCAGAAAGTTGCCTCCTAACTCAGAGACTGTGTTGCAATTCCTTCTTGGAACGCGTTGCCAAGAAAAGTAACAAAATATTTTTGAATACCAATGTTTGCATGGTTTGACCAAAAACGGGGGAGGTGGGGGAGGTGGACCTGGACAGGTGGCCCAGCCCTGGAAGCTGAGTGTTTTTAAAAGAATCTTGAAAATAATTCCACTAAAAAGTATATAGGAGAGAGGGCGCCTTCAGTGACCGGAACATCCAAACAGCAGCATTCAGTAAACATTTCAAAACCGCAGATGCCTCCCAAAAACCCAAACTTCAGGTTCAAAAAACAAAGAGGGCACATCAATATTTTCCTCCAAGCTGATGCCTCTGCCTCAGGACCTGCATAGATTTCAGCCCCACAGCTCCCCTCCCTGTCCTGATTCCCATCCCTTTCCATCCCACCCCAGCAGGCTTTCCGAGTGCAGGTGGTGGCAGAAATGACTTCGTAGGTTAGGGGCACGGCTCTTGACACTTTATCTCCATGAAAAGCCTATGTAACAGTGAGTAGTTTCCTGTTTGCGGAGTGGGCACTAACTAACCACACCCTACGCAGCCGCCAGGAAACGCAACAGCATATAGCATTGTGAATAAAGGCATGTCCTGGTGTGTGGCTTCCTAGCAAGCTCGGTCATCTTGAGGGCCTCTCTGTCCTACTGGCCCACCTCCTAGCATGAAGGTACCACATGTACGTGTACACAACTCACAGCCTCACATCTAAAACCTGGAACTCTCACAAGGAACGGGACTGCTGGAAACTTGAAAGCCACGTGGATCCACCCCCACCCCCACCCCACCCCACCCTCCAGCCCTGGTCCCTCTTAATGGCACAGCCCCTTTCCATAAACTCTGGCAGATACCAAAGGATGGGACTGGGCACTCAGTTGCCCCAGAGGACCAGAGCGGGAAGTCCACAGTGCCAAGGGGCCCTACGAGAACTCTGCAAAACCACATTTTCCATCTCACCATCTATACCTTTCTTCTCCCTCTCATCCACTCCAAGACCAGTATTTGGCTATCCTCCCAATGGCGCCTCTTTGTTTAGAATTGAGGATTCCCCACCCCCTTTCATCTCCGCTCTGAAGGGCCTCTTCAGGTCCATTCAAAGCCTCCTCAGACTCTCCCAGCTTGGGTCATCAGACTCTGAAATAAATGGCAATACTTTTATGGCATATTTGAATGTAACAAGCCATTCTCTCCTGTTTCCTAAAAGGAAGCCCTGTTGGGCAGTCAGAAGTTACTATGAGCCAAGACTGAAAGACAGAATCCCGGAGGGCCAAAGGTAAGATTGCAACATTTATAGCCACCACCTTCTTCCCCCTTGGGAGGCCCTAATGAACCAGCATACGGCACATGCAGGCATTAACTCCTTCCTGCCAGAAGCTTCTATGAGCTCAGCAAAAGCCCCGTGGGTGAGCATTATGGCTCTGGGACCTCTTTAAATTCGGGTCTCAGCTTGGACACTGACTTCTTAGAAGTCCTTCACTAGCCACCCACCCGAAGCAGCCCCGATCCCAGGGTCCCGCCAACACATTGCTCTGCCCTATTACCTTGCCCATTTTTAGCTGAAAGAAGGCAGAGGGAATGAAACTGAACAAATAATGCCAAGGTCTAATTTGCACTTTTGACCTCCTCTCTCTTTGGGCCTCAGCTTCTTCTTCGTCTGTAGAAGAGGAATAGTAATAATACACCCCAGAGATCCCCCGGACGGAAAATTGGGCACGTCATGTAACTGGCCAAAACATCACTTGTTTTTGTTTTACTGTTTATTAATTTACCATTTTTTCACATTATTTATCTGTTTACTGGTTTTAGTCTCTGTACACGCCTTCCCCTCTGCACCTCCAACAGAAAGGGGGAACAAGAACCGCTTCTTACCTCTTAATATATTCCCCGACCTCTGCTCGAACAATCAGTCCTCTGCTCGTAGGATGAGAAAGGGGAAAGGCAGGGATAGGGCAACTAGGAATCACTCGAATGATCATCACATACCAGCCTACTCCATAAAGAAGCAAAAATAATAGAAGGTTCTATACTGACTATGAGTGGTCTGAGGCCTTCATACATACTTCAGGCAGATACCATGTGAGTCCTGGCCACCTATTTCCACGGATTTCCTGGAGGGTGTGGAGTCAGGAAGATGGTGGGAACCAGCCTTTGGGACGCAGCCCTTGCCTGCCCACCAGGGGTCCTCTTCTGGCCTGCCCTTCCCACGTGAAGATGCTTTTCCAAGTGGCAAATGAATCATGTCAGACCACAGCCTTTTGAAAAGCACACTTTGGGAGTGTGGGGGGAGCTACAGCACGTTTCATTTATTAATTGTGCTATGGATTAGGGATCAAAGTCACAGAAATCTCAGTGTACTCAAAATAAATGGCTTGTGGTTACCTAAATCCTCAGAGTCCACTGGAATGTAATTCCTTAGGCAAAAGCAGCTTCCCAGACTTCTTGCCTCCCTGCCCCCCACCCACACACAGAGGAGGTTGATTGCTCAGCATCAGACCCACATGATGCAATTATTTGGGCTTTTAACATTTCAGTTACATGAAATATGGAACTATTCCTTTTGAACTGCCCTCCTAGCAAAGGACTTTTCGTTTCTATTACTGAATCTCAAACTCCAGCCCTTACTCAACTTCTCTGTCTTGCCGACCCCCCCCCCCCGCCACACACACACACACACCCCTCTTTCCTTCCAATTAGATTCTAATCAGAAATAACACAGAAAGATGTCAGGACTCAAATTCCAAGAAACTTTCAAGAAGGCAATGAGGTGTAGCGCTAAGCCCACAGGCTTTGCCGTGTAAAGGTTCAGATCTGAAGGTTGGTTCCACCGCTTGCCTCCTAAATCATCTAACTTCTTCAGGCTCTGGGTTTTCTAATCTCAAAACTGGGGATAAAATCAGCTACTCCACAAAGGACTTCTGGACAGACTGGTGAGATAAAAACACAAAAACGAGGGGTTGAGTGCGTCCTCAGTACACAACCAAGCATTATTTATTCTCTGCTCTTCAGAGTTTTCCATAGGACTTTAGAACTTAAACTGTAGTTCTGCATCCAGAGTTTCTATACCTTCCTCTAAGTAAGTTGTTTAGAAAAATATTTAAATTCCTGTTTAAAATCAATCCCCAACTTAGAAAACTAAGAAAACTCATCCCATAGATGTGGCTATTTAGACCAAAAAAAAAAAAAAAAAATCAAAGTCGGTGTTCCTGTACCAACTGCTCCCAGGATCTGGACCTACTTAGAGTAGGTATAAAATGAAAGCATGGAAGAAAATACTGATGAATTGGAGGGCATTGAAGTTTAAAACTTCTTTATTTAAAGTGAGCAAAGATTAAAACCATCGTGGATGGGGAGAAAGTATTTCCAACACTTACAACCCATTCTCCAACTTATATAACGATCTCCTATAAATCAATGAGAGCCAAGTATCAGATTCCTTAAAATGAAGGAAGGATGAAATCTGGTAAAAGCCACAGAAGAGCCTAACCACGACAAGATGTTCAACCTCAGAAGCCATCAAAGAAACGCAAATCAGACAAGATGCCACAGTACACCCACGTGATTGGCAAAAACTTCAAATCTGGCAAGACGGAGTACTGGTGACTTTGTTGAGTTTATGTATTGGTAAAAAAAAAAAGTGATTGACAGAGATTGGCAAAACTGACAATATCAAAACTGAAAACCAAAAGCTGTCATATCACTTCCTCTGCTCTGATACCAATCCTAGAGAAACTCTATCCAGGTGTCACTTAAACACCTGTCCAAAGGTGGCTACTGCAGTATAATTAGTTATCTTACAAAAATGTAAGCAACCGAAATCAGCATCAGTACAGAATTGGAAAACTGTGATATAACCATTTAACGGAATGTGAGCTAGCTATTATACAGGTGAGCTAAACTTAAATGTACACCATGGATAAAATTCAAATGCAGTACTGAAGAAAAGAAGATTACATGAAACACATAAAATGTTAAAGCCACTAACTTTAATTACAATGTTTTTGTAGATTCACGTACACACATGTAGCCCCACATACAAAATTTCAGTGGGAAAACAACAAAATTTGACATGGGCCATAATGATGCCTTGGCGAAGAAGGTAACAGACTTATAAATGATTGATTTTGTTCTTTTTTGGTGTTTTTAAACATAAAGAAAAGATTAGTAATTGTTATTTTGGGTGGCAAATACATGAGTGTATACGTTATGCTAACCTTGGTAGTTTTCAGTATTTTGTTTTAACTTTAAAAAGAACTAAAGTCTTACCCATCCTGGAAGATAGACAGAACACACCCACTCACTCACTTAAAAAAAAAAAAAAAAAAGGAATCCCACCTTGAGCCTCTCTCACCAAGGCTTCTGGAGGAACCAGGAGACAGGCACTCTTCAGGTAAACTACCAAATGTGTTGGAAAACCTTAGTACTTAAAGATCCAAATCTAAATAAAAGATCAGGGAGTGAGTAATTCCTAGCATTAAATGGTTGGTGATCTGAGAAAAATACAAAAACCTGTTTCTTGTAACTTACTAAAAAGATCTGCGATTTCCCCCACGAGCTTGCATACAGGACCATACGGGAACAGGGAAGTATGATCTGAGTGACCAAAGTGTCCGAGAGATGCAAATCTCTCTCTGCTGGTTCCTTTCTTTTCCATGAGTTCATCTGTTCCTCCTAGAAACCCACAAAGCCTCATTTCCTCATCAGAAACTAACAGTATCACAGAGGAAGGACAGGCCTCCAACAGAGCTCTGGGTTCCGGGGCACCAGCCTGGAGTTATCTTTGGAAACCTGGCCCCCTGCCTGCCACTAAGGCAGCCACAATGCTGGGGAGGGCCCTGGCTCTGGCTCCAGCTCCACAACTCCAGCTGTGCGACACCAAGAACACTATCTTCTCCCAACTAAGCCTTAGTTTCTTCACCTGTAAGATGGGAGTAAAGACTACCTCATAAGCATCTGTTGAGGCCTTAACTAGCCAGTTATGTAAATTACTTATAAAAGCTCCTGGATCTGGTGAGGGCTCAGTGAAGAGTGAGCAGGATTATGATCTCGTACTTCTATCTCTCCATTTAATGCTGTTTGTTTAAAAAGCAAAATGAGAACTTCCTACTAGCAGACCCTTCAACATGTGAATTGTGGGATGAAGTCTGATATTTAAAAGAGAAATCAGGAACAAGCGAGAGACCAAAGATCTGGTCTATAGGATGCATTGTTACGGTATCTGAGGCTCCAGGACAGAGCACCATTCTGCAAGCTCTTGGACTTGGCTTCTGTTCTGACTTCTGGCCACACCCGGCTCCATATCCAGTGGTTCTACTTTGCCAACAGAAAACCTGTGGAAGAAACTCACACAGGCATCCAGACACCAGAGCACTTAGCCAAGCCCAACCCTGCTGGCCTCTGTACGTGGTGCTGGCCACCCCTGGAGCCCTAGCCCGGTTCCCTGGGGCCAACAGCCAGCAAGCCCTCGCCTTGACAAATACCCTCTCTGCCTGCTCACTTATTCCACACAGACGCCCAAGCCCACACTACCTCACCGCGTATCTTCACTGCCTCTTCGTTAGTTAGATGTTTACAGTCTGAAACTTAACCAGAAGATGACTGGCATGAGACCTGAGCTTGTGTCTCTCACACCAGACTTGAACACATGCTCAGGATGAGTAAGAATCACCACCCGTATGTACTAAAAAACAAAATGGATTCTTTATTAGTTGCTTTGTATTGCACGGGGGGAAAAGCTACCTTTCCAAATTCAATGTGCAAACCAAGTGATCGCCCTCTTCAGAAACATCTTTCATTTGTATCTTGCAGCTCTTACAGTGAACAACTGGAGGGAAACAACAATCTCTCCTGAAATCCGGTTTGAGCAACTGTCAGAAACATATGATTGTGCAAGCATTCACAGGTGTGATACAAAGACACACAGAGTGGGCTGCAGGTGCACATCACACTTGGCTCCCAGGTCATGTCCCCAAGGCAAACATGGAGGAACAAAGGAGGATAAATGCAGACTGCTCCGCCCCAGCCCATCTCCCAAGTAGAGATGAATTTCCTAGGGCACATCCTTGTTCCTGGTTCTGGTAAACAATGGTCCTCTTTCCCATCATTTCATTGGGAACAAGTTGAGAAGTGTTCAGACCTTTTCTCTTCCCAGGACAGGTGAAATTGAACTCAAGGCCTTCTCACTCGGCTACATCCTCAGCTGTTTTTTATTTTTGAGAGAGGATCTCCCCAGGTTGCCCAGGCTGGACTCAAACCAGCCACCCTCCTGCCTCAGCCTCCCGGGTAGCTAGGATTACAGGTTTGCACATAGAGGTCAAGACTCCTGTTCACTACGGTGTCTTCACAGGGATTGGACAGCAGCACCTGACAGATCCAGTAGGGGGCTCAATTTTTCTTAAACTTCCCTTCACAAGTTTGATCGCCTAAAGCAGGAAATGGCTATGACATCTGTATTGTCACTACTCTCCTCTTTCAGCCTTGCTAGATAGGAATTCACCAAAGCACCCTTTCCTTTGGATTCCAGACCTATGAGGTCTCAGAACTTCTCTCAATCCTACTCCAAACGGACACTACTCTGCCTACAGCTTAGTTTGTAGAAACACTGTACTCAGCTCAAAGGATTTAGAAAAGAATTCTTAGCCTGTTGTGATTGTAGGGCCTTATCACAATTCATACTGCTTTAAGGGAAAATGGACCAAAACATTCACTGATTACTAAAGTTGTAATAAGTAATCAAACATAAAAACATGCACAGTCAGTCTGAACCAACTATCCATGATAAGGAAACCATGCTTCTACAATAACATAAGTAAGTGTTCCCAAGGAACAAATTTAAGAGCTTTAGGGCAAAGACGAGTATGTCAGGGGCCAGAAAACAAAACTCTGAGGAACTAAAAATATGAAAACAGGAATTTCATGAAAATACCTAATATTCATTTTCAAAATTCTCAACGACCACAGAAGAAAATCATGGAAACTCCTTTTTCACACCAACTTCCTTTTACAGACTGTTTGTGTGAGAAGACTGTATATAACAAATATGTCTCCTTCACACAGATATTCTCAGACTGCTGAGAATCTACCCATTCTTAAAGCAAGTGTGCTCTTCTATGCTTACACAGTTGCAGAAAACCGGCTCATGCTCGAGCACTTTTGATTCAAGAAATTTAAAAATTCAGAAGAAACAATGTCTTCAGTATAAAAGCCAAAGGCTTGGAAAATTGTATTAAAACTCACTCGGCTATAAGTGACAGAACCACTTTCAACTTATTAAGATATTGTCTTCCTTATTGTATAGTCTAGGGTTGGAGCTACCTAGAATTGAATGGTGCCTTTGAGGTACCATTTTCTTTTAATCCTGGGCAAAATGAAGGCCTTCCATTAAGGAGCAAGAGGTATATCTACTGAAAGGTAGTATGCATATGCACGCATGTAGTACTGCAAAGAGGCACAGATTTAGACTATGCATTAAAAACTCAAAAATTTGTATCATATGCCCACCCCTTCCTGGCCCTGTCATATATAACTATGTCGAATAAGGACAGTGCACCATACTCCAGAGGGGAGGGGTTGTTATAATCGGAGAAAAAAAAGTGGCAGAAATTAATGTCATCTCCATTGGGTGGTGGTCATGTTTTCAAAGAGAATCTCATTATATTCTAGATAGGTTTCGGACTCACTATGTAGTCCAAAATGGGCTCAAACCAGCAATCCTCCTGCTTCTGCCTCTCAGAGGGCTGGAATTATGGGTGTGTACCACCACACTCAGATTAAGTTCATTTTTAATGTTTGATTTCTTAAGTCTGTGAGAACAGCACCTGAGTGTTAGTAAGAAAGACTATCCCAATCAGTGCTTTGCACAACTGGGACAGGAAGTGCCATGGGGAAGAATGAAAGACGCTTCGCTATATTCTAAAAGTAGAAATGGATTCTACCAGCTAAACATAGTCTTCCTGCCACTGACAAAGAAAGGCTTTCTGTTTGGTCCCTACAAATCTGAGTTTCAGACCTTCCTTTATTTATGGGCTCTGGAGGAAGGGGGCTCCTACCTCTTTCCAAAACAACAAAACAAAATAAAACGAAACCAAAAAACCCACCTTTTCCCCCCTCTTTACTTCAACTACACAATCCCAAAGATTTGTTTCCCCAGGAGCCCTTCAGTCCAGCCACACTTGCTTCAGTTAAGAGACTTTTTTTAGATTTTATTTGCTGTCTCTACCCATCAAGGTCAGCTTCTCCCCAGAGTCTGAAAGAGCTAGGAAAAAACACTTCTCTTTGAATCTCATGTGTGTCCTTGAGTCCAGCTTCACTTCCGAAGCCACAGAAAGGGGAAGAGTCAGGGGACACAAAGGCAGATCTTCCTAAGAGGCCTCAACATTCTGCCTTGTCTCTGGGGAGTCATGGAACAGCCATTCCCAAGGCTGTGCTGTGGGATTTCCTTCCTGGGTCTCTTCTTTGGCCATTCAGAAGTTTGCTATTTGCTTCACCTGGCACCTGGGCAGCAGAAATGGATCCTGAGAGAGGAGCCAGCATGTGCCTTGGGAGGAAGAGACAGGAGGCCTCTACTCCCCTGCACTTGGACACATGGTGACCCCGTCTCATTCATGTCGATTACAGCAAGACACTTAATCACTGCCCAGATCCACCCGCTATGCGGGCTCCAACTGGAAAACAAATTGCATCACGCCATCTGGAGCTTTCCAGCAGCCTGACATTGCAGAGGCCTGTAACTAGATGGACAGCTGACTTCAGGGAAGGGCAGGGCTCTGAGACCGGCTGTCGGCTGTCGGGAGCATCTCAGTCTTGCTCAGGGTATACAACCAGGACATTTGCTCTATCCACATGTAGCCTCTATGCACTCTAGCCAATACAAAGATCTATACTTGGCCAGACTCCACAGAGCTGCATGCTTTCACTCACTCTGGCCTGTGGCTCTCAGATTCCTACCGTAGAGGTAGATGACTGGGCAAAGTATCTGTTCAGAGCTGCTATAGACTTGTTCCCACAGCAGTACTTATCCTCAGATTTTCAATCGAAGGATGTGACAGGATCTGTCAAAGGCTTTTAAAGGCTACCTCAAGTGTGGGAACCATTGTAGGGACCAAGGATGGAAGGTGGAAAATTATAGGAAGCATGGAAACCAGCAAAACATGCGTCCTGGCTACATTCAAGTAAGAGACAGGGCAGACTCGACTCAACAGGTAATGGCAGAAGCAGTGAAAAGCGGTCAGAATCCACACATGTAGAAGGAACAGAAGACACGAAATGCTAACTGATTAGAAGCCCATAGTGGCCTGACAGTTTGAATGGCAGATATGAAAGGGGAAAAGGAATCAAGAACAAATCCCAAGTTTGAGACCCAAGCATCTGGTAAACGCTGCTGATCTTTACGGAGATATTCAATACCGGGAGTAACAAGTTTAATTTTGGATCACTCTTATTTTCCTACTACTGGATATCCAAACAGAGACTGAACCTGACACTCAGGAAAGCATGGGGCTGCAGTGAGACCTGGACAACTACGAGAATACAGTTATGCATGCACAGGGTTTCCTAGGTGCTAGCTCAGGCAACCTGCTGGATTTTAGGTCTTTGTTTGCAAAATGGATGCAACAATCCACAGAAGACCCTCCAAGTTTCTCCCTCCTTAGATCCCAGGCTACAACAAGGAACAATTGTAAAATCCAGGAGTTTTCTCTGTGCGTATTAACTTATTAAAAGAGATGAAAATCTGACCTGCAAGCCATTAATAAGACAATTGCAAAATAATTCCATAAACCTTACAGCATTGGTGAAATACAACCGTTCTGACAATCGATAATCAAGTCCTGAATTTCTCAATTGGGCACCCTCCTACAGAGTTCAGGGGAAAGGAGAGAAGTTTTTCTTCTGGGAAAGAAGCCCCACAGCCCGACATTCTGAAGCTTTTGTGAAACCGTGTTCCATATAAATGCTCTGTGGTGACTGGACATGCTTGGATGTGAGCTGGAATGTGTAAGGGTGGATTATCAAGTTACTGGCAAGCCATGCACAATGTCAGAACCTAAACCTGAGTTTCTCCAAAACATGCTACCACGTCAGGTACAAAGTAGACATGGGTACAGCCCTTGTGCCAACTGAGATGGCTGTGAATACGCGGTGGTCACGATGAAGTCACACTCATTTCAAGGTAACTCAGCTCCAGTCTCTCACCAGAAATTGGTTTTCTGCTTTATTAAAGAGCACCACAGTGGGAAGGGGGAAAAGTACACGGACAGAAGTAAACAGTACAGCGCCTTGGCTTCAAGAAACTTAGAATCTGGTTGGAGAAAGGAGCAAGCCCCAAACATAGAGCTAATCAGCAGGACAGAAAATGACAATCAGGACAAAATGGGTGCCAAAGGAACGCTTGTTTTATTTACTGGAAAGATAAACATAGTTCAAATCATGAGGTTAGCTCTCAATAGATCCATGTTCATTTAAGACAGGCTCCCACGCTTGGTAAACCAAGCACGTGCTGAAACAGAAACAACTTTCTCAAGTAGGTTCCAGTCCTGTCTCTTCTGTACCAAAGAGCTCGACAGTGAGGCAAGTCTGAGGACTGAGGACCTCCTGAAAAGGGCTCCAGGCCCCTGCAGAGTTGAGATCCAGAAACAAAGACATCATTTGCTTTGCATAACCCAGAGCTTCCCTAAACCTATTTTTGGAGAGAACCCTTTTTTCCAGTAACCTTATTAAGGCCTCTGAAACAAATGTCAGGGAACTGGCCGTGTTCTGCCAAATACTTACTCTCCCCTGAGCACAACAGGACTGGAGGAGAGAGTGTAAGACTCTCAGATACTCCCCCCATCCCTACTGTGGACACATGCATCTAATGGTGTCAGTCAAAAGTGGGTTCCTCTGCCCAGAAACCTAACCCTGGGTCATATTCCTACCCAAGCTCAGGCACAGCATTAATAATATGTCTGTCCCTTAAGATGCCCTTAGAAGAAATACTGTAGCTTAATCCTTACCTGCAATGATTTGAGGTTATAAAGGTGTCATCAAGTCTGCAAAAGAGCCCTAAAAGTATTGAATGTATTCAGGGGACTAAGGTACACCCAAAACATACATTATGATGTAACTAATCCAAAAAAAGTACATAATTCAGTAAAACAGAGCTACATCCACTGACTTTAAAGTCACTGGTGCAAGGCAAGATGCGATTTCAGAGCTCACCTCTCCAGGGAACACTGAACTAGTCTCACTTTAAATTCTCCAGGGATATTAACACTATTCTGGTCTAACTCTTACATACTGTCATAGTTAGTATAATTCAGATCTTTCAGAAAAATAATTTGCGGCTATATATCAAAAAAAATTTTTGACTTTGTTCTTTTTACCTTTCTCTCTAGGAATCTACCCCCAGGTGAACAGCAAAAGAAAAGGGGGGATACAAAGATTCATGCACTAAGTGACAGTCACCCCACGATTATTCAAAGTAGCAGAGACAGCAGATAGTCTAAACGCACAACGATATGGCAGTAATTAAGTAAATGGGTATAATCATATTGTGGACAGTTATATGTTCATTAAAAAGCCTTAAGAATTTTAATGACATGGGGAAGTGCTTATTAACTACAGCAATTTTCATTTTAAATAAACAAAGCTGAAATACTGAGCACTATTATGAGCTCAAAGATGTTAAATACAAATATTAACATACTCAGAAGAAAAACTGAGAAGGAAATAAACTAAATTATTCATAACATATTCTTTAATTGGTGAGATTATGGGCTCTTCTTCAAATTATCTACAATGGGCATTAGGTTTACCAATGAAGAATGCTATACTGACTTGAAAACTAATGCCACTTGCTTCAGAGGTAGAATGTTTAATCAAAGATTACTCCTTCCCAGTCTTTGATTTCCAATCTAGTGTGTAATTCTGAGAAACAAACATGGCGACAGGAAGGTGGAGGGTGGACAATAGCTAAACTCACACAACACGCAACTGGCAGTGTACAGCCCCTATCAATGACCAAGTACTCCAACGACAGAGACTTGATCTCAGTATAACTTTCAAGCCCATACTGCATCCAAAATAAACGGCCTCCATCAGGTGACGGATTCTTCCCTCTCTGGGAGTGTCTGATAACAGGCAGGACAGCAGTCTGCTACCAATCAGCAATGAAACCACAGGAGGTTAAGTGGCAGAAAATGGTGAACACTAGTCTGAAGAGGATACAACCAAGGTTACACAATCCTTCCTGGCATAGTACTTTTGACCACCATGGTGGTCAGCTGCCATATAAGGATCCCAAACCTCAGGACTTCTGTTTCTAGGAGGACAAAGGAACATTTTGGACTTCTGACCCCTGGCTCTAGGGTGGCCCCGTGTTCACTTCAGGGTTTACGCCACACACTTTTGTCAAAGCATTATGATTCCATGCAGGAGCGCCCCCCCCAACCAACACACACATAGACACACCCACAAAAAGAAAACCAACCTGCTGACTAGCTCTTATTAGGTACCCCTGGCTCTACTTATAAAAATAATATTTTTACAGTGCTCACAGGCTTGCTTTATAGCCTTAGACAAAGTAGAAAGTCTTACCACAGCCCTGTCTATGAAACAGGAAAGTTCTGACTCAACTCCCTTAAGGACTCATGTCAAAAAAAATCTGGCTGTGTCATGACTGAATGAATGAATGAGTATCTGTAACAGAAAATGAAGACAAGCCCCCTCAAAAAAAGTTAAGAATATCAGTACAGGTTCAAACTCTTATATCACCCCAAATTCACTGCTCCCTGACCCCCACTGAAGATATTTCTTCTTCCTACACAGTGTCTATATGAGTCCTCTGCCGTTGTCACAGTTATGTGCACTCAGAAACCAAATCCCCACCAACCTTATGTACCTCCCCAACCAGAACCTAGAAGATCTCCTGGAGCCATTCCCACTTACCCAGGTGCAATGCAGGCTCCCCGGGGCAGCGCTAGGCACATGCCACAGACATACTGTGCTCTTGGTACCTGCTTCCTTTAATTATCTCTTGGCCAGCCATCTTCGCAGTTGCTAAGAGGACGGCATGTGCATGAGTCCTTAAGCCTTGTCTCACATCCTGACTCTCACCACTGGACAAATGCTGAACCCCACGTGGTCTGCTCCTCCCAGAAGAAAGGCAGTACGTGGAACAATTCCTGGTACGAGGGAGTCCTTTTTTGCTATAACTAGAATTATTGCTCACTAGTGACTCTGTTTTCTCTTAATGTCTAGGAAGCATTTTCCACATAGAAAGCAACCATGAAGTATTTGCCAGATCAATGAATTTAATCTATGTTTGGCTCAGTGCAAACACAGCTCTTCTATCCCAAACCTGCTCCACATGCATTATTACCCATTCAGTTAATAGCATCCTCCCTCCAGCCACCAACATTCTCCCTCAAGCAACATCTTACCCATCACTAATTCTAACATGCTCTCCAAACTTGCCCATGTTTCCCAAACCCACGTAAAACAGCTCAACATAAGCCACCTATGGTAAACAACAAAATCTTGCCCCAACTTCCCAACTGTTAGGATTAGTTGCCAGGTCCTTGCCATCCTTGGGCCACCCTTCCAGTGCCCCACCGAACTTCTGACCTTACCATCTGAATCTGTGTTTCTCTCAAAACCAACTACATCTTTTAGGAACTTCATACATATCTTTCCTTTTGCCTAGAAGGGTCTCCTATTCTTACCCCTTCCCCTACACTGCCACATGACCAACTCCAATGAATCCTTGAAATTCCATTTTTAATATACTTTATCAACAGAGTTATACATCCATGTATGTGTATGTGTCTAGAGTAGGGTGAGACATCTCAATACCTGTACACAATGTGCAATGATCAGATGATATCACGACCATCATTATCTTCTCAAATGTGCATCACTTCTTTGTGATGGGAACATTCCAAATCCTCTCGACTTCAAACAGGCCTATAATCCTAGCACTTTGGGAGGCTGAGGCAGAAGGACCTCCAGTTTGAGCTGAGCCTCGACAATTTAGCAACCTAATGAGAACTTGTTTCACATAAACAATGAAAATGGGCTGGAGATGTAGCTCAGTGTGAAGGTCCCCTGTGCCACCACAGAAAGAGAGAAAAAGAGAGAGGAGGGGAATGGGGAAGAGAGAGAGATGATTATTTGCTGTCGCCCTACTGTGCTACAAAACACTGTACATTATTTCCCCAATGCACCCATCACATCAGCGTTCACCATCCTCTCTTAAATATCATTTTCCTTTTCATGAAGCAGCCACTCAGGCCCATGATCTGCACCAACAGGCCCTGTACTTTCTCGAAGCACCTAGCATGGTATGCCCCACCAAGGCCCAGCATCTACACGGAGCCTTTTAGCAAAGTCCATTGAGGCCGGGAAAAAATACAATCAAGGTCAAATGATCCATCAAAACACTTAGAAAAAGCAGAGGACGCTTTTAAGGTAGTTTTGAAATTAATGACAGGTAAGCACTCCATACTCTTTAGAAACAAAACCTAAAGGTTTTTCACGCCTTTAGTGGGTTTGAAAATGCTCAGTGCAGACAACAGCGGCCACGTCTCGAATCCTGCTCGTTGCGCTGTATTTCATAAGTTCCCCGCTCTCACTCTCAGCATTTAAGCAAGAACAACAAAAAATTTACACCACCCCCGCCTGACAGGCTTTCTTCCTCAGGAGTCAGTCTGCTTTCTCATCCCACACTCCACTGCTCATTACACAACAAAACACACAAGACCAAGAAACACGAGAGATCCACCCCAAGGTAAAATTCCACATCAACTTCAAAAGGAAACCCCCGAGATAAAATTGTAAAAACTTTTGAAGCCTTTTGCTGGTTTGTAAGATACACTCTATACCGAAATATCACCAGTTTTGGTCTAGAATCTTTTTTTGCCGGGTACAAAGGAAGTTAAATGAAAGTCTTTGTAAAGCAAAGACACCAGGGGTGGTATCCAGGGAGCAGCTCCTAACCCCACAGCTTACCAGCCGCTGGAGGCAGACTGGTCATCACATACAAGAACACTTCCACGCGGCACTGCCTTGTGGTCGGGCCCACATTTCATGAGAGCAAAGGATTAAAAATATGAATTTCAAAATGCCACAGAGTAAGAAAAATGAGTGCTTGTATGAATCAAAAATGGGACTAAGAAGAGAGAAGGGTCTTAGAATCTGTGGCCAGTATCCTTGAAACTGTAAAATGTCAATGAATTTGTGGGGGACATGAGGTGGGATTGGATAAGCTAAAGAAGGAAAGGAGGAAGGCAATATGGATTCATTCCTTGAGCAAATACTCAATTTTGGACTCTGGTGTAACCATCACGTTGGCCTGTCTGTGCCGCCCGATCTGGGGTGAACAGACATTGGTGTTTATATCTTCCCAGGAGAAAAGGATTCCCACGGCACACAGGTCCTGAATCCCAATCAAGACATCACCCCGGGAAAATTATTTCCTCTCTCCACTGAATGCAGATTAGGAGACACCCATCTGTAACAAACTGAATATTGTATAAACTGTAGTAATTAAAATGTATGAAGTGTGTTTCTCACCTTAAATACCGGATAAGGCTAAATATATAGCTCAGGGGTAGAACCTTAGCATGCACAAGGTTCTGAGTTCAACCCCCAGCATCACTAAACAAATAACTGAGCTCTACCTATTAAGAACATTTACTTACATGTCAATTTCTATAATGTGGTAGCCCACCTACTGCATGAAAAAAAAAATTCAATCAGGTTAAAATATTCCAACAAAACTGCTTTAATTCCAATGTGAGGATTCTGCCCCGAATGCGTAGTGAAGGAAGTTACTTTATAGCTGTGGTTGCAATGATTACTAACAAACCCTAAGCACTTCTCTACTTTCAAAGTGAAACCTAAGAAACAATTATGAAACAGTGTGGCCCAAAAGTTACAATAAATCCGAATTTCAGAGAAATTAGGAAGCAATCCTTTGACAATTATTTTGAAACATGTGTGGTGAAACACTGTGATGTGATGTTTTAACAAAATAAAAGAGTGTGAGGAAGAACCCCCAAGTGTCTAGAGCCAAGTGAGCCATTTGTCACCAAATCTGAACATAAGCCAGACCATGGCCAGCGCTAAATGGTACAAACACCCAAATAACGTTATGAGCCACACTTCAGAATACTCCCTTTATAAATACACTCTGTACCAGCCAAAGACAGCTGCTTCTCGTTGCCACACAGCCGTGTGTATTCCTCTCGTTCACCTACGGCCAGGTAAAGACTGCAGAAACTCATAAGGAGAGAGGAGACTTGCATGACCGAAGTCACCACTTAATGGCACAACAAGCATTAAGCATTTCCTTAATGTGGTCTCTTTTCAGCAAAATCTGGGGCTTTTCTCTTCTCACAAACTCCTTCCTCTATCAGCCTGAACCACCTCTCTCTACACACATACGACAGCCCTTCACCTCTACACGATGGGTAGTCGCCAGGTCCCCAAGAACACCGCAGGAAGCACACGAGAACATCTGACAGTTGCCAGCTGTGGCTCCTCTGGCCAAAGGTCCCCATCCCAAAGGTGATGTGTATGCTCCCAAGTGGTTGCTATGGTAAATGTGCCTTTGACTAAACAGCAGAGGAAAAAGGAATGTAAGTCCCCACTCTGCTCCCCTCGCCAAAATCCACATTGGCTTTGGAAAGAATGTTTTGCCGTCCCCTCCAGCTCATTAATTTCCACACAAGAAAACAAGGCTCCTAGGACCTAAGCTGTGGCGACTGTTCATCTGGGATTTGGGAGGACAAGGAGGAGGAAGAAGGAAGAAAGAGAAGAAGGAGGAAAAGACTGATTCCTTGTGTAAAAGCTCATTTTTTTGGACTGTGGTATACTTGTTACTTTGGCCTGTCTGCTGTGCCCTATGTGAGATGAACAGACTCTGGTGTTTATAACTCCCGGGTTAAAGTGTTTCCACAACACGTGGATCCTTAATCCCAATCAAGACATCATGACTAGGAACTGATCACCTCTCTCCACTGAACATAAAGAGTAGGAGACACCAGATTATAACAAACCGAACATTGTTATCAGAGTAATTAAAAGATACAGAGTTTGTTTCTCATCTTAAATGTCATGGGACGAGGCTCCCATGTACAAAATTCCCAACTCCTACCCATGGGTCCTGAGCTACAACCATGAGAGGCTGTGTCTGTCCTGAACCCCTTCTAGGTGTGTGTTTCCTCTGCACACTCCAAGAGGTAAAAGGCCCCCCAGCAATTTTAATGATACCATCCCTTTCTCTGTAGCTAATGAATATGGGAAGGTTCCAACAAGCATTTCCAAAAGCCAAGAAATTTCTAAGTCGAGGCCCACATTAGGAAATTCAAGGAGGCAAGAAAGTAAATGGATAGGCGTCTTCATTTCACCCTCTAGGACTCGAGAAATGCCAGACTTGTTTGTAAATTTCGGTTTTTTTTTTTTAACAAAGCGTTCAATTTCCAAGAGAAATCTACATCAAGACCCAGAGCCAGCAACATCTTTACACCTCTGTCACTGTCCCTGATGATGCTACAATTTATAATCACCAAAACAGAGCCAGCATGACAAGTCACTTTGACCTCCTGCAGGAAAGAATATACCCCAAGGTCCCAGGAAAGATAAACTAGATCCAGCCCTGGCTCTAACTCAACGTGTGACATTGGGCAATACACTTAAGGCATCTCTGGGCCTCAGTTTCCTTTTCTGAGATTAGGTTGGGCCTAAAATGCTCTAAGGTCACTTCTAGTCCTTGGTAGCACAAGGTCATACATAATTATGAGCATCCATTGAATTGTGGAGCTGGAGGAAAGAAGAAGCTTCTAGTCAGTGTCAGCCCTTCTTTCTACATGTCTTATTTATACTCTAAGTTAAGACATTTTGACTCAAAATGTGATTTTACAGAAATTAATTACTTTGTGATGTATACACAACAGAGGCATGACTCACTAAATACATTCAGCTGCCGCAAACTACAAAATAAGGAGGCAGTCAGCCTGAAATTTGACACAATGCATCTGAAGACTTTTCTGCTTAAGAAATTATGCAATTTTTAGAAATAAAAAATAATGTAGAAGCATAGTATACTAATGGGTAACATTTTGTGATACTTAAATAAAAAATACATGAATTGTTTTATGCTTTGCATAATTCTACCTGTCATGGATTCATTATAAAAATATGTCTCTCATTAATTATTTCATAAGTATGAAGTCCAGCTCATGATAGAAATATAGGGGAGAGAATCAATATTCTAATAAGGCTGAGCCAACTTCTCAAGAGGTTAATTTATAAACTTTCAGAGCCTACAAAATGCTAAGAAAATGCATTAAAAATATATGTAGACACGTACCACGTTACAGTCTCTTAGTACTAAAAACAAATGTTTTTCATGTCAAACTCACATGCTTTCAAAGCTGTGGATACACAGATTTAAATTTAACCTTAACCTTTCGAAGTTCATTTCTACTCTAGGTCTATGATCAGCCAGCCCAGATGAAATTAACTAAATTAATCTTGAATATTATTCTCCAACAACACTATTATGGGGACACTACTTTCTTGATTTCTCACTTCTCTGCCTCAGTTTCCACAACTGAATTTTGTTTTAAAGTACCTTCTCCCCTAAATCACCTATCCTATTAACTACAGCCCACAAGGCTAGATTCTAACCCAATATATGTAGAAAAGGGTAGAGGGAAGACTCAAAAATTTCCAGGGAATTTACAATCACTGAGATCCAGTTACACAAAATGAGCACCTCATAGATATAAATCATACCCGAGAATTTTTTTTTTTAATTTTAAAGAAAAATCTGACAAGTAAGTCCTGTTTTCATGAAAGAGCATCTTCTTCTTTGCCTCCTCAAAGAGGGGACAACAGACTTTAGGAGATTACTTACAACAATATGTGCAGGTGATGGCGAGCGGGCATCCTTGAGGGCTTGTCTGCTCTGGAGACTTCCTGCCTGGACATCGAGCAGCGGCCATTTCATCTGGAGATACTAGAAAACCGGAAACAAGGACTTCAGCAAAGAAATACAAAACAGCTTGCCCAAAAACTAACTTACATGGGCCAAAAATTGAAAGACTTTAAGGGATACAAATAACAACAACAGAAGTATCATGCAACATCAGTAAGTTGTTCCTTAGAGCTCAATGTTCAAATAAAAAATTAATATATTATTAGCAACGATAGCTTTGCTTTTATATTCCAACTACAGGGTGGCTTCAGGTAAAATGGTTTCACTAATATTACCTTAACCTTATTCAGGAGGGAGTATTGGGGGAAAGGGGGGAAAAGAGAACCCCAAACTATTCCCAAGGAAGAAGGAAAACATGAATTGCAAGCCAGAAATGTCCTAGAAGACCATCAATTTCATATCTGCTCTTTCAACGACCATCATGCTTGACTGTAAAGAAAGCTGAGTACCTGTGTACAGCTCTCCTTTACGCAGAAAGTATTCAAGTAAGGTGAACATGGAATTCTCAAATAATCCAAAAGTTTGTAAGACAAATGATATTCCTTGAACAAACAAATGCACACTAGAGTACAATGCCATTTACACACTCATTGCAAAGTACCATAGAAATTCTTCAGCATGCAGAAGTTTACACAAGACCTTGCATCAAATCCCTTTCATTGTACAGATCTCTGGTTTTCACCTGTAAATTGAACGTATTGTATGATCAGTGATGGGGGAACGTGTGGGGTCTGCCCCACACCCCGAGAAAACTTCTAGGATTCCAGCACCCCAGACAACAAATCCCAACAGGAACCTTCCGGTCAACCTTGTAATCAAACCATTTCCAAATACCAGTATCTTTATCAAGAACCACTGAAATAAATGTTTCCAAGGTCTCCTTGAGCCTGTCACCAAGCCAGAGGACTCTGGGAATCTGTCCTGCCCCGTCTCACCCTGACTTCTTCCCACTCTCACTTGCCACATAAATATACAGGCTACATTGGTCAAAACCACGCAATAGAGTCATTTCCTTGAGGCTGACCAAAATGGACATCAGCCAACACTCACCTCTCCATCTCACCAAAACCCAGGAATAAAAATGCCAAGCTGGTAGACACCCCATGCTCCCTTGCTCCTTTCCATTAGAAGAATCAGATGAATGGACAAGTTTTTACTTCCGCCATCTGTAAAAGTGATCTGACTGCATCCCACTAACAGCTCCACAGAATTAGGAAATTTAGGCTTGGCTTAAGGTGACAGACCTGGCCTGAGGACCCCACCCAGGAACTGTCACACCCTCAATGCAATATCAAAACAGAGACTTCCAATTTTTGACTTACATAAAAGCTTCATTGTGTGCCACATCCAATCTCCATAGACTACCTGCACCACGTATTTTTATGAGACTACATTTCAGTGCTCGGAGCCTACAACACACATAATTTTCAATTATGTTAGGGCAGCCCAGGATCACTGCCTATATAACGTTACTGGTTGGAGGAAATGAGATCGGCCCTGCTGCCCAGAGAGAGTTAACCGAATCCAGATGGTGGAGACAGACGGCCCCGGTCCTGCTGACTCCCAGGGACTCTGCAGTGACAGCCTCCAACTTTCTTTCCCAGTGCAACTTGATGCCACAGAACAGCTGGGTACCCACAGATCCATGCCCATCCCTTCAATCTTAACTGGCACTCGGGCGGACAAGGTTCCTCTTAGAGAAGTAAATAGTATGTCAGGATTCTTTTTAAAGGAAGTTATTAACCTCCTCCAAAAGTGATGGGTATCCCAGGTTCCTTCATCTTCCACAATTGGTCCTTATTAAAAGGGAAAATAAATAAATAAAAGAAAGAAAAAGGAAATTAGGTACTATTACAGCCTAGAGGGAAATCCTTTCCTTCCCGGAGACATTTAGCAACAGGAAATTTTATTCTGCAGAGTCCTAAAGGAAGACCCGAAGGAGGAGACATCTCAGATTTACAAAAGGGCTGGAACACTGTGCCATTTTCCTAACAGTTCGACTTCAGTTTTATGTCCTTTTGGGGACGAAGGGGGGGGGGGGGGGAGTTCCCACCATCCCACTATAAAAACAACACTGGGCTCCAGCTCTCTTCCTCTTAAGCTGCTCAACGTGGAAATTATGAATTGCCTACAAAAACATTAAAGTTTTCAACAAACGGCAATCAAATGGGGCTATGGGAATTCCTTCCTACATTGAAAACTGTTGAAATGGAGTCTGGTCCACTTTCATTTACATTTTTTTTTTTTTAATGGGCTATCTTGGCTTAAGCATTTCATCCTTTATTAAATAATGATGTCCTGATCATGACCCATTAGGGTTTTCCCCCCAAATCGTATTTTATGATATGTCTCAGGGGACTTAAGCTCTGGACCTGTGGGTAAAGTCTTGAAATATATACACCGCCAGGGGTACGGAAAGCCATCAAAGCAGCTGAAAAGCCTTTTAAATTGTCAGCAACAGGAAAAAAGGTGAGCATCTCTAATTTCTTCCACTCTTCTACCCACCCTGGTACAAGGGGAAAGCAGAGGCAGATGAGGAAAATCTTCCCAATCGGAAGTCTACCCAGGTAACAGCTTAAAGTGCAGGCAGTACCCACCACGGGCCAGCCAGAGCTCCCACAAGGGCCCTGCAGCCTTCAGAAAACGCCATCAGCAGAACCTGCCACCTTACCCGCCGAAAGAAAGCTAAAACAAGCAGAAGAACTCACAGGACGATGACAACAGTGAGGATGCTGAAGATGACCCAGCTGCCAGGAAGCTTCACTCCCTTGATTAAACACCAGGAAGGCTTCCCAGAACTGCCCTCCACTCACTCCGCCCCACAGATGGTCCGGCCCGGCAAGGCGAGATTTGTCCCCTTTATTTGTTTAGGCAGAGGTGGCAAATATTTCCAGTAATGCACCAGATAGTAAGCGTATTATGCCTTCTGGCCATGTCATCTCTATCAAAACTTGTCAACGTGACTGTTGTAACTGGAAAGCAGCCCTAGGAAAGATGTGAGTGTGTATGTTGTGTTACGGCCATGTTCCAATAAAACTTAAGGATACTGAAATCTGAATGTCACATCATTTTTCTGTCAAGAAATATTCTTCTTCTCCTGATTTCTCCAACCACTTAAAAGTAGTGAAAGTCTTCACTCACAGACTACACAAAAACAGGTAGTGAGCCAGTTTGGGCCTGTGGGCTGGAGCTGGCCACCCGGCCTAGTTCTGGCAGAGAGTGTGAAAATGAATAACGAGTAATGGCAAGCAGACACCAGCCATGCCCAGGCACTGCAATTCTCTCCTCTATTTCCATCCAGAGCAGCTAAATCCAATCACATAGGTGCGCGTGGTTGGTAGACTGAAAGAAACATTATCGATTGAATTGTCACTGTCAGACTCAAGTTTTGGGAGAAAAGCTTGGAAAAGAATCCATCCGAGCCCTCTGGCTGAAACTCCCAGTCACAAGATCTATTCACTATACCAAAATCTCACTGAAATAACCATCCCTTCCTTTCCAAAATGGAAGTTTTAGAAATCCTGATCAATTCTGCCTGGAAAATGTTAAGCTCACATCCTCTTCCAGGGGCCACTGAGGACATGTCATGTGACATCACAACACCCCAAGAGTGCACCAAAACGAACTTCCTCAAGGAGAGGCGCTTCTGAGCCTGCATAGTTCATTGCAGAACTCTGGGGTCAACTGTCCAGGCTCAGAGGCTTCTCTCTGGAGGCAGGAGAATTACAAGATCAAGCCCAACCTGGGCAACTTAGTGAGACCCTGCCTCAAATAAATAATAAAAAGGGGCCAAGAATGTAGCTCAGAGGGAAGGCCCCTCTGCTCAACCCACAGTTCCACAAACAAATAAGCCAATAACAACAACAACAACAACAAAACCCTCCTCTCCTCAGAATTTCTGACAGGCAGAACTTTCACAAGTGAAAAGCTAGGATGAAGCCAACCTGGTGCCAGCTCTGCCCATGGCCAACAGATGGCACTGACCACGGGTACAAAATGCAGAGTTTAGGGTGGGAGCAGGGACAGTGCGAGGCCTGAATAGGCTGTCCCACAGCCAGCCAACCAGCCAGGTACAGCAAGCTCCTGATTTTACCGAAGGACCAACAACAACACAGCTTCTTCTACGCATGCTCTTTCTGGCTAGGGGTGCTTAATCCTAGGAAAATTTCATTCTGTAAGAAATCTAATTAAATGGATGCATCCTCGTGATGAATTTCCACTTGCAAGTCTTCCTAACGAACTAGTACCATAAGGTTGTGCCTGTCTTGTTCTTGATAAAATGCAATGTCCTAGGTTTAAACATACTCCAGGAAAGCTGTTTTAGAAAAATCTACAAAGAGGCTCTATTCCCCTATATGGTATAATAGGAAGAAAAAGTAATTCAGAAATATGTCTTTTCTGGCTATTGAGAGTTAATATACATGCATCTGTACCATGCATTACCTAGGAAAAGCTAAACCTGAGGAGATAACCCCATTAACAAAAAATTGTGAGCTGGGCATGTATTAATCACTCAGCGGCCCTGGGTTCAAACTCCAGTGAAGGAAGACAAGAGAAAAGAAGAGGGAGGAAGGGATGAAAAAAAAGAAAACTAATAAGAACTGAGAAAAATTTTCCTTAAAGTCACCATCCCATTCCTCATATAAAAAGAACATAGAGGAAGGGGATAAGACATCAAGGCATCTGTGAAAAACAATGTTAAAAAATTTTATCCTCTGTCTTTTCTATGATGATCATTTCAAAATTTTAAATGAAATTCTATAGTTAATCTTTTTTCTCATAAGCCTTTTTAATTACAACAATCGAAACGCTCCAATAATGTCACTTCCTTTTAGAGACTGTCCCACAGCTGGTAACGACATGCAAAACTGCCCTAAGAAACCAATAAGCAGAAAGCAGAACGGATAGTTAAGCCAAGAAGAAACGAAGGCCGGGAGAACAGGACCCGGTTTGTCTCAACTCCAACCGGAGGAGAGTATCTCAGCCTACATGATAAAGGGAACTTCTCTTCGTATCCCCAAAGTGAAATCATCCTCTCCCGTACCTCACAGCGCTCGTTCCCAGATCCACAGGAAAACATTAAGTTACTCTCCTGGAAGGAGATCACCAGCATTGGCTACCAGAGCTGAGGCAGTATCAGTGATAGGTAGGTAGTATATTTGAAGATTTCATCTTATTTTCTCAAAGACTCTTTTAAGTCTCTAAATTGATTGTCACTACATCCTTTTTTTAGGTGGTCAAAGCTGATAATCTCTCCAAACTCATCTTTAAAATGAAGAAAATGAGGCAGGCAGAAACTGGGTGACTTAGGCACGTACATGATTACGAGGCATTCTGAACCAGAATGTGAGGGCTTTGGTATTTCTCTGCATAACTTTTCACTTACAACCTAGAGTCTTTCTGTTCAGTATATGTGAATTCCTAAAAAAAGACTGATTAGAATTTGCACCAGGTGCCCAAGGGGGACAGAAATCTCTAGGAGTGAGAAAAAAAAAAAAAGGCATGGGATAAAAAATGTGGTTGGCTGCTAGGAAACCAGCCTCAGGGACTGTCTCACTCCATTCACTGGTGACAAAAGCAGCCCAGGAATAGCTGTCTCAAAGTCTTGAGGCAGTCCCAACACTGAATTCCATATGAAGAGCATCGATTCTGGCCCAAAGTCAACTCTGTCACAAGCACTCCAGTAGTCTCTAACCCAAGAGGCAGAGGACATATAGCCATTGGAAGAACTGGAAAGGGGGCACCCTCACCCTCCATTCTCCACAAACAAGACAACCAGTGTTCAGCCTCTACAGAGCCGATAAGCTCAGCTAGGGCTCACCAGCTGATGACTAACAAGTCAAGCCACGGCAGGAACCTCCCATGAAGAGGCAGACCATCCCAGGGACCACCTACCTTTAGGCAGAAAAACATTTACGATCTCTCATTTTACAATAAACCATTGCAGACACTACATTCTTTCAGTACTTATAAAAAGACTAACTACAGTTGAGTTAATTGATGGTTTTAGCTACCACTAGCGTCTACCACAGCACACTGAAGCAGATAGAGACCTCCGCACCCAGCGACCAGGAAAATACGCTGGGATAAAGAATGCAGCCTAGAGAGCAAGCGTGGATACCACAGGAGTTCAGCTAAATCTGGAGCACCTGGAATGAGAAGGCATCAAGTCTTAACTAAAAATAGCTGGATAAATAAAACGTGGTACGTCCATAACACAGAATACTATTCAATAATAAAAATGAAGTACTAGCCAATGCGACGTCACAGATAACCCTTGAAAACACCATGATAACTGGAAGGTGGCAGGCACAAAAAGTCACATGTCACGAGTCATTTTACATAAACAATCCAGAATAGGTACATCCACAGAAACAGTAAACAGTGACTGCCACGAGCAGAGGGAAAGACGTGGGCAGAGTCTGCTAAAGGGGTATGAGGTTTCTCTCTGAAGGGCAGAAAATATTCGAGAAATAGACAGTGGTACTATTTGTACAACCTTATGAATATTCTAAAAAATTACTGTATGCAGTAAGTAGGTACATGGCGCATGCATTTCATCACAATTACAATGAAATTTTTCAAAACAGAAGGCAGGAAGACACTTGATTATTATCACATTTACTACCTCCTATACCATTAACCTCACAGTGTATGGGAAAGTACACAGAAAGTCCATGAACCTGTTACACAATTGTACCCTCTACAGCTTCTAGGGAAGTGAGCAGTTTCCAAGTGTGCTGGATGTCGGAAGAGGACGGCCACAAGAGTGGGGCAACTCCAAGGATCCCGTAAAGGATGAAGAGCACGGTCTACCTTGGATCAAAGGTGCCGACGAAGAGGACCAGAGACACGTGACCACTACCTCAAGGCACCTGGCTAGAACCACACAGAACAAGCACGGTGGCGCCAACACAACCAACAAAGCCACAGACAACTCAGAAACTCGCGTCCCACAGCCCATACCCCACCATCTGCGCCTGGGTTCCGGTCTCTAAAAAAAAGGGCATGAATTTGCTTTCTCCAAGTCTCTTGCCTGGCTTTCTCACCGTCTACTCAACAGCTAGAATTTGAGAATCAGAATTTGGACAGGGAGAGACCTTGCTGGAGCCTGTGACCTCTTTCAAATGCGACCAGGCGTGCGGGTGGGGGACGAAAAAGTAAAGAAAGATAGTTTGAGTCATGGTTTCAGCTGGAGCTAGCGGCCGTGAGCGGGGGCAAATGAATAAATGATGTAAGGATAAAGGCAGCTTAAGACTTGCTATTTCTTCCTCCAGTTACCCAGGCGATTTAAAATCCAGAACTTTCAGGTCTCTCACAGCAACTGGCAGAGACGCAGAGATCAACAGACCTTTGAGAGACGCAAAGCTGGTAAGTAACAGGGTCCTGATGACCTACCTGAAAGGGTTATTTTAAATGCGTGCGTCATCCAATCGCAACTGATCTTAAAGTCAATCATTTTAAAACTTGATGGCTGGGGTCTGTGAAACTTGAACTTTTCCAGTTTTCTCCCCCCATTCCCACAGCAAATGACTACCAAAGGCAAAGCCGTCAGAAGCATTGACTTCCTGTAGCCAGCCCGCCCTGCTCACGGCCGCCAGCTCCAGCTGAAACCAGGACTCAAGCTACATTTTCTTTTCTTTTTCTTTTTTTCTCCCCTTGTCACATCTGAAAGAGGTCGGTGGCTCCAGCAAGTTCTCCCTGTCCGAATTTTGATTGTCAAATTCTAGCTGTGACGAGCATGTGGAGACGCTTCGTAACGCTGCACCCGGAAAGCCGAGAGGTCAGCAGCGCCTCTGGTTAATTTTGCTCAGGGAGGAAAAAGCCCCGGAGCTGGGGTGAAGATTTCCATGAAGCTGACCTTCTGCAGGCCCCACGACCCCCTGGCATGCCGTCCTGCTGCCTCAGCCAGAAGCAGCCTGCCACTCAAGTATCATCTTGCTGTAACAAATTACTCCTAACCCAGGATTATGGCTATTTCCAAATCCCTCCTAGGGAGCAAGGAAATAAACATTCTCTCCCAGGACTCTGCCCCAGTTGTTCCCCGGTCGGTAATCCCTGTCTCTATTTGCTTCTTCTACAAGCCTCGTCTGGGAGGTCTGCTGGACCATCCCGGCCCACTCTGCCTTCAGACGTAAGCTGAATGTCTCAATTGTCCCTTGGGCCCAGGAAAAGATGAAGGCAGGCTTTCTGTCCGGACAGCCTCGCACAAAGGGTCCCTTTGCCCACACACTTTTCTCATCTGGCCGCAGACTGGACGGCCCTAATCCTAGTTACTCAAGGAAGTCCACACCCCAAATTCCTTCCTGGCATTCCACAGGGACCAGCAAAGGACGGGAGGCAATAGAAGAGCATCACGCAGGTTTAGGCCATCCCCGAGAAGGGAGGCCTCCCGCCCTCCACCCCCAAGACAGCACAATGTCTGGGGGCGGCTTTAATGGGATGAGAGAATGAGCAGGAGACAGAGAAAGGCAGGCCTGAGACGACTCAAGCGGGAGACACTGCCCCAGCCTGCAGCTTTCCCTAATAAAGTAACAGGAGATATTCTGAGCACAATACGCTCATTTGGGGAAGGAAACGCAGTTCTTTCCACTTCCCAAGTCCTCTCCAAAACACCAGGAGATTCCGGGCACTTCAGACATATAGACCTGTTTTTGTTTTTGTTTTAATTGTATACACAGCCTGACTAGTATATGCCAAGTAGTAAGGAGTAAAACAATGGGTGTCATAATCAAAGTGGGTGATTTGAGGAGATAAGATCTTAGGGCTGTTTTACGTGGGAGACTTTCTCCCTAGAGAGAACAGTTGACAGCACCCTCCCTGTTGCACATGGATGAGAGTTAGAGACTTTCTGTAGTCACCAAAGAAAGCTGGAGGAACTAAACAACCCCCTCCCCACCAATATCCACACATCAAGTCAAACATCTGCTTCCAAAAATAAAACAGTAATCAGCTGAAGGCTGAGTGGTGGTCGTAGCAGTTGCCGGCATCGCTAACTTAGTGCGAAGATGGCACACAGCCTTCATTTTCTCATTGGTAGGCCTCAGCTGACTTGCTGGCTCTTGCCTTCCGGGTCCACTGGGCCTTGCTAAACCTACTTGTTCTCTTTCTTTTGTGGTTCTAGTCTTTTAAAAGAATGTGGCTTGGAAAGGAGCAGTACAAACTAAAGCTAACCACTCAGCTCATCCGTATGTTACCCGGATAGGCAAAACCAACTCCAGCAGCATCGAGTTTGGTTACTCCCTTCCCACGAGGTCTGCGCTAGCAATTCAAAGAAAGTTTCTCAAGATTGGGCTTACGTGTAATCTCAAGCACTCTGGATCACAGAAACCTGGTCATCACCTCCTCCAGAGCTCCCAGAGACTTGGGAGACAAGATTTCAGGTCTCTGTTACTGGACAGCATTGAAAGACGCGATAAGAAAGTTAGACATTAAAAAAGAGAGAGGGAAAAAAGAGGGTTAAAGAAAACCCAGATAATCCCCCAAAGAGACTGAATGGTGAAGGATTAAGAACTATGACCCGTCTGTCTACCCCACTGACCCAGCTCCTGGTCCCTCTTCTACTCTATGCCTACCCCATGTACAGAGGTCAACACTTTCTCTACCAGAGAATTTAGTGGACAAAAGGTTCTAGAAGGAGACGCTGGATAAGAACACACTTAAAGCCGCCATAATTCTGACCCCGTGGTGTAGCACAGTGATCAGGAGCATAGGTTCTGGGGCAAGAATGCCTGGGTTCAAATCCTGAATCTCGGCTTGATACTTCTGGAGCTTTGGACAAATGACTTCCCTTCTCTAAACCTCTGGATTCCTGTCTCTAAAAAGAGGCTAACAACTTAACAACATGAGAATAATAATAGTACTCCTTTACAGGACATAACGTGAGTTGGGGAACAGTCTGTCCTTTAGCACTCAGGCCCCATGATGAATGGCAGGCAGGGCTGGTACTCAGGAGCGAGCAATTTCACTGCAGGGAGTAACCAGGAGCGAAAGGGAAGCATGTGATTTGAGTGTGTATAAAACGTAGCCAGTGGACAGGCACTTGATTAAAATACTTGCTGATAACCAGTCATTCTTGCCCACATGCAAACAGGCAAGTAAGAAATCATTCCATCAGGTATTTCAAATAGATCCCTCTTTGTATCTGTATACTCAGGAAAGGGACTTTGCCTTGAGAACTGAACTCCAACTGCCGTAAGTTTCCCAGACGCCTGAATGAGGGAAGCCAATTTAATGAGGTCTCTGCTGCAGAAAAAATGTCATGTGCAGTTCAGTCCCTACTCGGGTACAGATGAGGACCATCCTTGGAACCCAAAGGTCTTCCAGAGTTCAGCCACATCACTCTGCACAAAGCCAACCCCACACTGCCACAAATGGAGAGGAAAATCTCTACAGTGGCGCTTTCTGTTGAGTGACAGTTCACGCAATGCCATTAATGCCACTGTGCTCAGGAAACACCCCAGGAGCCTGGTTACTGTGCAGTGTCTCCTTGCTCCGTTTCCTTGGACCACTGAGCCCCCCGTGGGTTCACTGGACTCACCGCTATAAGGACCCAAAGCAGCAAAATGCGTTCTGGGGGATGTATGCATTCACAGGCAGCTCAGACTCAGGTCTACACCAAGCTCCACAATTCTGTTCGACAAAACAGTCATTGGGCGTCTGATACCTGACAAGTACAGGCACCTGAGAGATAGGTTCTTTAAGAGAGCAGCTGAAGCACACTCCCTGTTGGCCCACGGCACAGTCCTGTAGTCTCAGCACTCCTGCCTCAAAAATCAAAAGGGTAAGGGGAGAAAAAGCTAAGACTGTAGTTCAATGCGAAGGTGTTTGACTTAATACCTGTTACCCCCAAGGAGGGGTGAGAGGAAGGATACAAAAGCAGACCACCTGAAGGCAGGTAAATCTGGGTAAATTATCACGCTACTATGAGCATCTATAAAATGGGAATACAAATAACCTTTTCTCAGAGTTCTTGCAAGGATCAAAGGCTTGGCATGGTGCCTAGCATATGGTAAATGTTTAGTAAATGCTAGCTATTATATTATTAACTGGCTATTATATTGCTATTAATATAATCAGTATCATCAGAATAAAGCCTCTTGAGTTGTTGCAAGATTCCAAATCATCCAAAAATAAATCTCTAGGTGGATGCATTATACCACGTTTAAAGGGAAAGGAATATTTCAGGTTAACTAAAGCAAAGCGACAAACAACATTCCCAGCTCACCAGCCCTTGGCTCCCCCAGCCCGTCCACTTCTTACCACCCAGGCTTCCGGCTGAGTGAAATTTTCCTGTTACTGCATTGGGGCTCCTCCCAGGCCCGCAGAAGCTCAGCTGTCGGGCTGCGCTTCTATGTCACACTTCCCCTGTGGCTGGCTCTCACACTTATAGGCACGTTTTAAATGTTTACAAGTCCAGGAGAACTTTGACTCTTGTCTTCATGCTCTGCACACAGCAAACACACAAGGGCACAGGCAGGCACCTGGGGGCAGAGACTGGCCGAACAGAATACTGGCTGTTGTGACTAGGTTCAATCTGGCAAACTTCTCAAAGGCTACCCAGAGTCCACACTGAACCGTCACCCAAAAGAGTTTTTACCATGTGCACAAAATAAAAATGGAAGAGAAAACGAACCAAAAAAAAAGAAAACCTCCAAGAAAACCTGCCACTTTTCTCCCAGATCATGCAAATTTTTTTTTTCGCCTTTTTCCTCAGAGGCATCAATAAGTTTTAAAGCCCAGCCTGTTAGAAAGATTGCCTGAAGAAGGGTAGACAGTTAGGAAAGAGAAATTCAAAGAACTCCCTGGTGCCTCTAGCTTACAACCAGAAGGCAGAAAAACGGGTCAGCCATTTGGCACCCTGTTTCGGGAAGACTGCCAGCCCCCAGTTCAGTCCAAAGGCCAGTGTGGATTTCCTGGTGCAATGCCCTGTTCTCTGAGAATAAGGCAAGTGCTAGTCCAGCCTGAAAATGAGCCAAGAGAGATACGGAAATGCCCAGTACAAAACCATGTGCAGAGTTCAGTTCTGAGTGCGGTTCACAGGGGGGTGTCTGAAGCCCTACCCTACAGAGTTCTTCCTAAGAGACCCTGCACAGATTTCTTAACCCCTCTGAGCTTTCCTTTTTTTCTCCTATAAAACAGAGATAAAAGCTCTTCCACCAATATTACTGCCAAACTCTGACTACACACAGCAGAATTTAGAACGTGGTAAGTGCCCAGGCACCATCACTCCCAGAGCACTGGTATTGTTATTAATTTGACAGTTGGTGACTTTGCCAATTAACGTCGGGAAATGTCTTCTTTGTTGTTGTTGCTGTTGTTCTTGTCATCCAACAAAGTAGTATATCATTAGAAGTTTGTTTTCCAGGAAGTGGATATAAAAAAGGAAATGCAATGGTAGGAAACAGAAAACAGTAAGCAGTAGGACCACTAATCCTCCTAGTCTTACTATAAAAAATGCTCTTGGATACTCTACCCCTTTTTCATATGAGCTTTTAGCAAAATAAGCTAGGAGAGAGCTCAGACAGCAGCCCCAAGTCCCAGGATTTGGAAAGTGAGGGTTATGAGGGCAGGAGGCATGCCTGCCTCCTGTGCCCCTGGTCAAAGCATGAATGGTCTCCTTGAGCCTCAATGAAAATTCAGCAAATATTTATTGGTGCCAGGTCTTTGCCAGGCATTCTGCTGGGCACTACAGACAGAAGAGAAAGATCACAGGCCTAAGCATTAGGCAGCCTGAGAAAGATACCAGTCCCATTCATCTTGCTATGTGAAAGTGGGTAGAGATTTGGTTTCCCTGACACTCAGATAGTATAAAATGATTTTCCGTCAACAACCTCTTCACATGGGAGGTGGACACGGCATCTAGTTGGCAGCTCTGGCAAAGCCTCAGCACTTTCTTCAGCGTTCACTCGTGTTCCCCACTCCCTCCCCATGAAACGCAGAACGGGTCTTAATTAAGACATTTGTAAGATACACATAATAGTGACTTCCTTCAGGGAGCCATGCTGAGAACCAAATGAGGTAAGGACTTTTAAATCACTTTGTAAGAAACCCAAGTTGTTGTTATTGTAAGAATGCACCTGCCCCTGCAGCCCCCTTGCTGTCTGTACCACGTTGGCAAAGCCCTTCTATGAGGTGAAACCAACCTGGACCTCCAGCCTTTGGGCGAGGAAGGAGCCATGAGGGGGAGGCTGAGAAGAAAGGTCAAAATGCAGCTGTGCTGCCGCAGGTGTGTTTCCGGGTAGAAGGGAAGACACACAGCAAAAAGCCGAGTCCAAACACCCAGGAAGGGACAGCCTTCGTCTAAGCCACCTGCCCCACAGCAGGGAGGCCAACACCCACTCAGAGGCACCCCAAGACCTCAGAGTGGGGTAGGCACAATGAAGGTGACCAGAACCTAATGTAAACAGCAATAAGGTGACGCTGCTGCTCCGTTGCCCTCATTATCTTCTGGCCCAAAAGATTCATTAATTAAAACTACACTGTGTACACACTCACTTCTAAAAAGCTTGCCCTCAGGCCACAGCATTCCTCCATACTTTAAGAGGCATTCATCTACTCCTGAGCCATTACTTCTGCTTTTAAAAGAAGAGCAAAGGTGACATTTTTGCCTGTCACCAGCTCAAAGGTTAAAATAAAGAAACCAGCGGAGGGGCTCTGGATTGTCCAGTGTCCAACACTGGGTAAACCCATCTCCCTCCTGCTCACCCACACTGGAACTGTCAGGCAAGTCAAGTGATGGTTTACTTTCCGTTTGGGGCAGGTGTCAGGCCTGGCTGAAATCCACAGGGAAAAACGTTCACGTGACAGCATGCTCACCTGAAATCTGATCGACCCAAAGCACTTGTTTGCTTACTACTTTAAAAACATAAAAACGCCTTTAACAACGCTTTTCTCTGGGTAATATGATCAGCGACAAGTCTTGTCTCTTGTTACTTCCTGTAACAGTGATGGAGGCCTGTAATTAAAGCTACTCAGGAGGATGAGGCAGAAGGATCGCAAGTTCAAGGCCAACCTGAACAACCTAACAAAATCTTAAATAAAATAAGTATATAACGGATTGGGGGTGTAATTTAGTAGTAGTGTGACTGCCTCGCATGTATAATGCCCTGGTCCAAAGTTCATTATCAAAATTTCTGCTCCACAAAAACTGAAAATAAAGATGTTAAATATATTCTTCAATATAAAAAACCATAACTTATACAGGACATAGGGGTGGAAGGAGCTACCAATATCGGTGGCGGTTAAGTGTGGCTACAGATATCAGATGGGCCAATCATGTTAGGTGAGTGATCTAAGACCATCAAGGACTCCCCGTCCAACATTCACTGCTGCTTCTCCTCCCCATAGTCTCCAAAGCAGTCCTGCGCCTGGGAAACGTGGACATGGTCCTAACCAGAGACCTCGCTTGGCATTATCTTACTATTAGGCAAGCAGGGCCGACCACTAACCTCTGCCTCACCTCCGACCCCATGGGAATCAGAGCCCCACGCATGCTGACAGACTCCTGCTCTGTCCCCACACCGCATCCAATGTATTTGTTTCATATCGCCTGTCCAACCTGACGTATATAACATTCCGGTGCCTCGTGGGGATTTCCACCAAGGTGACTCCATCGCAGGGCGTGAAGAGCTACGCTGCCAAGATGGCTGCGATTCCGTGTGCTGGGATCCAGCGGTCCAGAAACCCACCCGACTTCCGTCCTTCTCGAACCCCCTCTGGGCACTGCGCAGACTTCCAACCCCGCCAACCCTAACTTCACCCACACATGAGTCTCAGGGCTCGGGAGCCACGGCTTACTCACCTCTCTTCTCTGCTTCTGGCTCTGCAGCTGGCAGACGCGAAAAACCCAGGAAACGTAGGGAGACTGACAGACCCTGGCAGTCAGTCCACCGCCACAAAAGGGAAATGCATGTTCTGACAACAGAACTCAGGAAGGAGCCCACTGTGGCTGCTCGGTCTCTAGCCAGAGACTCTCACCCACCGTCCACACCAAACCATGGCGAGCCTGACAAGACCCTTCCCTGTCTGCCCACCATCCTCACAACCTAAAAAGAAAGGGGCAGACAACAGGGTAACACACCCCAGAAGCAACTTAAGCGCTCCTCACATCCTAAGGCAATCCTGACTGGATACCTACTATGCGCTGGGCATGGGTCACACGTGCTGCGTAGCTCCGGCGGTCTTCAGGATCCCTGACCATAAAATGTGTCCCCTCCACAGTCAGTGGCGATGGGCTCAGAGGATGAATGACATTTTACTCACTGTGTCACAGCATCGTGCCACAGAGTTTGTCTCCAGAGGACCGGTCCCCTTCCACTCAAGGGCAACAGGCCACATCAAGGGGAACACCTCACCCTCCTCCTTCCCAGCCAGGCTCCAGCTGGACAGCAGAACTGCCTTTAGAAGTTTCACTAAAAGGTGTCTCAGTTGCTGCAGTCACCCTCACAAAGGAGACAGTGCAGGTGACTGTGGAGCGCCCTCAAAGTACCCTGGGGAGAAACTAGCGATGCTGAGCTCTGGCTCCATCACAGGGCAATGTGCTTCCGCACTGGCACAATGGGATGCCTGCTTCTACCAAGCACAGGATCCCTCAGTGGAGGAGGTGCTCTCACATCTCTCAGAGGTCTTTACTGCATCAAGTGAAGGAGCCGGGCATGGGGAATCTCTCAGTTTAGGACTGCTCAAAAGAAATCCAGGGTGAGCACAAGAAATCGTGGAGGGGAGGAGACATATAGCACCTTCTGGCTTCACGGCAGAAGATCATTCCCGAATCTCTCTAGCTATGGCACATTTTGACAGGCTAAAGAACGGAAGGTAATACTTCAGGGTCGGGGGACGCTGCAGACACAAAAATCTGCCCCACTACCTCTCAGGGGCTCTGCACTGCTGGACAGTCAGCCAACCTCCAGGCTACTGAGCCTTGAGGCCAAGAGATGCCACGGCATTTTCAGAATGGCCAGCAACAGAGTTGCTGGGGCTCCCACTGGTGCATCTGTATGAGGCTGTCTGCACCAGGAGACGGCAGTGGCATTTAAGGAACACCCACGTCTGATGAGTTGAGTGGGAACAGGATTCCAAGTGTGGGCAAGCTGCTAAAAATCAAATCTCTCATTTCAAAACAAAAAAGCCAGCCCAGTGACTTTCCTTTCCTCCTTTTCTACCACCAGGAAAATAAAGTAAGCCTCTGGAACTCAACTCCAGTCTAAGCCACTAGGATGGAGCAGGGGAAGAGCCAAGGAGCTCCCCGCTAAGTCTCCTGGCTCTGCCAAGCTTGGGGCACCTGCCTCAACATACCACAATTTCATGAAGAACAGAACAGCCACACGTACTTGAGACCTACGGTAATCAATCTGAACCACTGTCCCATACATATGAGCCTGAGCAGAGACATCACTCCCATCACTCCGTGACACTGTACCCCAATGTGGTCATACGGCCTTTGCTCATCCCAATCCTCACACTTTCTTCGGTGTTGTTTTTTTTTTTTTTTTACCAAGAAAACCCACTGGGCAGAAAAGCTGGTAGAGGCAGGAAGTGCCACCAGGACCGGTGCTCTCCCATTCTGATTTGTGCTAATAATAAATACTACCACTCTGCACTTCTCTGGTGCCTTTCATCTAAGGATTTCAAAGTGCTCTGCAAACATTAACTAATTATTCTTCACAGAATCCTGCAACGTAGCAGAGGGAGGGGATGGACACAGCCTAGAATGGCAAAAAAATTCAGAATCTCTGACGCTCGAGGATTCCACTCCAAGGACAAAGCCACCCCAGCGCAAAGGGGAGAAATCTACTATTTCAGGTTTAAGGCTTAGCAAGACAATCCCTGAATTCTCACACTGGCAGATTGAACAAATAAACCACCAAGGGCTGAGCCAGGACTTCCATCCGAGTAGCATCCCTGACCTTGAAATTAAGCTCTGCAAAACTACCACTAGCGTAAGTCGAGCCCCAGCAGGAATGCTACTCAAAATGTGCTGATCCTCTCGTGGACCCACTCTGGTCTTGCAGCCTCCTGCTACACCCCAAGTTTGGGGCTTCATAATTATGGGTCAGTGCAGAAGAGGGAGGAGAACATGGAGCACAGATATAGTTCAGGATTTTCTTCCCTTCCCCCTTCCTTTCCTGTCTTATAGTTCAGGATTTTAACCAACAGCATTTCAGCTGAAAGTTAACCTACAAAGTAGCCATTCCCTGTCTACTCACCCTGCCCCCGCCCCAGGCACCCCTGACTCGACTCCTCCTTGGTGTACACACTCCTGTCCTCACCTGCTGACTCAACTAGTTTCGGTATCCAAGTTTCAAAACATACTTAGTAGGAAACAGAGAGGGCAAAACGCATTCAGAACTTCAGTTGGCCGGCACTCAGTCAATCTCGCAGTTATAACATCAATGAGAAAGACCCAGTGGAACAAGTCTATAATCCCAGTACTCTGTGAAACTGAGGCAGAAGGATCACAAGTTCAAGCCTAACCTAGGCCACTTAGCGACCTAGTGAAACCCGACCTCAAAATCAGCACTAAAAAATGCACTGGGGATGACAGTCAGTAAGAAGGCCCTAGGTTAGATTCCCCAGTACCCCCCACACAAAAAGTTTTATTCCCTTGAAGTCCTTAAAGCAACTTCAAAATATGTAAAGTGAGTATTCCCTAGACAGATTCTTGAAGAAGTCAGAAATGAACCATTCTACCAAGCAAGTGCTTATAGTAAATGACAGGGCTGCTAAAAGAGCTGGATACAAGTTAATGGATCTTCTGCTAGCTCCACACCAAGCAAACCCTTTCATCATAAAGAAATTTCAGTTTTGGGTCCTGACCAAATTACCTGTAATTCCAAAGTCCTGAGTAGCTCCTTCCTAAAAACGCTCTTTTTTCAAAGTCCTGCCTTTCCTCCCTTACCAGTGCCTTCATACAAGTTCGAGGTACCACCACAACAACATACTGCTGGATGGTTAACCCCCGGGCCAGCACTGGGCTTACTGTAGGTACTCAACAAATACTTCTCACTTAATTAAAAAAAAAAAAAACTGTCACAATACTCTCTCACTCTAGCTACAATGTGTCTCCTACATTTTGTGTATGGAATCGTCAGTTCTAATGAAAATCCCACTAGGCCTGCTACCCACTCCCTAAAGCAGTGTTTCTCAAAGGTTCCTGAACACTGGAATCACTGAGGGATCCTTTAAAAGTACTAATGCCTGGCTCCCATCCTCCAGTCTGACTTCAGTGGAATGGGGTACAACCTGAGCATCAAGTGATTCTGACATGCAGAAAAGTCTGAGAAGCCCTGAGAAAGAGCTTCATGTTTCAGATGTAGCAGCATCAGCAACCATGAGCTTAGAGAAATGTGAGCTCTCAGGACACAGCCCAGATCAAGCGTGTTGAGAATCTGCATTTTAGCCAGAATCCCTGACGATCAGAGACATCAGCAAGCACAGTCAAAGCCCTTCATGACAGAGCCCACACAACCTTTGTAGACTCAAAACCATGCCTTTGGCCACCTGGCTTTTCTAAAAACTCTTGAGTCTTTGAGCATACAGTCTCCTCCACCTAACACCCATTTCTACGCTGTGTAAAAAGGTTACTACTCATGTACTAAGGCTTAAGCACTCAGGTGCCAAATTCCGGCCAGGCTCCCAGGAATAACCCTTTCCCTGCCCTCCATACCCTTAACTATTCCAATTACACTGGGTTTCTTCAGGGTGGGCCATGACACAAACTGTGCAGGCAGATATACCCTGCTTCAAAGCTGGGTTCCGCCACTAACCAACTCCACCAATGATCTTGACTGAGGGACTTAAACCTCTGGGAGCTCGCGCTCTTCTGCCCTTAAAACAGAGGTAATGTCCTCCCCACACACACCCCTTAATTGCATGAGGATTAAGATGAGATACGCATTATTCTTAGAGGAGCACCTGATGGATGGGTGATTAGCATAAGTGACTCCGAATACAAAAGACTCAGGTCTTATTATCCTAATACAGTGGTCCTCAAGCTTCAGGTTCACTTAGGGGTCTCTGACACTACTGAAACCCGCCTCTTTCCCACAGCCAAGACCTAAGGAATGGGACTGTTACAAGAACTTACCAGGTGATTTTAGTATGGATGAAGCTGGGGGAACCACGGTCCTAATTCATGGTAGGCAGGAGATACCAACGAATAGGAGCTACTGTCTCAAAGAATTACAGACATGTAACCTTTCTTGACCCCATGACCCCATGCCTAGATGTCCTACCTGAGTTGATCTCACTGCTCAGCAACCCCAGAAGCAAATTTCGAGAAGACACCAGGAAAATTCTACATTCCCAAAGTACCCCAAAACTCTATTCTCCAATTCCAAGTGATATATTACAGCCAACTCGAAAGAGAAAACATGGAAAAGAGAGCCCACAGTGGCCTGTAGGTAACACGCAGGGATTTGGCCAAAGAAGACCAGCCTTAGATTTAAGAGCCCTATATGAAAGGTAAGTGGACTTGTACGCTCACGGCTCATCTTTTACGGTCGCCTTAATTATCTAAAAGAACAGTCCGAGCAAGTCTGGAAAAACCTTTCATCTCTCCCTTGAGGCTCCCCCAGGGAGACTCAACGGATTTTTCTTAAATGTATGAAAGGCTCTGTCCAGGAATGCTATCTTTAATTTACCATCCTCTAAGGAACATGAATTGAGAAGTTAACCAAATCTGACAATGGCCCTTTATAGCTTTAAGCATGGACAAAAAAGAAGCCCATGCCAGGGATGTTATCTGGGCACCTGGATCAAGGAGTCAGGGCAAGTAGCAATACTTCTCCCAGGGGAACATTTGAAAAGGAGCATTTCCTCAACACCTCAGGATATACCCCCCAAATTCTAGCGACCTCTCCCAAGAGACTGGCATCTTGCATTTCCTAAAGTATCTCCAGATGCTTGTGCCCTTTGGTGGCAGGAGGTATCTTTTCGGCAAGGCACCAAACGGACATGTATAATGAATGTAGTCAAGTCTCTAGGGCTGAAAACCTAGAACTACAGAGGCTCATGCCAACAACTCTGATCAAGAGGTGGCGAGGATCTGCTGGGACCTTTGGGAAAGTAACTCAACCCAGAGAAAATGTGAGCTGTCCCAGGCTCGCTTTCCCATCCAGCTGGACAAAGAGTGAGGACCTGGAAAACTGTGAGGATTACGAATGGATTTAAAGTGCAAATAGCAATGGAGGAGACCTATCCAATCAGGACCAAATCAGCACTGCTCTAAAACAAGATTTTCTGCGGTCAGAGACTACACACTGGGCACAGTCTTGAGACCACTTGTGATCCGCGTAGCCGCTCTCAGGGGCTAACAGTCAGCAGGGCACCAGGAGCCACGAGACATCCCAAACTACAAGACTCTCAAGAAGAGAAGTCGGGAAAGCAATTTCCCCACCTGAAGTACTCATGACGAGCAGGTATTGCTTTAATAGCCTGGAGAAAATGTTAATGTATATCAGTAAAAATAACTAGCACATCAAACCTGTAATTTAACAGATTTAAGACTTACAGTAAGTTTGAGCAAATTAAATGAATCAAGTGTTTGAATGCACCAAATACGTAACCGTATAGTTGGTATACATTTAAGCCAAAGACTATAAAATGGGACGGCAATGAGGGACCTTAGAGAAATCGCACTAATGCTGACATCATCAATACCAAAACATGAGGTCAAAAGCCACTGCAAGAGAGTCAGGTGAGTCCAGGAAGGCCGACAGCAAAACGAAGACAAGGCTCTTGATGTTGCGCAGTGACAGGGGCAGATGTCCAAGGGTCCCCTGGACACACATCAACAAAGGACCAAGGCAGGTGACCATCTCCCTGAGGTGAATCATGTGCCAAGTGCTGTCAGAGCCAACAGAATCTGACAACCCCTCACACACAGATTTAAAGGAAAATCTAAAATTGATGTATTACTGGAAATACTGAACAACGACCAAACAAGCACCTGCAGAGCTCTGCAGACAGAAGGCAGTGAAAGCAGGTGCGTCACCTCCACTTTCTCCACCAGCTCTGGGGGCCAGGGGACCTCTCAGTGCTGCACAGGACTTCCCCAAGCCAAGCTGCTTGCCTGCCCCAGCTTCTTTGAATTCCATCAGAATTGGGGAACACCCTGCTTTGTCAGGAAAAGTGGGTGGCACAGAAACAGATAGCAATCCCCAGTATGCTGACCCGTGGGGGTCCCGACCCTCCCCATAGCCACCTGCAGAGCTAGCCTCTCTGACATACACACGCACTTCCAAGGACAGGGAAGAGGGGCAAGGCAAGACAGCCCTAGCTCATTCTAAATGCAAATGAGGCTGCTTCCAGCGCGAAGGTGCATTTCTAGGAAAGCAGGGCAAAATGGACATGTTTACGCCAGCCTCAGTGACGCTGCCTAGCCCAGGCGCAGCACAACCTCCAGTCAAGCTATTAACTTGAACGCTGAACTTCACAGCCTGGCTGTCTTCCTCAGCCTTCCTTTTGATGTTACCTCCAAAGCAAAAGATCAAAGGCTTTGAGTGTGGTGAGGGGAAGTCCCAAGCTCTTAGCCTAGCAGCCTGTGATATATGTTAAAATCCTGGCCAAAAGAGAGCAGGCAGGAGAGGGCTGGCTCCGGGGAGGCCGGGGGTGGGCAGGCAGGCGGCATGGGGAATGAGGCCGGGGAAGGAATGAGGTCGCTGGTGACCGACACCAGGGACACAGGCGCATGCTTGGCACACACAGAATCCCCGGGAAGGAAACTGCCTTGGCCGGCACCTCACGGCCCGGTCTTCCCAAGAACAAATGCTACTTCACAGGCCCTCCTCTCCCCAGTGCGCCCCCAAGCATCATCCAACAGTCTGGACCCAGGTGTCTGCTGCTGCAGGTGCAGGCCCTGTGCTCTATGACCATCGCTGTTACACAGCACACAGAACAGAGCTGCCAGGGCTGGGAGGAACAGGAGGGTGCGAAACACAGGCCGATCGTGGGCTGGTGGGCAGAGGAGGACAATCATGTCCTGGAGTCAAAGCTGTGAGGACCGCATGCCTTGGGGCCCAGCTGAGCACCGCATGCCTTGGGGCCCAGCTGAGGACCGCTTGCCTTGGGGCCCAGCTGAGCAGAGGGAAGGAAGAACTGGAAACGGTCAATATGACCAGGGCACACGAAAAGGAGAGTGACCATGCAGGGCTTCCGGCAGCAAGGCGGGCTTGCGACCTTAACACCTAAAATTCGTCAACACCCAAATGAGCTATGAAAAACATCCTACAAATATCCAAAGACTCCAACAGGTTACACACAGTGGGGTGGGGGCAGGAACCTAAAATGCCCGGATGATCCTAGAAGTAGAAGGAGCTCAAGAGAAAGACTAGTCATCCCACAGCTTTAGGACTCAGCAGTAGCTCCCTCGGGGGAGGGAACAGTTCTTTCACCTGACTGAGTCATTGTTACACAGGTGCAGCCAGTCCCAGCACTGCATATCTGAGATGAGTGTAGTATGCTGTCAGTTAACCCCAAGAAACAAAGCGGTCTTGGTCCCAGCCCTTTGCGAGGCTGAAGCAGGATCCAAGTTTCAGCCCAGCCTTAGCACTTAGCAACTTAGTAAAACCCTGTTTCAAAAACTTTTTAAATATTAAAAAAATGACTAAGGATGTAGCTCAGTGCAAAGACCTTAAGTTCAATCCTCAGTAATAAATAAACACATAAATAAAAATTTTAAAGCCTGATGTAATGAAAGATTAAGAGGTTCCTAGTGTACATGTGGTCCTGGGTTTAAACCCCAGTACCCAGAATGGGAAAAAAAGAGGAATGACAAAAGGAAAGAAAACATCCCATTGCTGGCACCCTGTTCTGCAGCCAGCCTCCCATGGGCAACTGGGCAGAGTCAGCGCCAGAACAGCACACAGAACCAGCCCCAGGCTCTGTTTGTTCTCACCCTGGAGAATGGGCCGGAAATACAAACACCAAGGTTTCAACTAAGCAAATAAACAAGCCTATCTCTAGTCCCTTTTCCCGTTTAGAAACAGATTTTGGCTAAAGAAATGATATGAAGAAATTCTTGTGGGGCACCTCTCATTATGAACAGAATGTGCTGTTTCCCAAGTCGCTGCCTCTCCTAAGTACTATTTTATTTCTTACAAGAAAAGAGAATCAGAGACCCTGAGGGCTGGATTGATCCTCACTACAAATCCAGCCAGTTCTTTCTCTAGGACACCAACAGCGCCAACTTCTTTCCCTCCAACCAGGGCTCTGCCACATTGGACTCTCTCTTCCCGCCTCTGCAGATGGCACAACCCAGTTGGGTTGCAATTCTCCCCGGATATTAACATCTATATTCGCCATTTGGACAGCAACGCAAGGTTCAGATAATTAACAGAAACAAGTGTGGCAGAGGATGCTACTGGATCTGTACATAAAACCCTTTCCAACCACCTGGCAAGCACTCTGGGATGCCAAAGACCAGCACTCAGGGAATGACTTCCTCCTCTTAACCCCCCACCTCTGCAGACCATCCCTCTGGAGCAAGTCTCATCCCAGCAAGAGTGGTGACTAAATCCTCCACACCAAATCCTTGCAAAAAAAAAAAAAAAAAATGACAAGGTGGGGAAGGGTCAGAAAGTCACAGCACTCAGAAAGCCAGTGCACTCTGCTGAAGGGTCACCAAAGGGTGAAGACAGTTCCAAAAGGCAGAGTTGCGCCCTGGCAGTGCAGACCACACCCACACAGAACCTTCCAGTGGAGAAGGATATAGACTGTGCCAGTCCAAACTCCCATTCTGTCATGAAAAAATTAAAGGCCAGAGAGACGGTGCATACCCCCTTGAGTATACTCCTGAGGCGATGGGGACAGATCCATCTCCACTCCAGCCTGAAAACCCAACATTTCTCTGAGATATCACCACAACCGGTATCACGACGGGATGGGGGGAAGGCCCTGCCACTTGCACCTCCCTAACATACCACCAAGAGTCAGGTAGCATGTCAAGCCCTTCCAGCACGACTGAGAACCCTCCATCCATCCCACGTTTGACACACTGCCAGCCAGGCACAAGAAAACACGTCTGTGATCCACAGAAGCACAGAACAAAGGCCTCCCCTTCCTCGGCAACCCCACAACGACAAGGGCTTACAGAAAAGGCCTTCCTAGAAACCAGAAAGGGGGAACAACAGTGTGCTTCAGTTCAGTGGGGAGCAAGCTGCATGTTAGTTGTCCAAAGACATCTGGGAGGTCACAGCTGCCAGAAGAGAAACGCCACAGCCATTCCAGACAAGAAACCTTCCTATAGAAAGCAGGAATTTTGAAGTAAGAATTCTGTCATGCAGCCCCCTGCCATCTTTATCTGGTGACCTACCTGGGCCCTATCAATCTGGTCTGAGTAATGGTGCAGGGGTCTTGAAGTATCATTGTCTATTTCATCATACATTCTCCAGGGAAATAACTGTTTATAGAGGAAGTTTTAAACTCCTATTAACTTCTACACCCACTGGCAATTCCATCAGTTTCCTAAAATACTAATACAACAGTCTCCCCTTTCCCATGGTCTCAATTACAACCAGCCATGGTTCAAAAATACTAAATGAAAATTCCAGACATAAACAACTTATACATTTTAAATAACCTTTAATACGGGGCATTGTTATATTTGTTCTGTTTTATTAGTTATCATTCCTAATCTCTTACTATACCTAATTTATGAGTTACACTTTATCACCATTGGTAGGTAGGTGTAGGGAAAAGTACGATACAACACACTGGGTTTAGCACTCTACATTGGGCTCTGGAGATGTGGGAACATTTCTATTATAGATAAGGGGGGAGGGGGCAACCAAAAGCTGCTCGCCTGGAGTCTGCAGAGACTCAGCACATCCTTGGGCCTCCAGTGCATCTCCTTGCGCCTCCTAGGACTCGCTGCTTTTTCCACCAGGGTCACTCCTTGTACCGTTCCTGTCCTGAGGCACCTACCTGAGCCCCCTACTCCTCAAAGCAAAAACCCATCTGCCTTGAGGGAACTGGCAGCATCTGTCCTCATTCAAAAGGACAAGTACGTAAGTAAAGACAGGCCATAAATTCCCCTTTCCCCGCAGGCCTTTATGTGTCTTTGAACCTAAGAAGCCCCAAAAGAAACTAAATCCAGCTCAATTCTTTCAGCCTCTAGGGTACCAAAGCCACCTCCAAAGGCCCACGCTCTCCAGGCTCCCCACAAATAAAGCACTCAGCATGGTTCCTGCTACCTACCGGCACCTAAAACAGGACTATGTAAACCTGACTGATTCACCATCATCTCAGAGACGTACTTAGTCCACCAGAGTTCGAGTCCTGGAGCTGACACTTGTTACTGTGCGACAACAAGGAATTCCCTGACACAAGATCTGGATTTCTCACATGCTGAATGGGAATCTTGGTTCGTGGCCTCAAAGACTACCAAAGATGCAAGCGCTGTGCTCAGTGGCTGGCACAAAGCAGGTTATCTTGACTGGTGAGGCCCTTCCCCTCCCTGCTGGTCCATAAAGCATGCAGCCAGTTGCAAGAAACAAGGTTTTAAAAAACTGAGGGGCAGTTCTGGCTGGGAAAGGGGGACTGGAGAGCAGAGAGAAGAAGGAACGGAAGGTAGCCACGACTTCCTAGCCCCAAAGTGACTCAAGAAACCAACTGCAATCACAAAGACCATCCCCAAGCCTTGTTCAGGCTCTGGGAACCACCTGCCTCCTAGCACGCACGACTGGCACCACCTGGGAGGTTGGAAACAAACACCCTGGCAGCTAAAGTTTCTCTAGGGCAGGCAGGTGAGATCCTAAAGGAAAGCATCAAAAAGAAGCCCCAAATAATAAAGACCTAATCACCATCAGCCACAACAAATGTTTACTCAAAGGTGGGGTCAGAGCGGTGGGCGGGAACAAGGGATCCAGACAGTCCCTGATTGGAGAACACAGACTTGCACATCCAATGTGGAAGAAAGGCTTGTTTTGTATGTTACACAAAGGAGACGTTGTTCACAAATGCTTTGCCCATACATAATCAGGCCTGCCTCTGGTTATTACATAAGTCTCCAATGGGTTGAGATTCTAAATAGTAACTGTTCAATATTTATTCATAAGAAAAAAGACACATTTTATTTGTGCACATTCAATACACACATATTTATACAGACACACACATAAAACAACAGAGGCTGTAAAATGAAATTGAGACATTAGTAAAATTCAGACGTATCACATACCAAATAGTTAAAAACAGTTCCTTCTACCTGAAGAGGTAGTGAACTCTGATAGCTCCCTCATATGCTTCCTTCTAAGAAAAAGGTATAACAAGAATGAGATTTTGATTTTCTTTGGTGTTTTTGGTTTTCCAAGAGAAAAGTCTCAGAAATGAAGGCCATTTAACTGAACCCCCGAATGGAGGAGACAAACTATCCTTTTCCTTGGTGGTTCCAGGAGGGAGTCACAAACCTGTGTGAGCCTTGAGGCTTCTTCCTATTACCGACACCAGGCCTGAAGCACAGACAAGCATACCCCAGAAATCACGGAGCAGTTAGGGTTTTATCAAATGTAGAACAGGAAACACACTCCCACAATCACTGAGCCAGGGCTTCTCAACCACACTACTGATATAGTGAGCAGGATAAAGGAGGGGCGGAGGTGGTTTTACTATCTGTGCACTACAGGATGTCAGCAGCATCTGCCCAGTAGATGCCCACAGCCCCTCCCGAAGACCGACCATCCCAAATGTTTCTAGATGTTGCCAAACAGCCCTGAGGAGCGAGGTCACCTCCACTTGGACTAATAAACAGATTAGACGCAGAAGCCCCAAAGAACCACTCGGAAGTCCCCAGCCAGCTCCCCTAGTAGCCAGCTCTCCTGGGCATTCAAGGACCAATTCACTGAACTGAAAACATCTGGGGAAGGATCTGCTCCCTGGATACTGTCCAAAGCATCATACAATATGTGACTGGTTTCACAAGTCGCATATTTTTCTTACAAACACAGGTGCTAGATGACAGAACCTGGGATCCCCTTTAATTCTCACTTGCATCCTGGGCGGGTAGCTATTATCATGCCATTTTACAGATGAAGAAACTGAGGCCTAGAGAGATGCTCAGACTTGCTTCAAGTCTCCAAACCTCTAAGCAGCTGGGCATGGACCTCAAAGACCTGTGGTTTATGCTGATAATTGGAAACAACAATGCAGAACCGCATTTTGAAAGATTTTTGATTCTCCAGGAAGTTTCTCTGAAGGGGAAAAAAAAGTATCTTGATAAAGCCAGGCTTAGAGTCCCATATCTTCCAGTTAGTTTCCATTCTACATTCAGAACACACAAAAACAAAAGAAAAACAACTACCTCTAGGTGACAAAGGCAGGAGGATGACAAATTTGAGTCCAGCTTGGGCAACTTAAAAAGTTAGTGAGATCCTGTCTCAAAACAAAAAATGAAAGAAGGGCTTGAGTGTGTAGCTCAGTGTGAAGGCCCTGGGTGCAATCTATGGTACCAAAAGAAAAAGAAAAAAAAGCAACTCCCTTGTTGTTAACAACTAGTACCTTCACCTCGCTTTCGTTCTCAGTTGGGAGGGCTGGAGGGCTTCACACCTGTACCTCCTATCCTCTCCAAGTTTCCTCTGGGTATGAACCAGAGGCTTCAAGAACCCATCAAGAGCTGCTAAGACGCCCAGGAAAAATTTTAGGTTGGTCCTCCCGCCGCACCAAAGAAACGGGAGAAAACACTCAATGATTGAAAGCTCAGGCAATAGAGACAGGCTCCCAGGCCAGCCGGCTTCTTCTCGAGCACAGCCCATCAGCTAACAGCGCAGAGCTCTGTGCTGACTGGCTGGGGTTCTACTTACCCTGCAGGCATTTTTCCTCTTTCAAAGTTTCTATTAACTCCCCACTGATGTGCCCTAAAAGAATTTTTAAGGGCTTGGAAACACATAAATAAAATAGTCTTTGTTGGACCAGCACAGCCAAATGAAAGTCTTCACCTGTAGCAGTGGTGATAAAAGTTTCAGGCCCATGTTCATAGGAGCCATCTGAAGACTAGGGAGAGCCTGGAGTCCTCAAACTGCCTATCCTCTCCTGCCTTCCAGCCAGCACGCTCCACCACCAAGGGCTGGGTGAGGAAGGTGCACCCACCTGCGCACAGGTTGCGGCAGCGACTATGCTCCACACATGCCCTCTGGAGCACCCTGTGCTACTCCTACGCCTTCCCAAAAACACCCAGGTAATCATGTTTGCAGAAATCCAGTTCTCACAGAGACTGGGGCCAGGAAGTGGCGGGTAGAAAATAGAAATGAATCTGGAGGAAGAGAAATAAAACACAACCACATCAGACACCCGAAAAGAGAAAAACAGAGATGCTTGTCCAACCAAAGGCGGTGCAGTAAATCTCCAGCCACTGACTACTGCAAGGGCACAGGCCAGGCTTCTGGACTCGTGTGCCCACAGCCTAACACACTGATGACTTCTTACCTCCCCCTCCAGGCCCAAGAGATGGTTTGCCAGTGGTAAGACAACAACAGCACTGCCAAAGGCCATCCTAAGCAAACACCACTGCTACTGCTGTCCAGGAAAGCCATCATCCTCACACCATTTGGCAGATTAAATAGCTCTGGCTTCTTGCTAAGAGCTAGCCATCAAATCTGGGACACTGGTTAATTATGGGATCTCAGGCATGTCAATTTGTCTTCCTGGGCCTAAGAAGAGGTTGGCCAGACTATGGCCAATTCCTTGCCAATCATGCAAGTGTATACAGGTGCTCCTCCACTTACTACATTAAAAATGCACTTAATGTACCAATGAAAATCATTGCTCAGCTGAGCCTACCTTAAACCTGCTCACAACACTTTCACTGGCCTACAGGTGAGCAAAACCATCTAACACAAAACTTATTTTATAATAAAGCATGGATCAGTTCATCTAATTTATTCAATGTCATACTGAAAGATAATAAATTGGCTAAAGACATATGCTTTCATGCCACTGTAAAACTGAAAATACTAAGTCAAACTATAGTAAGGTAGATTTCATCTGTGTTGCTACTTGTCAGAGAGCCTTAGTTCCACTACACCCACCATACCGTGATTACCACATATCCCGGACAGTGGTGATGGGTTATTTCCCTCCTGAGATAATGACTAGTACCACTTGGCTAAGCAGGTGTCCATGACCCATCACAGAAGAAACAAGGAAACAGAGTAAGATGCGCCTTGGATCTGGAGGTCTGCTCAAACACTCTCCAAGCCCACATGTCCAGGCCTTCCAAGTGCACTCAAGATTTTCTTTAGCTGTAGGACTTCTTACAACGTTCAGTAACTTAATAACAACCAATTTTTGCAAGAGGTGACTTCCTGACAGCATCTCCTAAAAGTACTTCACCTCAGACCTTCCAGAGAAAGGTCTCAGGGCCAGGACCCTAGAGGACACACATGGTGACCCCTTCCCTCATTTTACAGATGAGAAAATAAGCCCCAGAGAGATAAATCCCGACAGCCAGAGTAGACTCTACATGTCTAGACTCCAGGCCAGCTTCTGCTCGATCCAGCCTGGTGTCTCTCAAATTTTAACACAAATGGACAGAAGTACTTAGAGACAAGACAGTCATGTCCAAAAACACAGGTCACTGGGAGTTTCCTGGAATCCCCAGAGTTCCCCCGATTGCGAGCTGACATCCATCCATTATACACAGCACATTGTTGAAGTGGGGAACTCCTTATGCCAGGAAGTTTCCTACATACACAGATTTTATTTGTATAGATGATACATACGATATGCCTTATTATGTGACAAATACCTGACATTTTAGTGTGCTCACTCTTTGGTCTACACCGAGAGAATAACCAGCAACCCCATTTGCCTGCACTCAAACCCCTCACAGACACTTCCTTTGACGGCAGCTTCCTCCCCTCCTTCCAGAGAGCAAACTGAGATGGTATCTACCGAGTGCCTGGAGCTCCCGAGAAGAAAGGCACCAAGCTAAGACAAGGTACTATTATATAACGACACGGGCTTGTAAATGCGGCCACAAAGACATCAGCAGCATGCAGACTTGTTCAGGCCCCACGCCTAGTGCGCTACAAAGCACTTCCCTGCCTCTCCACGAATCAGGATGGGGCTTCCAGCAAGCCACAAGTCATCAAGTCACCAAGGTCGACCGTTTAGCCATGGGAAATGCAGCCAACAACACAGGACTGTTTAGTCTATTGTGCAGACCGGGACAGACAGAGTCCCCCGGGCGCAAGGATCTCACTGACTGGAAAGTCCTACATAGAGAGTGAAAGTCTGGTGCTCGTTTTGAGGGCTCCCCTGGGAGAGGACCCCAAATCCATGCAATGAAGATCGCTCGGCAGATGAGCTGACATTAGTTGTGTCTTCATTTGATGGAGATGTTGTGATGACTACAGAACACACAAAGCTACTCAGAAACATTACCAAATGTGAACAATGCTTAGAGACCACTATATTACTCCCAGTCAACAAATACAAGGAGTAAAAATGTCTACTGGCAAGAGGAAGTTCAGCAATTACATGCCCAAGCTTCTCATCACACAGACCTGAGTCCACACCCCTTCTAGCTCCTTCGTGCCTCTCCCAGCTGGGTGACAGTGACCAGGTTTACTTGCCTTCCCTGTACCCGATTCCTCATATGAAAATGAGTAAGCCCCATGATCCTATTAGTTGCAGAATGTCTGCAAAGCATGGAGCTTGGTAACTGCTCAATAAATGACAGCTGCTGTTAAGTTCCACGGCGGGGAAAGTCCATGAAATTTTCATCATTGAAAAATGAGTCTTGCACTTGGGAGGCTGAGGCAGGAGGATTACTGTGAGTTTGAGGCCAACCTGAGCTACACAGTGAGTTCAGGACCAGCCTGGACTATAGAGCGAGACTCCAGCTCAAAGAAACAAAAGGCCTGCGGGAGGGCTGGAGGAAAAGCTAAGTTAAAGTACTTACCTAGCAAGCACAAGGCCCTGAGTCTGAATCCCTAGTACCACATGGGCATGGTGGCTCATGCCTATAATTCCAGCACTCTGGGAGGCTGAGGAAGGTGGATCACAAGTTCAAGCTCTGACTGGACAGCTCAGCAACTTGGCAAGACCCCATCTCAAATTAGAAACTAAAAAAATAGTCTGGGAATGCAGCTTAGAGGGCTTTATCTCTAGTATTGAAATTAAGAAAGAAAGAAAGAAAGAAAGAAAGAAAGAAAGAAAGAAAGAAGAAAAATTTTTTTAAAAAGAAAAAGAATATTCTCTTGTCCTGGCAGTCTTTACATACACAGTGCCACCATTGGATTCCCAGCTCAATCTTTTTCCCTTTTTCATTCACAAATGTGACCTTCCAGAAAGATTTATGTGTACTTTAAAATGGAAGGGGGTATTGAGATACATATATATAACTTGGAATGTCTGCATTAGTTCAACTCGTAGTTTCCAGAAGAAAGTTACCACTCAAGCAAGTAGAAAATGACTAAGCAGAGAACAGAGCTTGAGTTCTGGTCTCTCGGGCCTGACCTTCTTCCACTGCCGAAGACTCCAGCCCCTCACACCTCCATCTCACTCGGCATCCTCTTCTCTGTTACATCAGGAATATCATCAGAACAGGCCCACTCCTTTTTTCTTTAACTGCCCAGACAACTGATTAATCAACTTGGTGGCAAATGGCAATACGCTGGAAATCAGACTACATTTACAGATGGCAGTATGCCACATATCACTAGATTACTATGCAAGGTTGCTGATAAAACCGTTTGGCCAAAGAAGTCACTCCTCACCCTTGAGGGCAGTTCTAGAATTCATGAAGTAAAACCCTAGGCCTCAGCACGACACATAAGGCTCAGCAGAAAGAAATGATCATGGAATCTGGTTCGGCCAGATCCCAGGCCTCAGAAGGGAGATCCCTGGAGGGCAGGAAGAACTTGAAATCCTTTTCTCCGGTCTCTGGACACTCGTATAACCACTTGCAATTCAGCTCAGCCCCCTACAATCACGGCAGTGCACGATCCTCGTTTTTTGTTGTATCTTTCCCCAAGCTAAATACTAACATCTCTCAGGAACACCAGGGTGCTCTGGAGTGTCTCTGAAGGAAAAAAAAAAAAAAATGTCCCTGAAAAGTGTCTCTCTCATCCCACAGTCTGTAGAAACTAGCCCTTTGGAGCCTGGACTCTTGTCCTGGCTCAGCTTCTAAGGAACTAAGCCTTTCACCTCCCTCAGTCCCAGTTCCCTGATCTGAAAAACAAAGACACTGACACAATCTCTCTGGCCCCTTTCATTCTGGCCTGGTATGCTAAACATACCACATCAGCCTGCTGGGTTCATCTTTGCTGATTGCTGGTAAGGAAGCCCAGCTGACCCCAGATGCCAGCTCAGGAAATACTGAGAAAGTGGTCACTTGTGGATCTCGCCATAGCCTTGATCAGAGCTTACGCCACTGGGTCCAGTGGCCACTGCTGAAAGGTAAAGGCCAACAGCTAGGAAGTCTGGTTATTAACAGAGACACTGACAATTACAGTCCCTCCTCTATGGCCTAACGCCTTCACTCTGCCAGCAGAGCACCTCCATTGGCCATCTCGTGCACTTGTACCACCCCAGTGCCCCAATTCTGAATTTCCGCATTCTCCTCAGATGTCCCTGAAAGCAGTACCTTGTCTTGGTGCCATAACAGGTACCTTAACAGGGCCCACATCACTGTGGCGGCCACAAGCCAGAGGCCCGCCTCTTCCAAAGTGTCATATCTCCATACACAGCATTCTTTTATCTGTTTATTCCATCCCTGGGGGCAACAGAGCATTGTGAGACCTGGAGCCAAGCGGGATCCTATTCTAGGCTCACTCCCTTCTGGCTAACCAAAAAACGGGAGTCTCTGAAAATAATGGTTACCTCAGAGGACTGCTGGAAGGTGTAAATGAGGTCATGAGCAGAAAGTCCTCAGCCCCACACTGGGCACAAAGCTCTCAATAAGCGTCCAGCTATCTTACCTCCTCTTGAACACAGTTTAGGAAATGGAGAAAGAAGAGGACAAGATGAACCTGAGTTCACAGAAACTCTCAGCTACGTCCCCACAGTCACTGGGAACTGGAGGCAAAGATTAGATTATTCATTTATTTATTCACAAATGTTCCCAGGGCCCTGGGACGATTGAGGATAAGGCCATGAAGGTGCCCTAACCACATGGAGCCAACATCTGGGTGCAGAAAGGAATGCAGAGCTAAAGGAAAATGCCAGGTAGTGACCAATAATCTGAAGGAACCTCCAGCGAGACCCTATCAAGGAGGCACGCTCAGGAACAGTGCTTCCATGATGGCCTCTAAGGCCAAGTTAACACACACCAGGCGGTGGAGGGCTTAGGGAAACACAATGCGCACCCAGAACAGCCCAGGCGAGGGAGTCTTTAATCAGTCGCTCCCCTGAGCTGCCCAGCACGGGTGACTTGCCCAGGATCACGTGAGTACTTTGCAGGAAGCCAGCACAGACAGTAACGCCTTCCCCCTGAAGTGCTGGTGTCCACAGAACTGTATAAACTAGGACAGCCTTTCTCCCCTCTCCAGAGTGGAAGCAGAAAAAACAAAAAACAGAACCATCAAATTCTAGCCCCTGTCAAGGGATCGAAAATCTCCCAGCATCTGCCTCTGTGGATAATCACGTGCTCCTGCTTGGAAGTAGAAATTAAGGCCAAATGCCGCATACATTGGGAGATTCTTCTTCTCCATCCCAGCCACGGGTCAAACTTCTGACAACTTCTTCCTGCTGACTGCCCAGGTCCCACCTCCCTACCTACACCCAGAGAATGCACGAGAGGGTCTCCCCACGAGAGGGTGTTTGCAATGCAATTCTTCCTGGGTCTACACAGACGACCCCAACGGTCACCAGTGCCTCTTCTTTGCAACTACGGGGAAAAGAGGAAGAGAAATCGCAGGGAACAGCAGTGGAAGACGGGGTGAAATTCCAGCAGCTGGAGTCTGGCTGAACTGACCCTGGCCTTTCTTTACTAAGAGCGTCCAGGTGACTGTATGTTATAACCAGGGTCAAGAACTACTGAGAGAAAGCAAAACATCTGATGAGGGGCAGGAGATCCCCCAGTTACAGCAGTGCGGAGAGGGCGCAGAGCATGACCACTTTTTAACACAGACCCTCCTTCTATAGTCTCTGGTGAACAAATCATTTAACAGTTCCTTGCTGAACACAACTGGTACATCACAGAACCCAAGATTTTAAAAGTTTGGTGGTTTCCCAACAAGTTAAACGTAAAGTTATCAGATGACCCAGCAACTCCACTCATAAGATTATATCCAGAAGAACTGAGAACAGATTTGTATATAAAAATTTGTGAACAACTGTTTAAAACAATATTATCCACAGTAGCCTAAATACATGAATGAATAAAAGGAATGTTTATTCTATACAATGGAATGACCAAAAAAAAAAAAAAAATGAAGCACTGATATATGCTACTACACGGATGGGACTTGAAAACTCTTAGGCTAAGTGAAAAGAAACACAAAAGACCATGCATTTATAGTGGGATTCCATCCATATGAAATGTCACGAGTAAGCAAACCCATAATGATGGAATCATGAGGAATGAGTGTAAACATGTAGAGGTCTCTTTATGAAGTAAGAAAAATATTCTGCATGTAGAATATACTAAGTCACTTAACGTGCACACTTCACATAGGAGACTTTGTGGCTGCTACACATCACAGTTGAGATTTAACCTTCACAACAGAAAGAATGGATCCCAGTTTGTGCTTACTACACTTGAGAAAAGGGAGGTTTGGTTTTTGCCTGATTCCTCGCTTACAGGGCAGCATCAATGCACCAACCCCATATGAAATGCTTAGCAGGATGACTTACAGAGACAGGTGAGTTCTGGTGTCACCAAGCAACCTCACCTCATTGGGACAGAGGCCCAGTGTAGAACAGCAGAAGAGGACAGGCCATAGCAAGCAACATCTTTTTAAGTCAGTTGCAGAAAGACGCATGTCTGTGTCCTGCCTCACTGCATGGGGTAGGACCAGGACTCAGACAGAACCCCAACTTAGAGCAAGGTAAGAGGGACGTGACCCAGACCTTTGGGGACTGTGACACCGCCAACAACAAAACCCCTGTACTCCAGGATGACAGAGGGGCCAATTCAGAGCCAGCACCACACACAGGGCCTTCCCCAAGGAAGAACCAAGGACACGTGCCACCCTTGGTACTAGGCCTCTCTCTCTCCCTCCCTCCCAGGACCTCTGAGCCCTGGCAGACATCCTACAATTTTTGCACCCAGCATCCTCCAGCTCCCACAGGCCTTGCTGGGCAGGCTGCACTCCTTTTGCGTCCAGAAATGTTAGCCCAGTGCTTGAGCGATTGGCAGTGAGCTGGAACTCGAACCCAGAAATCCCAACGCCCACAGATTCTCACCTCCAGTTCCAACAAAGATCCCTTTGTTAGGTTTGGGTATCTCCCAGAGGGCACATTTCCCTCCCGGAGTCGAGGGTGGTGTGTGGAATGGCATCTATGCTACCGACGTGCACGCCCCGCTTTTCAGGCTACCCAATCCTACTGCCCAAGGGGTCAGACAGGCAAAGCTTTTCCTGGCCGTGGCATGGGGTGTCCAGCAGGGAGTCATGTCCAAGACGAGTCACACCCCCCCACCACCCCTTACCCAGCTTCGCAGCTCTCTGAATCCAACATCTGACCAACAGACTGCCTGCAGCCTGTGTCCTGCCCAGGCAACCAGCCTGGGAGTGAACAACAGAGCTCTTGTTCAGACACGCTTTTGAGCCCATGAGGTTACCCTCTAGAAATACTTTTAAATAAATCCTAAGCCAGTCCATTCCCAGGTCTGCACATAGCCTTGCTTCCGGCCCAGCACACCACAATGGCACCTCATGCCTCCAGAGGCCTAACCACCACCTCCACCGTGTGGCTCTCCCCACCTTCACCTCTGGGGTTCCCTCCAGAAGCAGTCACAGAACCCTCAGGTTCACAGGAGCTAAACGCAGAGCCTAGAAGGACTTCTTCGAAAAAGAGGGTGGGCTGTGTCTGAACAGACTGATGGAGGCCTTTGCCAGGGGCAACACAGCCTGCAATATCTCTGCTCCAAGGGTGACAAAGCCCTGACTGGGACAGTGAGACCACCCCAAAGAGAGAGAGAGCACTGGCCCTGTGACAGTGAGTCTGACCCCCTGGCAAGGTGAGAGACTCACCGCACAGCTCTTCTGACTCTGGGCGAGGACTCCCCATTTCCTGAACCACTCAGAGAAGCCTAGCAAGATCTCTAGTGTCCGCACCTCCCAGAGAGGAAAACTGAGCCCTGAAGGTACGAGCAAAAACCATATGACCAGTCTGGAACTTCAACTTGGCCAACACTCTCCAATCTGGCAAGGAGTCCAGAGATTCGTAAGGCAGGTTCCTAAGAGCTCACCAAGGCAGGAGGGTAGGAAGGAGTCTCAGGAGAATGAGGAAGTACTAAGCTTCAAAAATAGGAACTCCGACTCTGATCAACACACAAACCGAACCATTTCAAACTGAAACATCTGTCCCTAGCAACGTTTCCTCAGAGAGCTTCAGATCCTGTCCCTTATAGTGCTCACAACTACCCACTGGCGTAAGGCAATATCCCATTTTAAAGATGAGAAACAGGCTTAGTGAGACCTGAAAGCAACTGACGTATTAACAATACAAAGAATGTTTGGAGGGTAGAGAAGAGAATGAATTTTACAAACTCCAATTACTCTGAAATTTTGAATGGAGGTAATTAAAAGTTATCCTTTGAGCGACAGGAAACATAAATAAATATGTGACTAATCTGAGCTGCCCTAGAAACTTGCAAGAGTTCCATCACTAATAAAGCATTCCTGTCCCCACTGCTAAGTGCCCACCTCCACACCCTCAGCCATATACATGAGTTCTGAGAGGCAGGCAATTGTCTTTATATTAGTAACAGTAACGGGAAAGTAATACCAGGAGTAACTGCTTCTGCATCATGCCAACCTGAACTTCCGTTTCACCGTGTGACCTGTCGGGCATCAAAGCCAACAAATTCACAGAAAAGCTCAGGAAAAAGAGGCGGGGGGAGAGGAGATGCCCAGCCTTCTGCCCGCCACCAACCCCGTCCATATATTTCTAAATAAATCATTAGGGAGTCCAATCTGCAAACTATAACATGGTGCTAGGGGAGCCAGGAGCCCCCCAAGACATGATCACAGAAAAATTCTAGCTCTCACTCTCATCCACCCATCTACCCAACCTTGGTCCAAATGAAACGAAATGCTATCACACTGCGGTGTTTTAAAACAGTGTCCGAGAAGGTAGAAAAGGTTACCCACAGCAAGCAAGGACTGCCATCCTCACCATAGCAACACGCCTATTTATAATATGGTCTACCTGCATCAAAGGGGCCGCACGCACTCAAGGCGAGCCCAGCGCAGCCTCGAGCTGGAAGCCGAGGCTGCAAACTCTCATGAGCATGTCAATGGAACCCTTCTAATTACATGACATGCCACAATTATTAGCATTGACTATCAATTTTTTTCTTTCTACTCAAGTAAGAGTAAACGGGGAAATGAATTAAGACAGTTTCTAGGACATACTGGAAACCCAGTATGCGACTTTCTCAAGTGCTTCGGATTTTTTTTTAACTCCAGAGGCAGAGACAGGAAGGAAAGGCTGCTGGTTGCTAAGGAGAACCAGCCTGGAGGCTGTGAATCCTCACCAGGGTCAGGCTCACGCAGCCTGGGAGGTGTCTGCCAGCGGATGGGAGAGGCCCAGCAACTCCACCAGAGGGACAAATTCCACAGGAGCCAGAGCACATCCACAGTGGGCCTTAGGAAAAAAAAAAAAAAAAGAGGCTTTCCTTCCAGGGACAGAGGAACCCACATCTGATGACTCATTTGCAAAGGGATTATTCAAAGTCCAGAATGTTGAAAGATAAGCCCAACATTATCCCAGCAGCAGCCTCTCCCTTCCCAGGTGGTCCTGGCAACCGCAGAGTACAGACCGGGCCCAATGTGCCACTTACTGGGCAGGTATTCCTGGGAGGGTCATGTACCTTCTTTTTCTGTCATTTGTTTGGGGAGTTTTGGGGGTTTCTTGAGATAGGATAACGCTGTGTCGCTATGACTGGCCTCAAACTTAAGATCTTCCGGCCTCAATTTCCGGATGCTGACATTAAAGGTGTGTGGTACCGCACTATGTTTCCTTGCCTTCTCTGAGATTCCATTTTCTCATCTGGGAAATCGGGTTGCTGTATCGAGTTATTACAGGTATTAGGCGGAAAAATATATAGAATCACCTAGAGACTGGCACACAGCAAGAACTCAACAGCAGCAAAAAAATGCACCTTTTTTTCCCTCTTTTGCTACTAAGGTTATTTTTAGAGTAAGGATTGCTGAATAAACACAGCCTAAGATCCTGCATACAACAGAACCACAAGAGGACCTCAAAAATACGAGTTTTCCCCTACTTACCACATACTCCTGATACGATGCCAGCCACAGCCACAGCTCAGCTGGAAAGACTGAGGCTGGATTCATTTCCGTTAGTGATAATGTTAACAAGCCTGGTGGGTCAGGATGGTAAGCAACTCAGCCGGGCCCATCTCCAAAAGAAACCACTAATGTCAGGCAGGTGGACAGGCAGAAAGTAAAGCACATTGCTTTCACCCAGGTGAATGGGAGACACACAAGCAGCATCACTCAAGATGAGGGGTCCATGAGACAGAACCTCACAACAAAACATGGGACCCAGGGCTCCAGACATCCTCCTCTGCTCAGCGTTCTTTCTCCAAAACACTCTACATTCTTAAAGAACAGAGATGACATCATGGTATCTAGGCACCACGTTACACTGCAAGTGACACATTACAGATCCTAATCATGCTTGCCAAACGGGATTCCCCCACCGCCACATTCTGCTTGTATGTAAAGAGTGCATCGCTAGAACAAAGATCCCAGGCTTTTCCCCCTTGCATCATCACACCTCGCTTCTCCGAGGCCCACGCTGCCAGCTGAAGTCAGTACAATGGTACCTAACTGCCAGACAGGCGCAGATTATTCTGGTATTTTACTAGATTTTTGAGCTGTACATCAAATCCCTGGCTGGTCATGGCTCGCTTGTTCAACCTGGCCCTGAGGTTCGAAACAACCTTCCCAGGTCCATGAGCATTGCTAATTTCAAGTTCATCCGCGTGGCCAGGCTCCACCATCACGGCAGAGACTGGATGATGATTTTAGAGCACAACCTAATAACAAGTTGGCGCCTGCTTCTCTTTTCTGCATTACTGAGGCTCTTGGGAGCATCATCCAGGACATTCACACGCACCCTGATGGCATATGGAAAAATGGCAGAATGAGGATATTTGTGCCTGCTGAATGAATTCGGAGGGGAAAAGCTCAGATTCGTGGAAACCTCCCCAAAGTGGCTTTTATCCCCCTCAATAACAGCAAAAGAATAAGAGTATTACTTTACGTAATCACAGCACCGATTCTTTGAAGGAGATAGTCTTCCTAGACGTAGAGGTTTGGAGCACATCTACTCAAGGTCACATTTACTCACAACCAGCAAAGCCAGGATTCAAAGATGATGCACTGCTTCTTGGTATGCCGCGTGCCTTTAAAACAGTTCTTAGTTGTCCCTGGCTACCTGGATGCTCATTAAGTATTTTTAAGTGGAAACACAAGAGGAAATGAGCAGAGCATCTCAAGTTGTAACCGCCAGGGTTCACAACTGCGGAGACTGTGGCTGGGTGTGGACTTGGCAGCTAGAGCACTTGCTGAGCATCCACAGGCTCTGTGTTTGATCCCCAGGCACCACATAACAATGACCTGAGTGTGGCGGCATGCATCTGTATTCCCAGCCCTTGGGAAGCTGGTATAGGAGGACTGCGGTGAGTCTGAGGCTAACCTGGGTTACAAAGTGAGTTCAGGACCAGCCTAGACTACAGAGCAAGACCCTGTCTAAATAAATAAATAAATAAATAAATAAATGCTGAGATCAAGCACAGCAGAGAATACTTCCACCATAAGCCTTGCAGAGTAAGCTAATAATTCCTAACAGTCAACATTTTGAAAAGAGAAATTCAATGTACATCTTTGCCCACCAATGTGTGCAAAAGAAAGCTCAGGAGCAAAACCAGTGACACGAAACAGGCTGAGCCTGTTCAGCTCTAGGTACTAAATTATATTCAACCAGAAATTCCCAAACCAGAGACCCAGCATCCCTAGGAAAAAAAAAAAAAAAGAGAGAGAGAGAAAAAGAAAGCAGTACGTCAGCACAGTACCAATCTGTGCCTGGTTCTCAAATCTGGCACCTCCTCAGGACCTTCAGGGGGATGTGTGAGGGGGAGACACAGAACTCACCCTAACACCTCCTCTGAGCCACAGTCCAAGGACTTTTCCACCACAGAGAAACACCAAGTGCAACAACAGTGACTTATAAGTGTGCAGACCGATTATAGCTTTACTTTCAAAAGAGCTTTGATTGATCTTTTTTGATAGACCTGAAATAAATTAAACTAGATTGACTCACTTGAGAATGGACTCTAATCCCTTAGTCAGATCCCGGAGAACTCAAACCAAACCAGCTGTTAATTTAGGCTTTATAAGATAAAGCATGAGAAATCCAAGTTGATGTACCCCAGAGCAAAGCTTACATCATCTCTGCAAGCAATCAACCCACTGCTTCTTTCAGGAACTAATCAGTTCTTGGGTAAGTGGGTGCCAAGCTAGTGCGCTCAGGGCGAAACCATCCAGAGAAAGGAGGAGAGACGGGAAGACAGAGACCAAGAAACGTTCACTGACTCACTCTCCTAAGCAAGCTCAGGTCCAGCCCAAGACTGGGTCTTCTTTGCTTTCTCAATCATTCAGCTCCTGCTCAATAATCAGCAGATGGCTCAACTGGAGCCTAAGTACCCACATACCCGCCAAGGGAGAGGAAGAAGCCAACGCTCTCAGTATTTCTTAAAAACAAAGTAAGGCAGAATTACCGAGGAAAATACCTTCCCCTACTATTTCACTCCCCATCTATGAAGATCATTCCCTTTAGCTTTGCCCTTGGGTACCATTGATTTGAATATAGCAATTCCAGAGCTTTCAACTGTCAGCTGCCCATGGCACTAATAGTGTTAACAAGAATGGTATCTCTTTCTGTCTTATTTTCTCTCTCTCTCTCTCTCTCTCTCTCTCTCTCTCTCTCTCTCTCTCTCTCTCCCCTTCTCTTTACTCAGCTTCTCCCAAGCTAAACTCTGCTCACTACCCAACTCTTCAGCAGCATTCTTTTTCTCAAAGAAATTAATACCTCTACCCCCAAGTAAAGGTCGGCATTCACCTCCAAGGGGACCCTCCCCCCCAGCCTTAGCCCAGGGAACTCCAGTACTTCCGAAAACAGCCAGGCTGCCAGCCTCTTGCTCCTGAACAAGGATGTTTCATAGAACACTCTGTTTACCGAACATAAGGGGATCAAGGATTGAAATCCAATTTAAGGAATTATGGTGCCTTCAGACTGTTTTTCTTCAACGATGAAAAAAGACAGGCATGTTGTTTCTGGAATTAGGCCAGAAGAAACTGATCCTTGTAGTAATACAAGAAAAAAAAAGAAATCAATGTATGTGTTTATATGTATTGGGGGAAGGGAGGGCTCAAAATGAGTTAAAATCCGAGTAGCAAATGAAATCTGTTTCATTCAATGGTAGAATGTTGAGGTCTATCTGAAAGCCTTATTTTGACAGCCACCTGACAAGCAAAACATAGCTCATCTTTTATGCCTTCTGAGAAACATAAGAAATTTAACCAGAAACAACAGTCTGACCAGAGTCTGCCCACTTGCATTCACCAGTAGCAAAACGGACTCTGTTGGAGCTAGCCGGAAATACAGGTATCACTCGTTTTTCATGAAAGTCATCACTGCTGCCCTGGCCACTCAAGCAGGCGCCAACCACGGTCACGGATGCACACGTTATCTCATTTAACCCTGGGAGAAGTTTTAGCCCCATGTTATCCATAAAAATGAGGCTCGGCTACCTGGCCAAGGTCCACTCATAATCAAGGGATAGCACTGACTCAGTCCCCAGGTATGTCTGGCATCAGTGCCAAAGGGCGAATCCATCATCCCGGAAGGCTTCCTTTTCATAGCAGAAATTTCACCACCAAGTACAACAGTCTTCTGGCTCTTCATTGGCCTTGCCACTCCATTCATCTTGTGGCGGCATTTCACAAATGAGCCGAACAGACTCCAGGGCAGAGCTAGCCATAGCCACAAAGGGCAACAGCAGGACTCAGAGCTCCTGGGCCCCTAACTCCAACTAGTATTAGCCTCATCCTCTCCTGTAATTAATTCTCCCCCACTGTCACACTCAAAGACAAGGTTCTCCCCGGGGGGAGGGGGGAGAAAAAAAAACCTCCCATCTCCAAGTGCAGCCTAGGGAAATAATTTTGTTGGCGATATTAATTTGGAGGAAGGACGGCCTATTAGATTAAGTAAATTAAGATATTTTGATAGGTAGGAAATAAATCACCACTTAGAGGAAGGAACCAATTAAAATGGTGAAATGCAGCTCCTGATGAAAGCCCACGCTAGCCCTCAGAATGCCTGGGACACAGCAGAGCGAAGAAACAAAAGAATGGAAGCATCTTCCACAGCCCAAGGCCACCGAACAGCTGACAAAAGTTCAGGCAATGTAACGTGAAAGAAAGAAAAGACTCACCAAGCCTGCCGAGTGACATGTAAATCCTTTCCTGAAGGGGGCTGGGAAGGTGTGGAGGTGGGGAATGACACCCATCTATTGTTTCACACTTCCCAATCCAAGGGGGGAGTCCACTGACCACAACCGCTTTCTGATTCCCCTCATTTCAGTACTTTTCTTTCCATTGTGGCCTCTAAAAAGCTAAAGAAAGATCACTAAGTGCAGGTGGACTTCAAGGTGCTGTGTTTGAATTTATCCTTTAAGGAATCAAGAGATTTGAATGCTACCTGGAAGTAGTCAAAAACCAATGGCTGTTGCGGACATAGATTCATGTGCAGACATACCAGCAGCTCCTCCAAATCAGGGATGCACCTAGGGGCCCAGGGACAGTCAACTTCTATCCCAAGTTCCCAAAGGCTCTCATCTTTGGTGACCAACAGGCAGGCCTGCTCCTTCAGGCAAATCGGAGAAGGAGGGGAGGGGCTGTTACACGGTTATTACCAACTCAGGCACACAGGAGCCTGACCACAGCAGCCTGAGGGAAATCCCTCAGAAAGAAAGAGAGAAAGAAAGGAAGGAAGGAAGGAAAGAGAGAGAAAGAAAGAAAAAGAGAAAGAGAGAGAAAGGAAAGAAGGAAGGAAGGAAGGAAGGAAGGAAGGAAAGAACTCTTAAATTCATAAACCAGGAGCCAGACCTCTGCCTCCTGATAATCAAAAAAGATGATTTTTAATTTTTTTAGTGAAGTTCCAAGCAGCAGAAATTCAACCAAAGAAGACAGCAGACATTACAACCAAAGGCCACAAATTCCTGTCTTGCTGTCAGTAATTTCATGCTCATCAGAGGCTGAATAACTGTAAGTCCAGTCTCCCCTCTAGGTCTGTTTGTTTCCCATCCACAGGGAGATAAATTATGTCTTTCACCCTAACTTCCTTCTCTGGTCTACTTACTCTCCTATAGAAGAAATAACCCAGGACTGGGTTTCTATGTGAGGGGGCAAGGGCAGGGGCAAGAATAAGAAAAGCAGGAAAACACAGGTCATGATCTATCACCAATCTGCCCAGGTTGGCCAAAGTTTTAATAACAAGAGTGTTTTGAGGGAACCTGGGGACACTTCACAGACACTTCACCCCTGTCTTACGTGCCAGGCTCTGGGCTGGGCCCTTGGGATATAGTCTCCCGATAACCCTCATGATAAGCAATCTTCTCATTAAACCCATTTTTCTCAAATGAAAAAAAAGAGGCACAAAGCAGTCTCTGATTTGCCCAATTTAAAGTTGTTAGCATTGTGCTAAAAAAAAAAAAAAAAGAAAGTGATGAAAACGAAAGGCCAGGATACAAAAAAGTTCATGTTTCGTTGGGAAATTCTGACTTGGAAACTAGTTAACGAGGAAAAAATATCCCCTGCTAAAGGAGACGACAGGAAAGCAGGGAATCAGAGGGAATACACAGAACAGGAAGATTAATCACAAGCTGGTCTAGATGTGTCCGAAACACTCCTTAGGGGAATTACGGAAGGGACAGAAAGAGGGAGAAGAAACTTCAGGTGGAGAAGCGTGGGACAGGAGCAATGGCTCCACAGCAACTTGCCAGGGCCCCAGGGTTCCACACATACACCTGGGGAGCACTACGCAGGGGCTACCTCTCCTCAGGCCTGGCCACCTTGGTTCCAAAGCAGCCAAACCCATGAGCTGAGAGGGTGACTGAAAGCCACAAACCATAACCGAAACTATAACTGAACCAGAAGTCAGACCGAAAGATAAAAATCCCCTCTTGGGGCAAAATAAGCGATAGATAACAGAACCACGGAGGTCGGAATCAAAACCATCTCTGCTTTGCATGTGGCATGTGGTTTAGCGCATGGACTTCTTACACTTTAGATCGTGGATCCCAGGCACGTTTAAGCCTTTGCTTTGCTCCTTGAACTGGTATGCAAATCAGTGTGGCTGGGGATTGTCAAAAAACCTTCAGTGAGGAGTGAGGGGTGAGGATGCCCTCAACCAATCTCACCTGACAGCAGGAACTCTTAGGTAAACATCTGGGAGGGGTGGGACCCGCAACCTGGACTGCAGAAACAACTCTCCTAGGACTTTTCCTAAATGATCCTAAAATGGCAAAATCAGGCCCGAAGTAATACAGATAGGACTTATTTTCTGATGGAAATAAACTGCCTTATTGGATCCAAATAAAAAGTGACCCAGGCAAAACAGCTTTTCCTTTTCTCTTTTTTTTTTTTTCTGGGGTGGGGTGGGGGACAGTTGGGAGGATTCTCCTCCAAAGAGAGGCCTCCCTGTAACTGGAGGCTTCATAAAGCCAAGCCCTGAGGATGAGTGCTTCTGAAACAAATGACTTCACAGAAGGGAATCTCTTGTTGGAGTAGCTGCCACCTACTTTCCCTCCCCATTGTGACCACGTGGCAAGTCTGACAAGTTTTAAGAAAACTCAAACCAGGATGGAGTGTGTAAGACACACTGGCTGGTGGTTGAGAAAACATGCCCTTCACTCAGGGGACCTTCTGAGCCTTCCCTTATGTTCTCTGTCCTTGGGGCTGGGGTTGGGGCACCATACAGAGACAGGGACTGGCTATCGCCCAGGCCAGGACTGAACCTGCATTCCTCCTGACCTTCATTTCAACCTCCCAAGGGGCTGGCACTACCAGCCAAATGTTCTACCCAGCTAAATTATCCTTTAAGAAAAAAACGTCTTTATGCATTGGGCCTCTGGGTGTGTTTGATGTTTCAGTTTTTTACTCCATAGTAGACTTTTTTCCCTTTTTTTAGTAGGTTATGGAGGTGGATGGTTTCATTTTGGCAGGTTTGTACATGCACCTAATATACCTTGATCACTTTTTCCCTTTCCCACTACTCAGAACACACTCCCCAGTGTCGTATTTTTGAGCCTCCCAAGTATATGTCATGCTCATATCCAAGGCTGTACTCCCACCCCTATACCTTCCCCCCCTTTCTTATCTAATAAGAGTCTCCCTTCTCCTTTGTCGTCTACTCCAGATTCCACAGGAAGAAAATGTGAAATTCTTGACTTCTCTGAAAATCATAATGAAATAAATGCTGCTGGATTCCAGAAGAAAAACTAAGTCACTAAAGACCAGGAGTAGAGGGGAATAGGGAGGCTTGATATAAGAATCAAGCTCAGAAGTTTGTGAATCCTAGGACAATCCTGAATTGAGTCTCATCCATTCCATGTACCAAGAAAGCCCATATCTATATATCTCACTATTTCGTTTCTGTATCATACTCAACAGCTCTAAATCTTCTGACCTATATTTATATCTTAGGAGCTAACCAAAAAAGACAAAGGTTCCTCTTTGCACCGTTACTGCACAATTTCAGCTTGACGGTGCTATCAGAAAGCAGGAAGCTAATCCAGAAAACATCCCAAGTGCCCTGAGAAGACCCACCCCACTCCACACAGGCCATCCTAGCCTGCAAAGTCTGTTCTCCAGAAATCCCAATTCACTGCCTGCCAAATTCACATCATCTGTCCCCCCGTCTCAGAAGTATAAGTCTAATAACCCTGCTAAACCAGAGTCCCAGTGCAAACTGATGAGACACGAGAAACGGCCTCCTTCAGATTTTAAAGTACATTCTGGTACGTTTCCTCCAAGTTTATATGCGTATGTTCTTACTTGTTCTTAAGCAATTGGAATGTCAACCATGCACAAGGGCAAACTAAGGGCTGAATGCACTAGGAGCTTTTTGGTGGACACGGTCACTTATATGTTCTCAAAGTGTTTTACCTACATTCTTCTCCTTATTAGATTGGAATAGTCAGACTCAGATTCAGATTCAGAAATGTATGTCAAGGTCTTAATTTCTTTTATTACCAACCCCTTATTGTCAGCTGAGCTGAAACACAGAGAAAGCTGGAAAGTAAAATCCCACCAAATTTGCCTCACGAGGAAAGATCTGCCTAGGACAGGCACTAACGGTACACCATGGCTTCATACAATGAACTGCCCCCAATGATAGGATAAAACTCGTAGGACTTTAACCTCCATTCACACGAGTAGATTTATGGGGGCTAAGGGCACAGTGCACAGCCATGAATTTCTCAGGCATCCACTACCAAGCTCCTTACACACTCTGGCCTTCAATTCTCTTTCAACAGCAGTTACCAAGTCTAGTCCACTCCACAAAAGAAAAGAAGGAAGAAGAAGAGGAAAACTCCCAAATCAAAGGAGAAAAAGCAAACAATGACCACTCAGTAGGGGGCTTTATGAGCTCCTCCCAAAATAAAAGGGTGTCAGAGACTTCCACCTTGGCAAAACCAATACTGTAGATGAGAAAAAGGGAAATCCTGTGCTATTCCATGAAATCACAAAATCTCTGGGAATGCCAGGCAAGAATGACTACTGCGTGCAATGGAGACAGGAAGTCCTCTTAAGTCTTAAGTGGGGAGATGCCAACTTCCAGCCCTGAAAGCTACCTCCCTCCAACTCAGTATGTTCATCTACCTCAATAAAGTGGCTACTATGTGCAAAGCTGGTCAAAACTCAGTAGCTATTAAAAGTAGACAGAAATTTTTAAATAAACAAGACTTTCCCAACTCTTCCAAATATGCGTAATACATACACTTGAGAATAGAACAATCCCCTCTTAACTGATTTCCAAAAGAGAATAGGATATAAATTTAAATTTAGCTGTCCCGTCGTCCTTCTCTACTCTTTTAAGTCATCCTCTTGCTTTCTAGAAAGAGTATTTTCTAGGGCCCCATTACAAGGTTTGAAAAAGCCTATCAAAAGACTAAAAACTGAGCTGGGTAGATATAGCTCAGTGCAAAGGCTCTGGGTTGGATCCTGTGTAATACCAAAAAATAAAAAAAAGAGTATCAGGGGCTGGAAACACAGAAAAGAAATCTCAAATCTCCTTTACATTTGGGACTGCCAATGGCATTTAGGAAAAACGCCCCCTCTTCTTTCTGCTCCGTACCTTTTCCTTATTGCTTCATTTAGACGGCGCTACTCCCCCACAGCAGTCAGTACATCGTTTTGTCATTTCTGCCTTTCCCCGCCATTAGTGTGGGCTGCTGAGATGACACCCCAGCTGCCTCCCCCGAGTGGCTGCGACATCGGCACATCCCTTTCCCCGAGCGGTCACCCCTTTGACTAATGTTCACCAACACTCATACATCATTCCCAAATTGGTCCAAATGAATTAAACACAGCTCTGCTTAACATTACGAGATTTAAATGGATTTTCTCTCTACAGGTCTGTCCCATAATTGGGTTTATCCATCTTGTTGAAGTACAGTTTACACTTGCTAACATCACGCCAATTCAAGCTACATTTTCTGCTCCAGTGGCAGGAGCAAGGCAGATTTGTCATCGGATCATAACAGGTAATTCAAACAACAATTAGTTTGATGACGGCCCGTATGTCAATGTCTGCTCCCAGCAGCCTGGCTCGCACCCGATGCTCTCTGTTCCTCAAGATGAATTGTCTTCACAATTCTTCAATTTCAATCATCAACAATGCTTACTGAGTCAACTGAGAAACTATGGCAGTGTCACCAAAGCCCCACTGAGAAGAGTCCGCCAGTCCCCTAGTCTGGGGACCAACACACGCATCCATTTCCAAGCCCTGGAAAATTTCTGGTTTTCAACCAAAGTCACTCACTCTGGAACTTTATCGCAACCTCAAAAATCAGAGAAGCATAGGGTTTAGGAACAAAAAAAAAAAGAGAGAGAGATTTGTTTGTGCAGGTTCATCTGTCCACAAGTAGGAAAACGCTTCATTAGATTTCCAGAACTCCTGCAGGAATGAAGGACAACTTTCAAAGTCTCCAAAATGTTCTGATCCAGTGGAAAGCAGTACTTATCCCTCATAAACAGAAAAAGCTAGGTCACTGTTAAAATCCAACTAACCTCCAAGCATTTTGAAAATTATAAGGCAATCATATAAATATAAACCAGCTCAACCACAGTTAGTCATTATTTGAGCAATGTCACAGTCATTAAGACAGAGTATAAATTCATGCCATAAAACAGAGCTGAAATCAAAATTTGAGATAACTGAAAAAGAACATCAAGTTTTAACAAAAGGGTTGAACATTCTTCTCAAATTATTTGGTGGAGTACAAAAGAGAATTATTATTGCCAGGTGTGGTGGCACACACCTATAATCCAAGCTACCGTGGGCAAATATAGGTAAAACACAATTTCAGCCCTTCAGAAACGCCTATATTCTAGTGAGACGTAACAAGGACTAGGCAAGATCTTTAAGCGACATAAGAGAAATGCAAACAGCAACCAACTGGAGTCATAAATCTTTGTTACCCAGCAAAGATAGTCCAGGTTATCAAATTTATCATGTGTAATGTTCTTGACAGCAAATAAAAAATACACAACGCATGTCAGGATAAGGCATGTTCTAAATCAGCAAACAAACATTCCATACTTCTAAATGGTAAAAACAGCAATCTGCATTTGTCAAGCACACTCCTTGGCATCACTGTACCACCCTGCTCATTCCGTACCAACAACTATCTGGAAGCAGACACTACTGCTCTCCCAATCTTAAGGTTGGAAACGAAAGGTGGGTAGAACCAAGACTCAAAACCAGGTTATTTAAAGGCCCCAGAAGCCTGCACTGTACCATCCCCCATACCTGCTCCCTTAAAATGCAAAGGTAACAGCATTGGTGGAAGGGCACACCCTAAAAAATTGAGATAACAGGAAAAGAATATCAAGACAGATATGGTATTGGTGATAGGTCCCAGCCAGGGATAAACCTGAGCCCCTAGGGGATGTGTGGCAATTTCTAGACACTCTGGTTACCACACTTCCGCTGGGTGCCAATAGCATCAACAGACAGAGGCCAAAGATGGTGCTAAATAAACCACCTGCAGGGCACACACTGATAGTTCCTGGGCCAAGGAAGTGTCCAACGCAAAGCAACCCTGGGGCTGAGGCTGAGAAACCGTGCACTGAGCCACCCCACCTCCTCCAGCCACAACTGACCAGTGTAGCAACATGCCAGCTTGCAGCAGGGACTCAACCCTCACTGAATCTGCTATAACCAAATGTTTTCTCAGCTGTAATCCTTACGAGTGGAGTCTGGAAGATACTTCGAAGAGTTCATACAGGTTTGATTCTAATAGTTTCTTTTTATAATTTATATTACAGATGTACAGATATATATGACATGCACTTACTTATAAACCAGATATATAGGACATGTACTTACTTATAAACCAGATATATAGGACAAGTACTTACTTATAAACTTGATTTTTAAATTACAATGTGTGATTAACTACCAAACACACTGCCAACCAGTGCTTTTGATGGAATCCTCAGGAATAATGGTCCCTTGCCATTTCCGTTTAATTGAAGAGTATGCTAAGATCTCAAGGTAAACCAGTAGAAAAGGAAAACTACAACCACTTATCTGATCAAGATTTGATACCATCCAACCAAATCAAACTGCAGAAACAAATTAAGTGCTAAGCCCGATAAGGCTGCAAATGTCAACCATAACCCACTTAGAAATTTCTGTGCTCGGCTACACAGCCCCATGATTTGCAGGGACTTTATAAAAAGTAAATATTGCAAAGAAGAACTTACAAAATTAAGTTATGCTAAGAAAAATACAACCAGCTGACTGACACACGAGGCGCTCCATCCACATTCAGTGTGGCCCATTGGGGGACACGCACACAGCTGGCACTGGTTTTCACTTTTGCTGATTGTTGCAACCAAGCGCTACCAGTAACTCCCCTGTATCTCCATTAACCCTCTTACAAACCATAAACCACGCAAATCGGTCCCCAAGCACCTTACGATAATGGCGGAGAATGAACAGAGACATCTCTGCACATGCAAAGGCAATGATATAATCAGAGAAGATATGAGTTTGAAAGTGATAGAAGCAAAAAAAGGTAAAACCAGTTTGCTTTATTTTATCTAGCTGATGTGAAACAACTGCTATTGGCCTAGACAAGATGCTACCATCTACTTCAAAGACAGAAACAAAGCAGAGTCAGGACTACTGGATTCTTGCCTTGCCCCATGAGATGCAGGCCCCCCAACAAACTAGTGCACCTGTCTGCACCACAGTCAAGTTTCCTGGCCTAGCAAAATGGACTCAACGGTCCATTTGCTTCCTTCCACTAAGACCCTAGAGACCAAGTATCTGCATCACCTCATTAGCAGAAATGCCGGCGCCCATGCCCAGACCTACTGAAAATGGATTTCCACTTCAGCATACCTTAAAAGTTTAAGAAGCAACTACAGTACAGTAAGCCCCCTCTCCTTCAGGATTCCTCACATGGGACTTCACCCACGCCACACCTTCTCTCACTAATATCAACCTACGGAACAGTGGTCACCATTGCTTGCCTACCTGTTCATGAAGTTTTCTCAGAACACGGCCTCCTCCCACCATTCCAACAGCCACAGTCATCCTGCGCAACTCTTAATGGAGACGCCCTCTATTCACTTCCCTCCCCCCAAGAAAGACAATCAAGCTAAAATAACCCGGAAGGGGTGGGAGGGAGGAGGCCTTGAAACAGCCAATCTCTAGTAAGACTGTGTTCAGAATAGGGAAGGAGTGCAGAGACCAGAATGCCCAAAAACAGTGGGGCTCACTCTTGTCTACTCACTAAAGTAACCGGGAAAGCTCAGGCCAACCACAGATGCTCAAATGCCAACCCATGCGGGTGCTGATCTAGTTGCCTGGTGAGTGGCTTAGGTCTAAGCAGCTTCCCAAATGACTATGACACACAGCCAGAGCTGGAAACCGATGCCACTCTCCACTAGTTCTCCAAGGGCTGCCCCCAGAGAAAAAGGTGCCAGCTTTACCTAAAAACTTGCTAAAGCTATAAATGAGGACCCCTGACTTACAGAATCTGAAAATGGGGCTCAAATAAATAACTCTTCTTGATTGGGGATGGAGCCCAAACCCGATCTTAAGATCTCCAGGTACCTCTGGATAGCATACGCAAGTTCAGGAGATACTGACCTAATTGTACTGAATGGGAATCTCCTGGAAGTAGAACTCAAGGTTCTGCTGTGGTTTGGTTTCTCTGGTGCTGAAAAGCGAAGCCAGACTCACGCACGCTAGGCAAGTGCTCCACCCCTGAGCCGCATCCCAGCCCCATGGTTCTGTACCTCTGAGCAGCTCCCAAATGACTCCTGTGTAAATACACCCACAAGGTAGTCGCTAGTCACTACCTACGAATACCACGGGCCCTCTTGGGCAAGGTGAGTGTTGCGTTGTGCAGTTTTGCTTTGCTTCGTTTGCAGTGCTGTGCGGGGATCTCACTCAGGGCTTCAGGCATGCTAGATAAGCTCTACCCCTAGAGCTTCATCCCAGCTTTCAGCCTGTCTGTAAACAGGTAACACTTAGCATGAACCTACACCACAGTCTCTCTCCAGGCACGCGGCCTGGGTCTGAGTCCTAACAGACCTTGGGCAAAACATCTCAGGTGTCTGCTTCCTCATTTACAAAATGGGGATAACAGTGATAATAGCAGTACCTGTGCCTTTCAGGATTCCCTCTGTGTTGTTACGATGAATCAATGAATAATTCACCTAAAGCGTTTAACTCCAGACCCAATGCATCAGGAAAATTCAATAAACATAAGCTGCTATTATTATTCCATGTTGTTACTGTCTCTCACCCTAAGAGCATGCACATTACTGTCCAAGCCATTCTTTCCTAAACAAATGCCTCTCCTTGAGCTCTGCACAAGGACCCCGCTGTCTTCACAGGAGCTGGGAGAAGCAAGGGCCTCAAATGCTCAGCAGAACAGAGGGACGGCCTCCTTTCCTGCTCAGAGAGAGCAAACGCTAGCCCAACCAAGTACTCAGCTACCTTTCAAATCAACTCTGCCACTGAGAATGCACATCCAATGAATGAACAATTGATTTCTGAAGACTCGAACTTAAGGCAGCAACTCTCAACCTTCAGTAGGCTGAAAATCAGGAATCTGACTAAAAATATAACCCCTGGACTGTGCCAGAAACTTAGACCAAAGAAAATGGGATGGTCAAAAGTCAGTATGTGGAACATAATTAGAATTTAAGCTCCATGGAAACAATTTCTGTGTTTTGCTCACTGATGGTATCTCCTGAGGGGTGGGATACAGTTGATACACAACACATATTTTGATGAATGAGCACTTTGAAGTCCAGACTAAGAGCCACCATTAACACACATGCATGAGCCTCCCGAATGAATTACCTGGCGCTCACAGGCTCTGTCAAACTTCCCTGGTGAAAGGTGAAATAACACCCTCTCTAGTTCACTCATATTTATCCCCCCCCCTCTCTCTTTCTCTCTCCTCCCATTACTATGTGGAAGGTAGACACACAGTATTACAGCCAGAACCTGCTATAGGACTAAAGGAAAAGTGCAGAAGTCAATGTACCAAGAGTTCAACTCGTTTGTGAAAGTTCTCCACTCAGCCCAGATCTGCACATCCCCATGAAAATGGAAAGGCCAGATAACGCACGGCAAGTAAGCGAGAGCACAAGCCCAGAATACAGGCAAACACCCTAAGAAATCAGAATTAGGGGAAAGCAAGGGGGTCCTGCCATACTGACACCTCATACATAAATTCTGATCAAATCCTCTGATACCAATCTCTGGCTATATTTAGCACATGGACAAAGAGATGAACAAGATAGACTTAATGCCATGGTACCTTAGGAATCTTAGTAATTTAACACGTGGTCAAGACATCCAGTTCACATTCTGTAGCAGGAGCTAACATGGCACAAGGACACTCTCGTTTGTATCCCTTTCTCCTTAGCTCCAAAAAGCACGCAAGTCCTGAGAGCCCTGGTGGCTTTAGTAAAACACAGTGGAGGAGTTCTAGGACCAAGCAGATGGGTCACGCTTATGAAAAGGTTCAAATGGATCTTGCAAACCTAAGGATAAGGAGGAAAGCAACACCCACTGCAGACTCTCCACTGCTCAGCTGTGTAAACAAATAAAATGGCCCATATCTCCTGGATCCTCTCCTAGTTGTCTTTGCGCACATGCACAAGCACACACACGTACACGTGAGCGCGCGCGCGCGCGCACACACACACACACACACACACAAAGACACAAAGCACTTCACATCCTAAAATAAAAACAGCCAAGAAAGGTCTACACAGTTTGTTTTTGCTGGGCGTGGAGGGTTTTTTCCTCCTTAAATCACATCTGACTTAGTGTTAAAACATCAACCTCTGGCCAAAATACTCTTAAAACAAAGGCTTAATTGGTTCTGAAGCAGCCCTTCTGTAAACCAAGGGAAACATCTTCTGTGGGTCTTGACCTTGGTTACTACACTGCTCTTGGAGCTGGGAGTGAAGAGCGGGGGTGCTGGAAGAGCTCCCTCCAGGGAGCCAACAGAGGGCCATGCAGAACCTGCAATGACCGCAGGCCATCCTTGGGACGCATCTGTGTTCACGCATCTGCAACTTGAGCCCATCTCTGCATTCAGCCTGCTGGTCCTCTAGGGTAAATGGAGTTGGTGGAGCGGTTCCCAGGAGCCAGCAATGGGAATGGGCAACACTGAGTCTGAGATAAAATGGGTAAAATGGGCCTCTGATCACCCCAAGCCCCTCTCAAATATGGCACTCACATGCCCAAGAACTACTGAGCTAGTACATTTCACTGACAACACTCAAAATTCAGTGGCGCTTCAAAAGCTGACACAAAAATAAACACACATTTCCTCCCCACTTATCTCCAAGTCTACTCTTGCTATTTGGACAACAGAAGTGAAAACATACATCCCCCCCAGAAAGATAGATTTGAGACCATTTATATAACTTTATTTGTAATGTGAGAAAAACTGGAAGCAATCCAAATATCGAGTAGCACAGAAAGGATAAATACACCAGGGCATATTCACATGTGGAATATTACATGACAATGAAAAGAACAAACCACTGCCGCTCACGATAACGGGAATGCAACTCAAAAACAACACAGTACCTTCTGTTTGATTCCATTTACATAAAGCCAACGGGAGGGGGGGGGGGACAGGCAAAACTAAACTATTGTGAGAATTTTTGCTGGAGGAAGGAGAGAGAGGAAGAAGGCAGAAGGTAGGAGAGTGAAAACCAAAAGGATGCAGTACAGCCCATGGGGTCAAATCCAGCCACTCTGTTTTTATAAATAACATTGTATTGGCGCATGATCTTTCTTACTCCTGCAGGTTTATCGTCAGACGTTTTTGAACCACAATATGAAAGCTGAAACATAGACAGTGTGACCCCTCGAAGCTTGGAACATGACCTGGCCCTTCACAGAGGGGGACAGTCTCATGGACGGTCACCTATGTCAAAAGTTTATTTAATTCGCTCCTACGTGCTATGCTGTGTCTAAATGACACATCAATGACACTTCCAAAGTCAAGGGGCCAGGGTGCAGCTCAGAGGTAAAGCATGTCCTGAGCATGCATGAGGCCCTGGGATTCCACCCCCAGCACCAAAAATTAGGCAACAGAATTAAATAACTGTTTCCTTCTTTTCAAGCCCTTCTAGTTTTCACTTCAGTTCTATCTGTATCACCCACCTTGGCCCTCCATCCTTTCAGAACAATGAGGGACGAGGAGCTTGTCACACATGGCGAAAAGAGTCACGAGGCAACCTTTACTGGGTCCAGATTTTTAACAAGAGCATTGGCATGTCTTTAGAACCACTAAGAGGCCACTCACACAGCGGGTGAACATGGCCGAGCCCGGAGATGACAGGGGGACAGGAAGGGAAGGGGTCTGACCTCATGTGACTCATGGTTTCATACTACTTGACGTTATTTTAGGATATAGCTTAGGAGAGCACCACGTCAGCTCAGCTCCGACCGAAATACAGTATTTATTAAGGTTCAACAGTTTTAAGTTTCCAGGGAAGAAAATCCCACCCCAATAATCATGTTACAATTACGCCTTGAACTGGAGACCGAGGGAAGAGAGGAGGTCTGCACTGTGCACACCGGAGCCGCGCCGGGTCCTCTCCTCTCTCCCTCTGCTGGGCTGTCCACGATGCTTTGGGAACCATTTCATTCCGTCTGAGGTTCCCCCTTCTCTTCCCTTTGCTTCTTTTGTTTTGTTTTTCGCCATTTGTCCTTTGATGATCACGCTAAAATTACAGCTAGATGCCATTTGGCGTGGCCTCATCCTGGCCTAGCAGCCATTGAAAAAGAATGAGCACTAAAAGCATGGTGCTGGGTCTCTAATAAAATGTCTCTCTGTTTGCCCACATGGGCAGCAAGCCTCGGCAAACAGAGGCAGGGGAGAACAATAGCACCTGTTCATGGAGGAATAGTGATGGCTTCAGTTCTCCAAACAATGAGCTCTGTAATTTACTCCATCTTCCTCCTGAGAAAGAGCTTCACATGGCGTGCACTGTGCCAGGTGGTTTGGAGAAAGACGAACTGCTGGCCAAACAAGGGGCACTTCAGCGTCGGGTGTAAAGATTCAACAGCTGGTCTGGTCTCGGCTGGTCTCCCAGTGACATGGCCCCAGCCAGCCTTTCCACACCAAGATAAGGATCACTATTCTATTCAACCTTGACTATTCCCACACCCCAGGCCACAGGATTTTCTAGCACTCCCCAGGATGTAGTAGGCTTTGAGACAGTTTGTTGTTCCATCCACTTGCATCAAGAATCAGGGCTTGGGCCTCTTCTCCCACCCAGCCCTGTATCCAAATCATTTTCTGAGAGCAAGTCTGACTACGCCTTATCAAAAAGAAGGAGGATCCAACAGAAGTGTGCTAGCAACAACAGCTACAGCTCTAAGGTACCTGCACACTGGCCTTGAAAACACCTGCGGCAGAGGGGTATAAGCTCCAGTCATACTTTTTTCCCCCCAAATACACACGAGGCACAGCTGTAGAAGTAATCAAAGTATTTTTAAACTAAGTCACTGTGGCCTTGAAAGAAGCACAAAAAAGGCTAGAAATACGCCAAATAAAATGTCTGCTGACTTGCACTCTTTTGACTGATGGAAGAATTCCATTTACCTGCACAAATGGCTACTTCAAAGTCTTACTGAGGAAGAAACAGATTTGAAATGGCAAAGCTATACAGATGCAGTGTGGCAGGAGTTCCCTAAGACCACAAATACACAAACACAGATATGTACACACGCGCGCACACTCACACACATGCTGTCCACAAAAAAAGGGAGGAATGGTGTGAGAGGGTCACCAAAGCAGCACCCACCTACGGCCAGACTTCCACCTGACAGAGCGAGATTTCAAGAGCCTCCCTTGAAAGGGTTAAGACAGCGCATCAAGAAGTTCTGGTACTGTCAGTTACACCTCGAGTACATCCATCCTAGCCGGGCCAGGCAGGCAGACGAAAATCGTATTAGTCTGCTCTCCCTCCACTACTGCTTTCTGCTGGCTTCGGTTCAGACTCGTGTCTGTATTAGTCTGTGATTTGTTTAGCCTTTGGATTTAAAGGAATGGAAGTACTACGTGAACAGGAAACAGGACACTCATCAGGAGCTGGGATCGGCTGCCTTTCCCTTCCAGCGCTTCTAGTGTCGTGTATCAACAGGCCCAAGAGAAATCAACATTTCAGGGCAATCAGGTCCAAAGCGATATTCTTAGCACCACTTAACACGATTCTGAGCCACCGGAAACAACCCTCTCTGACGGTCACGTGGCCTCCTCTCCCATCTCCCCCCTTCCCTTTGGGCTTCCTGTTCACATTTTGTCACTTCAGTTTACACTCAATTCAAGATCCTCTCCTGAGGAAAAGAGAGTAGCCACACGGGCTGTGGGCCCATGACACCTCTCAAGACACTCATACGCACAGACTTCTCTCGCTTTCCGCATCTTTAAGTCATTTCAGCAGTATCTTTTCCGCTCTTCATTGTCCTTTGCTTCCCACCCCCCACAGTGATTCAACCTCCACCACCACCAGCAATACCACCATGATCATTCATCATGACCATCTCGGAGGGGGAGGGGTGGAGAAGAAGAGACACGCGAAACCTCCACATTGACAATTCAAGCTTCAGAATCTCTCGCGTTTCCTACCTGAATTGCAATCTGGTGTTCAATCGTTTTGTACGCAGAGTAATGTGTGCTGCCGGACTGAAAATGGAGCTGTAGAAAGAAACCAAATCAAAGCGTTCTGCTCGTGTCACAAACTACAAGGAAACATCTTAAGCAGTTTATGAATAGCAGACAAACCTTCCCAGACTGAGCTGAAGCCTTGGCATTCAATCAAAACCTGTGCACTTTTATTTGTTGCTATGGATAAGACGATCATACTAATCGAAGGCAAAGCTTTTAAAAAAAAGGGGGGAGGGGGGCCTACTTAATAAGCAAAAGGGGGTGGGGAGGCGAGAGTGGGAATGGATGACATGACACAGGAGGACTGAGACCCATGAAAACATGAAGGAGACCAGGACGCCAAGCGGGAGGCTGAAGGAACATGAACTGTGCTGCAAAAAGGCATCAGAACTGCGACATGTACAGGCGACAGGAAAGTTTACGAGAGGAAGGATTATAAAAAGCCACAGCTCTGCAACAAGTACAACCCCCTTCCCCACTCCGTGTCATTAGCGGGCTCTGGCACTCCAGCACAAGTCTATTTCTGGGCAAACAGATGTGTTTGACAGAATTCAGGGGCCACCCAATGGCTTACACATTCTTTCACAATGACTAAGCTGTTCATCCCAGAACATCTCTGTGGCCCGCACTCTAGTAATCCACACTTCCCCAAAGAGGGAGCCCCGCAGTGCCCAAGAGCCACCAGAGCTTGAAGGACACCCACTATCAGGCCCTGGCTCGCTCAGACCCTCTGTGGCAGTGGCTTGTATCAACTCAGCCTTCCCCTCGGCAGCCCCACAGACCACCCACCACAGTTCGGAGTCCCCGGACACAGAAAAGAGTGCAAGATGCCTCACCAAATTCTCGTTTTCTCAAATAATACTTGTTAATCTCAGGACCCTATCGACTGCAAAAACAAACACCATCTGCTGACTTATTTTTATAAACAATATCAAATCACTTTAGGATCTCAAGAGTTATCTGAAAATGCACTTTAATTTGCCATACACAAACAAATGCTGAGGAATCTGATGCTTGGATGTGGAGAAATCAGTGCCCACCTCCCCTTGTAGCAATAGGCAAAATCTACTTCATGTCCTAACACAAAGCTATTATGATCACAAACTACTGGTAGTAATACTACCACACTCTTCCTAGTGCCAGAACGTATCTGTGTTCCCACAAAAAAGTCTAATTTGGACTGCAAGTGAGTTTTAGACCCAGTTAATTTCTATCTTGCACTCTGGAAGAAAAACCATCCAGGCCACAGTTTGGTTTTCTTAAACAAGGAGAAAAAGTTCACATGAGAACTCCTGAACTCACTCAAAATATGCACAAAACAGTAGTAATCAAAACAAATAAAATTAGTCTAATTCCATACTGTTTGGGGTCAAGGTCGTGAGCACCCCATTTCAGGGTGCTATCCAGTAGACTCTGAGAATTGTATCTGCTCCAAATAAATAAACCACTACATATACACGCTCTGTGTGTGTTCATATCCAAACAGATTCATAAAAATTAAAAGAAATACAATAAAAATATTTAAAAGCAGTGCATTTCAAAGCAGGGCAATAAACTACTCTCCCCTCAAACCACAGCAGCTAAAAAGGAGCCCCACACAGAGACAGCCCCACACACTCAGAGGCAGACCATCCCAGGTGAATCCAGAACAGGAAAGATGAATTTGCACTCTTTGTCTCCCTGGCTTTCTTGTAAAAAGTGCCAGTCAGTAAGCGGAGATTGCACTAATTACTGTGACAATTGCACACCATGTTAAAACAACTTTTGTGCTTGGGACAGGTCTCTCTCTGCGAGTCTGGAATTCCTGGCGGGAGAGCGGCGCTTGTCACAGAGGAGGTCCTCCTGCTAAGCAGAGCAGGCAACACTAACAACCTGTCCCTCTTTTCAGCAGGTTTTATTCTCCTCTTTTCCAATTGTCTGATTCAGAGCTTAATGGAAACTTGTCCAAGCTTTTCTTCCCACAAACCCCGCGGAGCCCTAGGCAATCTGTACTCAGGGTAACCACAGGAATCTTATAGTGTCAATTAAAATTGAATGGACACCTGATAACTAAGGATATGTCGTGGAAAATAATTTCATAGAGCCATAGTCTTATGAATAAATTAATGAAACGGTGGCTAAGCCAAACTCAATTTTCACTTGTCCAGTTCTGTTCTTAATCCTTCTGGTCGTCACCACCGAAATAACACCAACAACCCTGGAGAGGATCCAGCGACTTCGGCAGTCAGAAGGGAGCTGTACATTCCTTGAGACTTGAGCAGACAATTCAACATAGAGGACAAAGGCAGTTTTGCCTTCTATTACATACATACAAACACACACACACATACATGCACGCAGGCTACATCCCAACACCCCCACCAAGCAATATAACTTCCCTTTGCACACAATGCACAACACCTTCCACACCTCACAAACGCACCCTGTCCAAACAGTTCATTCTACACTGAATCCAATCTTCCCTCCTACCCAGTAACTGCTGCGCTGCTGAGGTTGTCGAGCTACCCGGCCTCTAGCTACAGCCATGAGGACTTAAAATTTTCTCATCTCTCCTTTGCTTTTCCACCCCCTCTTTTCCCAGAGACGCTTTTCCAAAAAGCACATTTTAACTGCTTTTGTCTTCCCTGTAAAACACAAAGCTGCCTTGTTTGTTACAGTCCAGCTTTTAAACACAAAATACAAATACCCAGTACAAACTTGGCACTCTCAACTGGACCGATCATTTCTCTCTCTAGAAGCCATAAGGAAGGCCAAGAGATGGCAGGCCCTCTGTGTTTTGGAAGATGAGGGGAGGTGGGAAAACCCAGGCCAACATGGCTAGGGCCTCTCTGACTTTAAGAACCAGGTGCCCACATGCCTCGCCTCCTGGGACCGCCCTGTGCAGGTCACCTGGAGGGCTCCACGTCACTTCCTCATCCAGCAACTGTGGCTGCGCTCAGCTGCTCTCTCAACCTGCGGCGCCCAGGGGAATCTCCAGAGGACAACTCCAGGGTGTTTTCACTTCATTCCTAGCTTCCCGGGATACTTTCAACAAAATGACACAATCTATTCCGACCAAGCCGCTTCTCCCCGTCCTTCCTCCCCGGCCACCCTAAACCAGCCGTCCCAAGGAAGAACCAAGCAGACTTGGCCCACTCTCCACACACGCCTGCGCCACCGCTGCCCTTAGTTACTACCACGATCCCGATTCCCCTCGTTTTATTCCTAATCACTACCGTTGTCTTAAAACTTGGCATTTCAGTACAGAACATCAGTGATAGCCGGAGCTGAGAAGAGGAGGAAACAGCTCTTCTCAACCACAGGCATCTCATCCTCTGTGACCAGAAAAATGTGTATATATTGAAGCTCTATATTGGTTTTTCCAAATCTAAGTTAACTTCCAATGCGATGAAGATGGATCCTGGTGCCTAGTCCCCCTACTAAATTGGGATCAGGTGGTGTATTTGCTTTGCTTCTAGTTTTATCAATCACTTTTCTCTTTCATATACTAAAAATACCCCAAAAGATCCATTTCCTAAGGTTTTGGTTTTCTTAGGGCTTTCTGACTCACTTTCCTCTTAACCTATGCAAGCCACTTAAAGTCTAATTTCCATGTCATTAGCTCAAAGGCCACACCTTTTTTTTAGTATATAGAAGACATTTTCCTAGTTCATCAGTCATTTGGGGGAGACTGAGGCAGCAAAATCACAAAACTTTATGTGAACAGCCCCCCGCAGTCCCCAGTCCTACACTGACAGCCTCCTTCATTTAATGAAAAATAAACTTCTGACCAGGGCTTTGGGATTACTACCTGATCTTATAAAAAGTGCCAAGAGAGGCTCTAGCTTCAAGAGGGAATGCAAAACCATGACAACTAGTAGGTCCTGAGGTACCAACATCCCTGCAAAGATCCAAACATCTACAGGATGCTAAAGCAACCACCCAACAACAGCATCGCCTTTTCAATTCCTGGCATTCTCCTTCAGGATTTCTGCTGCAACAAAATGCATGCCCTTAGACACAAGAACAATCTCTCCTACTGTCTCAGTGTTCCATCAAATGTCTATTTACCCTCATTAATTTTTTTTTCCTTTCCTCAACCTGAAACCATCAGCTATGAGTCAGAGAACGATCATTAACTTTTACAGCTTCCATACATTTCCACCTACTCACAATTGGGGAAAGAAGTATTGACTTGCAACATTGCCTGAGACCAAAATCCTCTAAGAAAAAAAAAAAAAAGGCAAAAAGAAATCGCTTCGAGAAAGTTTTATCTACAGGTCTACTGGGATGTTACATCTACAGCTTTCTACTTTGTGCTGCAAATCTGTGGCAAAAAGAGAAAAGCTAAAATTGAACTCGGTGATGGCAAATAATGCATTTCTGAGTTTAGTTTCTGAGGAAAACTAGATGCTTTTCTTTAAACACCGAAACAATTAACATCAAGTGAATCACGTTTCCTGCCCTTGCATAAAACACATTTCTAGTATATAAAAACACGTGGGCTGAAGCGCTGAGACATGTTCTTAAGACAGCATTTTTCATTAAAAGTTGCTACACTAACACTCTTAAAATCATGCCCCATCATTACTGCACTTAGCAGTCACAGTGCTGCAACTCATAACGAATTAATTTGCATTAATGTGGGTTTCATGTGTCCTTCCCTGGGTATGCCATTGTGATTCAGACTCAATAAAACTGACATGACAATAACACAGTGCTTTTTATTTCACTTTCCAAAACAAACCAACCCACCCAAAGACCCACACAAATCCTCTCGATTTTTTTAAGCATCTCACTAATATATTTAGTACATCATAATTGGCCCAGCACGCAGGAATCTAGTTATCTTCTCAGTAAATATTTATAGCATCGCTCTTTCCCATTCATTCTGCATTTTCTTAGAGAATCTCACTGTAGCCTACATCTGCAATTCATTGACTTTACAATTTACCACATGTTGGGATGGGAGAGGTCTTAGCTCCATTTGAATCACTACACAAATATGCAAGTGATTTATCGGTTTCAAACTGAAGCCTGCAAGAAAAGGGACTCCACTTTTTCTGAACATTACTTCTTCTGGCAGACCATGAACAATTACAGTTCGTACTAATTAAGCTCTGTAAATGTGCTGTGCCCTGCTAATGCCTACCAGGCCTCAAATTTATTTTCATGATGCCAAACTTTCGCGAGCAACGTTAACTCCTTCGGAGCCGGCAAGCCTCCCAGCCATTCCTCCTCCCGCGTGTCCCACGCTGGGGCCACTTCGTGACAAAAAGAATCAAATATAAATGGGCTGAGTCGCCCGTCCAAAATCAGATGTGCCTGAGGAAGGAAAGCCCTATCGTGGGAACACGGAAGAAAACCGTGGCTGATAACCCTTTCAAAGATCCCACAGCCCCATCTTTGTAATGAGCTGTTAAGGGATTCACATCTAACCCTGAGGGCTGGTAAGTTTCTGCATTCCATTGATTAGAAAATGAAACCTTTCAGCCTACGTCTTTAAGTTTAGGCTGGATGGACCGACGGAAGGATCCAGCCAGAAATGACAGAGCCAGCAGCTCTCCTAGTCGCTCAACAGTCACCCTCTGAATCCCACTTCCCCCGTACTGCATGCTACGTGGTCTGTTTGTAACGCACACACCAGGGCAGCCCGTTTTTCTAAACCTAACTTAAAATCGGCAGGACAATCGGCCTGCGCTCCCACAGCCAGGTCTCTACCACAGATAATGCCCCCGCCAGACTCCCCACCTCCACTCATGTTGAGGAGAGCTGGTAGGAAACAGATTTGTTGCCAGAGGGAACACTTTGGGCGGGGAGGGGACCGGGACCAATCTTTGCTCAGCAAAAGCAAGCTAGCTCTTCACAGCCCCTCAAAAGGAAACTTGAGACTCCCCATTTCAAACAAGCTCTTCCTCTCTGCCCAAATCCTCCTCCTAGATCCTTTTCTGATCTTACTCAAGGTTTAGTTCTGCTACTTTTCTGAACCTCGTTCCCCAGCAGTCAGTCCATGTAAGTGGCCCACCTAGCCCCCAACGCGAGCCGGTATTTTGGGTCTACCGAATTCTTTTAATCACCTCGCACCCCACCTTACTTTTTTTTTTTTTTAAACCATATTAACTAGTATACTACGCAATGTGTCTGTTTCCCTTCCAGCTCGCTGGAACATAGAAATTAAGGCACTGTCTCTTATCCAGGCAAAGCAGTACCCAGGAAAGGGGAAGAAGGGATTAAGGAAGACAGGGAAACCAGAAAGAAAGGGGGAAGGATACGAACACCCCACAGCAACTTTGCTTTTGAAAAAGGCGTTTGTGCAGAGCCATCCTGAAAGTGCCCTTTATAAATGTGTATGACAATAGCCTAAGGAAAAGCACAGGTCAGCTGCCAGGGAGGGGGGGCGAGGCCTCAGTAAACTCAGACTGTAGAGGTGGGGGCTAGCGGAGGGGGAGGGAGGCCTTTGCAACAGCCACCCATCTCACTGCTTATAATTAGTGAGAGAAATTTGAGCTACTGCCAATGTCTGCGGACCTTGAATATTATAAGGCCAACGTGGCGTCAAATATCTTAACATTCATAAGTGTTATGGGTTGTAAATAAAGCCTGTGGATTTATGACCCAGTGCGCTTGCCAGCAGAGGACTGGGGCACATTTCTTTCAGCAGACCTGTCGAGGTGCAAGTTTGCCTTTGGTTGTAAAATTAACCATTTCCTTCACAAATGTGCTCAATTATAATTCCGAGTTGAAGATTTACTTACAGGGCTGCCAATATTCAGTCCCCAAAGAAACTCAAGACACCCGCAGGACATGTCCCCCTTTCAGAAATAAAAGCCTCAAGAAGTTGGTCCACCCCTCCTTTTCAAAGAGCTGAACTGTGTCACCTCCAAAAAGTTATAAACGCAGTCGAAGATACTATCTAATTCCACTTAGTAAAAAGCTTACATATACTTCCTTGGAAAGTTCTTATGTGGCAATGGCGTGATTTAAAAAAAAAAAGGTGGCGGGTATAAATCGCTGCTCCCTGTCTGAAGAAGTCTCCTCCCTTCCCCCATATAATGTCATTTACTTCCTGTGTAGGAAAAGAGCATTTGCTAAATCCAGGTCGTCTCATACTTAACTGCCAATAAACCAACTTCCACATAACTCCCAGACAGCTGGGGAGAAGGTCGTCGGAGTTTTAGTCATGGTCCAGAAACACGCGTCCACACAAAAATTTGCAGCTGTCCTTTCTCTGCAGTGCATTTTTAATGTGATTCGGGCCCCCTGTTGCGAAACATCTGACAAAATGCAAAGTCCTCTTAGATACCTTCTACTTTACCCACTGCGGACGCGTGAGAGAAGCTGCACTAGGATTTCTCAACTGAGAAATCCAGGCACTTTTTGCGTGCACCCGGGCACCTCGTGGGATGTAAAGAGGTATTGAAATCCTGGAAAGACTTCTACTGTAATCTTTAAAAGCACAGCCTCTAGTGCAACTATTAAAAAGCTAGCTCTCTAAAGCAAATATTTTTTTAATGGTGTGCAGAAATTCAGCAATCCTGCTCTGCTCACAGAACAGCTTTCTTGATCTGTGAGCTGCCGGAAACCTTCCTGTAACTTTCTCTCAGCTTGAGTTGACTAACTTCCAGCAGTGACTCTAAATGAAATCCCTATCAGTAAAATTAAAATCAAGGTGGAAAACTCCTAGGCAGAACAGAGATTGTTTCCCCCAAAACCTTTTCTCCATCTGAGATGGAGGGGATGCGGATGGGGGAAATCAGTCCAAGCTAACTTCCCTTAAGCAGTAAAAAGTTTCCAAAAACAATTCTTCCAGATACGGACTTTTCGGCTCCCGACTGCCTAAGAGTTGATTCCTGGGGTTTCAACAAGCTTTCCCATCCACAAACTGCAAAGGGTTGGCATATTAAATTTATAATCACTAAAATATGACTTATTGGGCGAATGTTGAGCCCATAATCCACACTGCAGACATTAAACCCCAACCTACAAAGATTAGCACAGACTTAATATTGTTGCATTGAGATTGAAATCTAAACATGTTGGCCATAAATATTTCTGAAGGAGATGAAAAACAATTAGCATAAATACCAAAGAAGGGCAAGAACACCTGTTCTTTTTCAGGGCGATAAGCATTTTATTGTTCTCTATTTAAAATGTAATGACCTGTGTAATTACAGTAATATTACATTGTTATGTAGGGGCTTGGAATGTCACACTTTGGAAAGTGTTGTCAAAACAATCAGGGGTGAAGGTGGGGGGTGGGAAGATAGCAGAGAAGGACCAATATTAACCCTTCACACTCCGAGGTTTGAATCTTTTGTGTTAGAAAGGATTATGTTGTTGGAGCCAGGAGAAAACATTCATTTTTCACAAGCCAGAAAGAGAAGTTATCTGGCTAAACACAACCCCAATAAATAGGCCTCTCTTGGTTTCCTTTAAATGCTGGATCCCACGTTCAAAAATGAGTCCAAGATGTCGCATATTTATCAGTTCAAACTAGTAGCAAACAGCCTAGCTGAAAAGCAAATAAGTTTGGATGAAAGATGTAAGTATTCTAACCACTGAACCCGAAAAGAGAAATTTCAAACATAACTAGAATTTCTACCCCCGTAGCCCAGTTTCTTGTTTGCCAGGAAGAAAAAGAAAAAAAAAATTAAGACTGCTCTTTCCCATCAACTTTAATATGGTTAACAGTATTCTTATGTGTGGCATACAAATGTTACCATAATTCTATTCCTTGCAGTTCTAAGCCTGTCCATCTACTTCACTAGACTTCCCCTTAATGCACTTTTGTATCGTAATCTGTCTTTTTAAAAACCATTCCTATTACTGTATCAAAGACTAAACTAATGTTATGCGGAAATCTTTTGTCGTTTTAAAATAAAATTATTGCTATCAAGCTTTAAGGTGTCTTCAGCAATTAAAGCATGATTCTTGAGATAATGTATTATTCATCATAAGCCGATTTAATAATACTCCTTAATTCTTTACATTCTTAAATAGAAAAGCAAAATTCAGGGAGTTCCAGGGAGTTGGCTTTTTAAAGGATGCGGCTGCTTTACAGGTACGCACACTGGTGAGCAACAGAAAATGTAGGAAAAAACCACCGCCACAAAGAAGCAGCGGAAACGAATAAAGCACACCGCTCACTCGTCTTTTACACCTTGCCCTCAAAAGCAGACCCTCCAAAGCACTGAGAATTTCAGATGAGCACCGGATGACCGCTAGCTTGCCTAGATTCCGCTCACAGCTGTATCGAATCTGGCACTGCAAGCTGGCCCCTCTGATGGAAGACGTCAAGAGTGACACACACCAGCCTCTTGTGCTCATTTCCACTGCCCTGCTTACCAACCTAAATAAATAACTAATTTTGGAGAACGTAATCTAACCCAGGTAACAGAGGAAGAGGCATGTACACAAAGATGTCGGCTGGTGTTTGACATGCAAATACTAAAACTGCCTACTGAGTTCAGAAATGTCTCTGCAGACTCGATCTGATGTCACTGCACAAGGCCACCTGCTATGTCCACAATTAAAGTAACTAGACGCCGTCTATCCCTAGAACGCCCACAAAGAGGACAGAGGGTTGGAAGCCTTCCTTTTCTCACCGGGAAATCATGTATTTGCCTTCCACCATTTCCCCGTTTGTTAATTGCCGCCCAACACAACCGTTCAAGTTTTAGGCAAAGGGATGGCAAGGCTGCCAGTGGTCGCGATGGGGCTTGAAAAGTCAGGAAAGCCGACCAGCTGGCCATCAAAGCTCTATACTCAGAAGGCCTTTTAAATGACCATGTGGATTTTTAAATAATACCAACGAGGTTTCCGGACGTAGGGAGGAGTGGAAGACATTCCCAGGATTACTCTGGAATGCAGCTCCCTCTGATTAGGACCAAACACTTGATTTTTAAGCAGAAAAGTCCCTTGTTAGATGGCCCCCAAGCTCCCAAGAAAAACACCAAGTAACTGGACTATGTTTTCCCGTCAGCTGCAAGCCCTGAGCCTGGCCCCAGCAGCCTGGAAGAGCGGGCCCTGCAGGAAGAGGTCGGACTCAAGCGCTCTCTCGGCTTTCCCGGCATACAGAACCTGGGCTCTAGGTTTGGGGGCACGGGGGAATTACTCCTCTTTCCCAGCCATCATAAATGATCGGCCTAGCACGCCCTCACCATTTTGTTAACCCCCCCCCCCAGACAAGTCAAACCTGACAGTTAATATTTTAACGCTTAAAAACACTTGTAGATCTGATCGACTCCCGCCCAGCAAAGCCTTGGCCATGAGCAGCGAATCCACTACTGCTGAACACTGGGTGCATTATTTCAGATTGCCATCTCGAGTTACCGAAAAAGAAAAAACTCAACAGTAGGATGTGTAAATAAAGGGTGGGGGACCAAACCACAGTAGGTGCAATATGCCAATCTAAGGGAAGCCGGGCACAAACGCGCCTAGCATATCTAGAGATTTCTAATCCAATCTTTTTACAGTGGGGGGCGGGGGGCCGGGTCAGGCTGAAGGCAGGGGGCAGAGGGTGAGGGGACGGGATGAGCCGCGTGAATCAAGTCGGCCCAGGGTGCTGGACGCGCGTTGCAGCAAGAACCCGGGAGGCCTCGGGGCCCCGAAGCTGGGTGGCCGGCCACTCCTAACGGGGAGAAACACGCGGGGCTGCCCATACCCCTGCATCCGCTCGAGCCCGTGCACCCTGGTCGCTGGCCCCCTCACCCTATCCCAGGGCCCACTGAAGGCCTTGTGGGAAGCTGGAAGCGAGATCGACGCTCTAAAGCACCAGATCTAGCCTTGAAATCAAAGTCCGCTCGGAGAAGGCCGTCCCTTCCGCGCACAAACTAGGAACCGCGGCCACAACTCCTTCCCACCCAGCACAGTCCTGCCGCCCCAGGCTGCCGGGCCAGCCGGCGGCCCGTACGCGGGGGCCCCGAGCGCGCCAGGGCGCCCAGGGCGCTCGCGGGCCTGCGGGGTGGCCGGCCACAGCAAAGTACGGTCGGGGACCCAAGTTGGCGGTAGGGCCAGCTTGGGAAGTGAGGCCCTAGAGAGAGGTAGGAGGGCCGAGAGAGAGCCGGCGAATGCCACTAGAAAGCTACATAAATAACCGCCACGAGAGAAAAGCCCAGGCGACTCGGCAGGGCCCCCGGCCCGGCGCGCTCGCCAGGCTCCGGCGCGGCGCCGGGAGGGGACAGGCACCCGCTGCCCGCGCTTCGGGCGCAGCCGGGCCACTCCGCGCCCGAAGGAGTTAACCGGGAAAACCCAAGACGCCACACAAGGGGGAAGGAAGGGAGAGAGAGAGAGAGCGAGAGACAGAGACAGAGAGAGAAAGAGAGAGAGAGGAAAAAAGAGCCCCGCAGTCATCTTCCCAGGCAGCAGAAACAAACAGCACGGCTCGGGGGGAGGGGAGTCAGAGCGCGCACAAAAAAGTTCTGATTTCTCTTTTCCTCCCCAGCCAAGCCCTGCCCGGGAAGAAAGCGCTCCCAGCAGCGCGAGGCAGCGGGCCGAAAGCAGGAACGTGGCGAAGGGCAGGCGCGTCCAGGCCACAAAAGGCAGCAAAGTTGGGAGCGTTTCGGGCAGGGGAGCCCCGGGCGGGGGAGGGGCGGGGCGGCGGGCGGGCGGGCGCATGCGGGGCGGGCGGGGGCCGCGCGGGCGGCGGGCACTTACGGTTCGGGCGGTGGGCGAGAGCGATCCGTTGGGGAGGTAGGGGCTCGTCAGGTCGGGGATCATGATGAAGGGGTAGCCGGGGTAGGGTGGCCCCTTAAAGAGCCCTCCATCTTGCCTCTTGGCGGCTAACATGGCGGGACGGCGAGGGGACGGCGGCGGCCGCGCGGAGCGGGAGAGAGCAGGAGAAACTTTTTAGAAAGTGGCCCTCGGGGCCGGGGCGAGCGGGGCGCGGGGTCGGGGCGCGGGGCCGGCCCGGGGCGGGGGGACGCGGCTCCGGGCGGCTGCGGGGCGTACTCACCTTCTTCCAAACTTTCCCGGGATTTCTCTCGGAAACTTTCGGAGCGAGGCGGAGGCCGTCTTTCCGCCTTCCCGGAGGGGTGGAGGTGGGGAGGGCGAGGGGCAAACGCCGCGCCGAGGGGAGCAAGGGGGGGACGGGCAGCGGGGTGGGGTGGGGGTGCAGAAAAACAGGGTTACAAGTTTTTGCAATGATGGCACCGCGCGCGCGCGCCGCCCGCCCGCCCGGCCCGCCGCCGCCGCCCCCGGCCGGTCCCCTTCCAGGCGCCTCTGCGGAGCCCGCGAAGGAGAGAAAAAACCCCGCCAGCCCGAGGGGCTTTTCCTACCTCAGAATCGGAGGAGCTGTTTTGATTCGTTTCTGATTCATTGACCAGCGACGACTTGACGTCGGCTAAATCCCTCTCCGCCGACGAGTTTTCCGAGCCCTTCTCCTCCTGCTCGCCCTCGTCTTTGAAGGAGATCAGCTCGTCGTTGGCGCCTAGGTCATCCCCGCCACCGCCGTTCAGCTGCGGCATGGTTTATTTTCACCCACCAGCAGCAATTTTGGAAGAAAAATGGAGGAGAGAGAAAAGCCAAAAAAAAAAAAATCACCCCTAAAAAAAGTTTCCCCCCCCACCCCACGCACCAAAAAAAAAAAAAAAATTTGCAAGAAAAAGACGAGTCCAAGGTGAACTTTTTTTTTCCTGCTATGGGGTCTTTCTCTCCTGGGGAGGGGAGAAGAGGGGCGGAGGGAAGGGGAAGGGGGGGAGATCTTCTGCACGCGTGGGTTTGGGTTTCTTTTTTCTCTCGTTCCCGAGGAGCCGATCAATGTGCAAAAAAATAATAAATAAAAAAGGGGGTAAAAAAAAAAAACACCAACAACAACAAGAAGTCAGATATGAAGAGCCGAGGGGGGGGGAAGCCGAGGTACAGGAGGAGCTCGCGCCGCTCGGATTTGAGTGAGTAGAAGTTAGACTGAGAGCTTTTCAGTTCAAAGGCGGCGCTGATTGACAGATAGAAAAAGGGGGATCGAAATCCGGAGGAACGGAGTAGTCTGGGAGCGGAGATTATTGACAGGGCGAGAGGAACACACTCGCCTTAATGAGATGCCGGGGGGCGGCGCCGGCCGGGTGACGTGTGCATAAATAAACAGCCCGGGTGGGCGGGGCGGGGGTGGCCAACAATGATCCTCTCGGGCGCCGGGAGCGGGCGGAGGGAGGGGATCTGGCGGGGAGGGCGGGGCGGGGGCCGCGGGGGGCCGGGCGGGGCGCGGCCTGCGCGCTGGGCTCGGGCCGGGAGTCCGGGCCGGGCGCGGGGACTCGCCCCGGGAGGGGTGGCTTCGGAGAGACAATGCGGCGTGGGAGAGGAGGGGCCGGGGGTGGCGACCGAGACGGGAATCCGAGCCGGGCAAGGCGGAAGGAAAGCCCACTTGGGGGGCGGGGATGGGGAGAGGCCCAGAAAAAGTGCGCTTCAGAAATAGCAGAAATAAGTCTTCGGGAAGGGGAGAAGGAGGGGCGGACTGCGGGCCCGCGAGAGAAGGGGTGCTTAATGGTTAATCCGGCGGTGAAATCAGCCGCCCGGGGGCGGGAGGTAACCGAAGGGGTCAAAAGGAAAACTCACCCCGCTAGTTTGAGAGGCTGGGCGCAGTTCCTGGCCATCTACTAGAACTATGAACCCGCGACGTCTCCCCTCTCCGGAGTTGATTAATAGTGAATCACTTAATGAAACGTGAAGTTACGCTAGGATAAAGATACCAAGATGAGTCCTTATCCAAAAAAACAAATTCTGTAGGGTTTGTCAGGGCCATAAAAAATGTCCTTAAGGAAAAATACATAGCGAAATGCAAAGGGATTTTATTTTTTTTTAAGCTGACGTTGGGGGTGGTAGGAAATGAGGTAAGATTCAAAGTCCTTTCTGACTTGGGAGGTGAAAAGTTTGGGCGTTCGCAGCGCCAAGGAAAAATAAAACTGAAAGTTCACCAAGCCCTGGGATCAGTGAGGTTGGAGTCTTTCTCAAAGGGGGTCTAAAATAAATTCCCAAAGACTGCCCAAATAATCAAGATGTAGATGGCCTTGGCAGGAAGTTGCTTACCAAGCCTCTGCTGGAACACCTCAGGGAGGAGTTGGTAATCTGGGATTTGAGACAGGTATTCCTTGATTGGGAGGTACTCCCTGGGGGAGCAGATTGATTTGGTACAAACTGGGGAACAGAATTATGGTTAAGGGAAAAGGCCTAGCTCCCAAAACACATTGTACCTGGGTAATAGGACAAAAATAGTTCCTTTTTCTGCAAAGACTGAATGACAAGAGACTAGAAACTACAACATAAAACAAAGGGGGAGGGGCAAAAATCAGAGTTAGCAAATTGCCTATTAGGAGCACAATGCATTGTAGTAACTCACCCCCCCCCCCAAAAAAAAAAGCTCACCTTTTCTTGAGCCGGACCATCAACATGCAGATTTCCAAAATAAAACAAATTTACCACATAATATTTAGAGAGTTTGGGGGCTCAGCCAAATCGTTTTATAGACTTATGCTCTCAGAACGAGGACTACTAAAAATAATTATAGCAAGATTGACAAGGCCGACAAATTCTCCTGCACTGGAAAAAAATCACAACCACATTTGCACAGCAAAGATGCAGGCAAAATAAAAAATGATGTGGGGAGGCAGAGGAGAATCGCTGTAGCTCTCAACTTTAATATTAATCAGAAAAATCAGAAGTAGAGTGAGAGGAGCCTGAAAAGTAAAACAAATGTGTACATTTAATCAGACAGGATTGCATAGGATACAAAGCACAGGGCTAATTAGTCTCAGCAGGTAGGACTAACCTTCAGACTTCATAAATAAATAAGGCGGGCGCAGTGTCTAAGAGGGAGAGTGGAGACAGAAAAGGGATTATTTCAAGACACCAAGCAAAAACATGAAGAATGAAGTGGTGCACTGTTAAATCCATGTACAAATGGATTTAACAGTTTCCTTTTTTAGGTCTTTTCACTTGGTTGCCTTTAGGTTTTCACATTTAGCAAAATGACCGTAGAGTTGTACACTTGCTAATTGTCACCTGTGTGCTGGTGCCTACGCCTGTCTGTATACAATGTAGACTTTCCCAAGGCCTGTTTTAGAGGTTTATTTACTTAAACTGGAACACATTTATAGTAACTCAATTTTATGGCAATTTCTTTGTCCTGTGTGGTATTTTTTTTTTAATCTAACCCTGATCTGAATTAAGTTGGATAGTGAGTTCTGTGTCCTTTACAGGAGTACCTATTTTTTAAAAAATAAATATACTGAATTGAAATTTGACTGTTCTTAAAGTTTTTAAGGTACTGGAGTGCATTTTTATCATATGAGAACACTAAGGGCTTTCCTCCGGTGATTAGTAACCTCATCCATTTTGGTGTATATATTTTTTTAATCTTTGCTTTTTTTAATCGCTGATTTAATTAAGCAATTAAAAGTTATCCCATAATAGCACATGTGCTACTTTTAATTTCACTGCTTAGTGCTATAAAAAAGGCTCGGGGACACCAGCAAGAGCTCAGAGGATCACTGACCTATGGTTTTCAGGAGACCTTGTGATGGCAGAAGAGGGGCACGATTGGAACTGCAATTGGTAAGAAGCAAAGTAATACAATATTGTTTTTTAAATGGCAAAAAAACCCTCTGGTTAGTCCACAATATAGACATGTAATTTATAGATTTTGTGTGAAATCTTAAACAGCATTTGGCTTGTGTACAAGTGTTGAGGCAACTTCCCCCCTGTGATGCTGATGACGTTTGGTTTATAGGGCCAAGAGTTCTGCCCATATAGCAGATTCTACAAACAGACAGGATAGCGAACTGACTCTGGTATTAGCCTGTGCCTTGCAAGGGATTTCCCCACCGTGGTCTCTGCATGTGGAGCAGGAGCAGGATGGGCGAAAGCTGTACCCATGGGGTGCCTTGCTGACGCTAGCCCAGGTCCTGGACTATAAGAGGCCGTCCCAGGCCTCTCTCGCTGTCCTCTTCGCTCATCGGTCTGCTGCTCCTTCACTTGTCTGTGTGTCTTCCCCTCAGCCTTCCTCCATTAAATCTTTCTCTGGAGATGTGGGTTGATATTCAGAACCTGCATTTTACCTTAAACGTAAGTAAATAAGTTACCCCTCCTGAGGCAACGGGGTACTTTCCTGCTCATCTTTATCAGTGAGTATGAAAGGAAGTCTCTGTCTATAATAAGTCACCTTCTGAGTATTGGCACCCTCAGAGGGGAGTTAGGGTGAAGAGTTAGACGGCCGTTGAAATATGGGAATGTACCTCATGGGGCGGTAGAAATCAGTTGGCCATCTGCCATGTTACCTATGGACCGTTCATCTGGTCTCACCTATCATGTGAGGAGGGCTCGACTGAGTGTTTTCTTAGACACTTTTCAACATTCTAAGCATTCTTAATTCTGTTCCCCCCCCCCCCACACACACACACACACACACACATCCTAGTTATGATAGAGCTTCATAGCTTACTGGCCAAGAAAACAAACTGTATAGAGAGATTGGCTTTGGAATTTAGGGAAAATAACGATAGTCTACTCAGCCTCCCCAGGAAGGAGTGTGTTGACAACCATATTCAGCTTCCCCAATCACTTGGCAACCCTTGGCAGTGATATCTGTACACACACACGTGTGTGTATGTGCGCATTTGTATTTCTGTGTGGTTTTCCTTTAAAGATCTGGGCTCCAAGAACCATGATCTGTTTCCTACTGTATAGCACTTATCTAAGCAAGAGGATGCTAACTGAGGAAAGCCACACAAAGAATGAAAACATAAGGAAGCTATAAAATAGGGAAATGTTTAGAAACCTAAGTCCCAATTCCACTGTGAGATTTTCTGTTTGCTTTTTGTTCTGCAAGGGTGATGATTCCTTACTTGGACCTTGAGGAGAGCTCCTCCTTTAGCCAACAAAGAAATAGTTTTTTTTCTTAAAAATTGGACACCCCAAAGTTAAGTTTTGTGTGGGAAGCAGGTGGTCTTAGGCCTTCACACGGAGGTACTGAGCTGCACCCATGGTCCAGTTTTTAGCTTTTTGATTTTGAGAAAAGATCTCACTAAGCTGCAGAGTTGCCCAGATTGGACCAAACTCACAGGCCTTCTGCCTCAGCCTCACAGAGCACTAGGATTACAGGCCTGCGCCACCAGTCCTGGCTGAGTTTTCAGTTTTACCAGGGGCCAGAAGTAGGCAAAAGGCTCACTTCAGAGTCATCCATCCTCCCCACCAGCTCCTGAAAGAGTCCACCAAGGGACTTGGGAAGGTGCACCCCTTTCTCTTGAAACCCCGAGGAACTTTGTTCTGTTCTCACATTATCTCTGGAGTGCCTGTCTTGATCATCTTGATTCAGGTAATAACAGGTCCAGGTGATAAGGTGACAGTGACACCTGAGGATTCAAGGGTTAATGGACACAGGTATGCATCTCTGCAGTGTTTCATCGACTGCTTTCATAAGCTGATCAGTACTGCTATAGGCATGCATCACGGGAGCAGCCTTCCAAAAGACATCAGGCCTCCATAAATATACTTTTCTTACTGACAAGATATCTTTTAACCCTAATAGTAATGGAAGAAGGCCAATAAATGAAACATTTACTGCATAACTTGCCTTATTTTGGGGTGGCGTACGATTCCTTTCTTGCCATCTCTAGAAGATGTTTTCAGCCTAATTTGCTCCCTAGAAATTTCGCTTGCTACAGTTATACGTCTATGACGTTTTATTGCCTGAAGCCAAGTCTGCATAAGAACTTTCTTAAGATATACTTATCCTAATGCCAGGCTACAGGAACTAGGCTGCTTTTTTGCTGAATTATTTGTGCTTCCCTGATTTACAGGGCAGAGACTTCCTGATAGTCATTGCCATAGGGTAGGTCTAAATGTTTCTGAGAAAGGGAAAAGGCAAGAAAAAGGTGAAAAAAGTTACATCTAGGTTGACTGTAGAAGTCTTTAGAATTAATAATTGAGCATGTACTTAACATATTAAAATGCCCAAGGTTTTCTTTTCTTCTTTTGTTAAAATAGCTTCAACATCTCCATCGTGGAGTTTTGGTTTGGTTTGGTTTGTCTTTTGGTAGTAAGGATTGAAACCGAGGCCCTCGCACTGAGGCATGTTTCCATTTCCAGACCTTTACCTCTATTTTTTAGTTTGAGACAGTCTCGGTACATTGCCCAGGCTGGGTCTGCACTTGGAGTCATCCTGCATCCCAGAGTGGGGGATGATGAGCATGCACTGTCACACCCAGCTCCCGTCCTGTATTTTATAGCATCTCTGCTCACTCAGACCCACTGTTCTGTTCAGAAATGTCACAGATACCAAAGCATCTTCCTCAGATTCATGGGCACTTTAAATTGAGGCAGAGACCACATCAGTCAGCATTGAGCAATCTTACAAGACAATGTATGTGTTTCAGGGAACAGAGCAGGTGAGATTTCAGGGGAGGACAGTGCCATTGTATGCCCTGTAATTTATCTAGGTGTCGGCTGACACACCTGCTTCTGGCCAACAGCCCCATGGGATAGAGAAGGTAAAGAATCCAAGGAGATGGCCTGGTCCATCTAGAATGCAAAGATTTCAAGCTTGGTCCCCCTAGGGATCCACAGCAGCGTTAGCCACTGTGTATAGTATGGAAGAACTAAATCTATGCTGATCAATTCACTTGAGAGTGGATTAGAATCAACTCTGCCTCCTCTCTTGCAAAATCTCACTTGTTTCTGTCAATTCCAGTGCTGTGCGTGGATTATGTTTCCTAACGAACACTCATTTGAATAGGGAAAGGAAGAAGGTTAAGTGAATGAGTTCCCCGGGTCTGGAGTGGGTTTGGATCTCAGTATAGACAACAGCCTGCAGCACAGGCTTCAGCGACAATGAGAGAGGCTTCCGGTTGACTGTCATCTGGAGCAAACTCTGCTTTTTGGGTAGCCGGAGGGCACACTGTAAATACCGAGAGTAGGAGAGAACGCATTAATCGTTATTTCTTAAAGGTTTACAGAATGCTGAGAGTGAGAGGTTATAATGACCCAAAACCCCATAAGCAGCACACGTGCCCTCCCATGGAAATGCAGTCTCTCTCTCTGCCTATGCACCCAGGCACCCATTCTGTTACCCTTCCTAACCATGGCCCAGGCTGGCTCCAGGTAATTTGGTGAGCGAGGTCCTTGCTGCCATCCAGCAAAGGGCTCTGTGCCTGTGGAAATGCAAGTCCTTCCCTCATGAAGAAGAGCTCAAAGAGGTCTGCTGGGCTCCAACGCCCCCTCTTCTTTCAGTCAGTGTTTTTGGGCGATCGGAGCCTTAGAAGCAGTGAAACTCTCATGTCAGGCCCTCCACCTACCTTACCCCCATTTACAAAGGCTCTGGAGGTTAAGCAGCGTTTTTTTCTTAGTGAAGAAGCTGACATGTATTTCAGCCTTTCTTATTTCAAGGAATCTCATATCTATACACAAGAATCACTTTTGAATGTGATCTTCTGGCTTAATGTCACATTATTGCTGATTACAAAGCAATGTTTCCCAAAGTGTTCTCTAAGAGGGAAAAAATAAAGTTTGTCTCAGTAGTGGGAATTGAACCCAGAGCCTCATGCATGTCAGCAAGCGTTCTACCGCCAAGCTACACACCCAGTCCTGCAGGCAACTTTTCATTAAAAATATTGGGAAGAAACTAGGTATGACGGTGCTCACCAGTAATCCCAGCATTCTAGAAGACTGAGGTAATCACTGAGACTTAGTGATTTAGCAAGGGCCTGTCTCAAAGCAAAACAAAAGGCAAAATAATAATAATAAAATAAAAAGAAGAAGAAACAGAAAAGGGGTGGGGATATAGCTTAATTCAATACTGGTTTCAATCTCCAATACCAAACACACATACATTCTAGGAAGCAGGTGTTCTAACATGACAAGAACACTTTTTTCTCTAGATGATACACATTTTTTCTGGGCCCTATGGTATAGGCCCATAATCCTAGCACTCTGGGAGGCAGAGACAGGGGGATCATAAGTTCAAGCCCAGCCTGGACAACTTGGGGACTTGCTAAGAACTTGTCTTAGAATCAAACATTAAAGTGGACTGGGGATGTAGCTCAGTGTGAAGACTTGATTCCCAGTCACACACACACACACACACACACACACACACACACACACACACACCCCATATGTATTTTAAAACTGGGCATGGCTTATTTGTGTTGATAGTATGGAAGTAATCTACTTTCTATTTGAAGAAATAAACACTGATTCTCTTCTTCTCTCTTATATCCATACCTCCCCTGCATAACCTAGGGTGTTCTGAGGTAGCCATTGTTAGTGGGAGTCTCTCGCCTCTACCCCAGCCTCCGCCTCCCAGAGGGCTGGAATTACTGGCCTGTACTGCCAGGTCCAGCTTGAAGATAGAACTTTACACCTCCATTTGCCAAGCTGACTCTCACACCTGAGAGTGTGGCTCAGAGGTGAAGCATGTGCTTAGCACACACAGACCCTGAGGTCCAACCCCAGTAACAAAAATAAGGTGCATGGATGACAGACTTTGTTTTACTGTTTTAAGAAGAGCAGAATCTTGCCCTTTGAAAATGTGTATGCAGACCAGCATGCAGGCTTCACGGCAACAGCAACAACTGTCCTAGAGGGAGTCTGTCCTTCTACAAAGCTAGCTGCCATATATTGCCCTACTGGCTTTTTATAACACCATGTGAGCTGGACAGCAAATATGCTTATCCTAGGTAAAGAAACTGAGGCTTCAAGAGATCCAGGCCCTGGCTTGATCCCTAGCAGTGAAAAGAAAGAAAGAGAGAGAGAGAGAGAGAGAGAGAGAGAGAGAGAGAGAGAGATCAGGTACCTACTATGCTGATAAGGTGCCAGGCCAGGTCTGGAATTCCAAGTTTTCTGTCAAGTCCAGGTCTTTTTCACTACTGGATCCTGGTCAAGTGGACAACAGAATCATCCTCATAATGTTTTGGTGACATTCTTAGGGATAGAAAGAGGATCTTGGTGAAAGAGAGAGAAAGAGAGAGAGAGAGAGAGAGAGAGAGAGAGAGAGAGAGAGAGAGAGAGAGAGAGAGAGAGAATCCCAAAAGTAGATTTCTTTAAAGTAGCTCACATCCAGCCTCTGGCTGCATTGTGAAGCAGATAACATTTTTCTTCAAGCCTCATTCATTTTTAGCTCCCTGGAAGCCAGGCTCAGGGCTCTTTTTTCAGTTTAGTCCCTGTCCCACCTCCACACAGCCTCCATGTCAGAGTTCCTCAGCATCCGAACTGTTCACATATTGGGCAGAAAAAGTCTGCTGCGGGCAGCCGCTGTGTGCATTGTCACTAATTGTCAATGGCAACCCTCCCTGCCTCCCGCCTCCGGAGGTCAAGTAGAGGAATCTTGCTCTGTGGAGAACCACTGCTCCCAAGAGGTTCCTCCCCAAATCACGATCAGATTAGTAAATCAGATCTCTAACTGGTGAGGGGACCACCATCCTCCCTCACCCCAGCCAAAGAGGTGTCCTGGAAGGTTTCCAACAATGCCCCCAACTCCCTGCCTAAAACCTACCACAAGGGGCATTTTGGCCCTGCCTGAATGGTTCAGATCTTGATTTCACCTTGTTTGGGACCTTAGGTCCATCCATAAATCATTCTGAACATCTTCCTTCATCTATAAAATGGGAACACCATGTTTACATCTGCATGTTGCTATGCGTCATGAAATAACAAGTAACATTCATGGCCTCAATGGGCAGCTGTGGCTTTCACTAGATATTTTCTCTGTCTGCCTCCCTTCCTGACACCAGGGTATGATGCTAGGATTTAGCACAGTCGTGATGCCTGAAAGACCTGGTTGAACCTTCGCTCTTAACCACTCCTGCTCTTTCCTGCCTAGTTGCTCCTCTCAAGAGCAGTAAAAAAGAAAAGAGCATTATAAAAAGAGAAAGGAAAACAAACACATTCATAATGGTGGCAGTTAAGCCCCAAAGACAAGCTGGGTGTTGCCGCAAAAACCTTTGAGGTGCTGTCCTTCTGGAGGGGGACAGCCCAATGAAAGAATGTCTCCAATCACGCTGTCCCTCTGTTCCTCCAGGCAAGTCCCTCCCACTCAGGGCAGCACACAGATTTTGAAAATCCCCAAGGCTTCCTCTCAATTGTCTAGTAATTTAATAACATGCAGCCCTTTGCAAACACTAATTAAGGAAGAGCTCTGCCCCGGGTGAGGAAAGCCTGCCACCCTCGCACCCCTGGCCCTGCTTTCAAAAGAGAGGCAACCAGTAGAGGCTCCCTGGAGAAGTGGTTTGCCTCAGGCCAAAGGGGAAGGAGGGAAGGAAGGTTAGGTCAAAAGGGAAGAGAGGAATTCCAGGTCAGAGGAGTCTAGTCAGAGCTACTGCTACTGACTACTCTAGCCTGGCTGGTGTCCTTCAGACCAGAGTTCTTCTAACTCTTACACTTTTGTGGGAGTGTGTCCTCCACCTTTTGAGAATCGGAAACCAGATTTAGGCTATTGCATCAGGAAAATCCATTGTTGCTTACATTTTTGCAAATAACCCCTAGACTTTTAATTGCAATTTCCACCTTAAATAGCCATATGCTAAATCTTCTGTGTGTCAAGTCTTTTACACTTTAAGAAGTACCTTTCAGTAGCAAAGCCGTGCAGTGCAGCGTGGAGGCAAACCCCATGGTAGGGTGGTAGGCTTCAGCCTGTCAATGCCATTCACCACCTGGGTAGCCCTGAATGACGTTTTTTGTTGTTTGTTTGTTTGTCTGTTTCCTTCCAACACTCTCATTTATGTTCTCTAGCATAAAATGCAGCTAGTAGAAGTCGCTCTTACTGAAATGATTTCTATTCTAAAGATGGAAAAACTGAGACTTGAACAAATTCACTAGGTAAGTAAGAGCTGGATTTATTTTTTATTTTTATTTTTTTAATTATTTATTTGATACAGAGTCTTGCTCTACAGTCCAGGCTGATCTGGAACTCACTATGTAGCCCAGGCTGTCCTTGAACTCATCACAATCCTCCTGCCTCAGCCTCCCGAGTACTGGTATTACAGGTGTGAGGTGTATGCCGCTATGCCCAGCAAATTTTCGTGTGCTGCGAGGAATCAAACCCAGGGCTTTGCACATGCTAAATAAGCACTTTGCTCAGATTTGAACACAGGACTTCTGATTCTCCCTATATTGCTCTGGCTCTCTGCTAATTTAAGGAATCCAGTGAGGTCCAGGGGAACAGGCCTATATTTCCAGCACTCTGGGAGACTGAGGCAGAAAGACTGTAAGGTCAAGCCAGCCTGGACAACACAGTAACCTAGTGAGACCTTGTCAAAAAGAAAGAAAGAAAGAAAGAAAGAAAGAAAGAAAGAAAGAAAGAAAGAAAGAAATGAACGCCAGGCATGGTGGTGCACGCCTGTAATCCCAGCACTCAGGAGGCTGAGGCAGGAGAATTGCCATGAGTTCAAGGCTGACCTGGGCTCCATAGTGAATTCAGGACCAGCCTTGACTACAGAGCAAAACCCTGTCTCAAAAAATAAATAAATAAATAAATAATAGGATATAGCTCGATGTGAAGGCCTTGATCCCTAGTACAAACAAATAAGGACATATTGATAAATAATTTTTGTTGGTGTGTAACATTCACATTATAAAGTGCTAAATCTTAAATACTCACTTGGAAGGATGTTTACAAATGGACACACCCATGTAACAGCTGTCTAAATGTGTCATGGGAACCACGGAAGCAATGCTTGCACCCCCTACAAGTTGCAAGTGGACATGCGGCGTGGGACACAGTCACACTAAATAATGGGCGATAATCTATCTGACATTAAAACGCACATGTGTCTTTTACTTAGAGACTGGGTCTCACTCAGTTGCTACGTTGCCCAGGTTGGGCACACTCTTGTGATCCTATTGCCTATTGGCCTCCCAGACGGCTGGAATTACAAGCATGCACCACCATGCCCAGATCAGGCTTTTAGCCTTGTGTTTTGAGAGAGGAGCTTGCTAAATCACTTAAGTTGTCTAGGCTTGTCGTCTTCCTGCCTCAGTCTCTCCTCAGAGTGCTGAGATTACCTGCATCATTGTGCCCAGCAGTTATTGCTTTTTTGAGTACATATGTTCAGAATTCATTACCTATCCCAAGATCATACAGTCTTGTATGACCTTGTAAGCTGGGCCTCCAACTGGTAATTCTCCTGCTTCAGCTTCCCAGAACGCTAGGATTGCAGGCCTGTGCCACTGGGCCTAGCCTCACCACCCTGCTAATTTTAGAGTTGTTGCTTATCCTCAGATAGAAATCCTTCTACAGATTCCGTATTTGTGTCCACTAATATAATCAATATATACTGCCATTCAATCTAAGAATAATGAAGCATCTTCAACTATGATAAGATTTAAAACTTAAACTTGGCATGGCAGGGTTTTATTTTTTCCCTCAGCTCCCACTACAAAGTCGCACTTCACGGGATCTGCCCAAATCCTTAGCATATTCCTGCAACACCCAGTGTCTCCTTAACATCTCTGGACTGAGAAGCAGAATCGGCCTCCAATTGGCTTGGAAGGCAGATTTGCTTGAGGCTTGCCCTCCAGAGGCTGGGCAGAATGATCAGGAGGTACCCCTTGGGGCAGCCCTGATTGGAAATTCAAAGAGAGAAGCTGAAATCTGGATTGCTTGCGAGTTGCAGTTGTGGTCCCCGTGACAAGGAAGAACCTACAGTCTGGCCAAGTCAGGGGTGGAAAAGATGCCACTTTCTGGTCACTTCAAGTGACTCAACAAATTCTTGGTGTAGCTAAAATGTCAAAATCAGAGTAAGTAGCTGGTGTGCTATTATGCGCCTCTAATCCCAGCACTCTGGGTGACTGAGGCAGGAGGATTCCAAGTTTAAGCTTAGCATGGGCTTCTTAGTGATTTAGCAGGACCCTGCTTCAAATATATATATACATATGAAGGGACAGGGTCTAGGGAAATAGCATAGTGGTTAAAGTGCTTGCTATCAAGCACAAGGCCCTGGATTCTATTCCCTAGCACCACATAAGCTGGGCATGGTAGTGCACACCTTTAATCCTAGCACCTGGGAAGCTGAGGCAGGAGGATTGCCAAGAGTTTGAGGACGGCCTGAGCTACATAGCGAGTTCCAGACCAGCCTGGACTACTGAGTGATAGCCTGTCTCAAACAAACACACAAACAAAAAACACGAAAAATGAAAAATAAAGAGGGCAGATGGGAGGTAGGTAGCTCAGTGTGCATGCCCTGGATTCAATCCACCTAGTACACCAAAACAAAGCAAAGCAAGCAAAAGCACACGGGCAGGAGATACGCTGTGAAGAATTTTATGCTGTCTGATCATATTATAATGATCCTGGCTAGACAATAAAACGCAGCAAAGGAAGAGCCACTCAACTTCCACTTGCTGTCCTTTGGCAACTTACGGTGCTGGTCTAGAAGCTAGATCTTTGGATGCAGACGTAGGACGGAGTTAGGGATGGAACCTGGGCCTCATGCCCACCAGGTGAGTGCTCGACTGCCAAGCTCCACTCCTAGCGCTGAGAATCTAGATCATGAAACAAGCCTAGCTCCCTCAGCCCCGTACTTCGGTCTCTTCAGGGCAGCTCTGCCCCTCTGTTCCACTGTGTTCCACTCTGTTCCCTCCCTGGCTCCCAGGCTCCGGTCAGCCTGGCCAGGCCCATCACAGCCTCCGAGAGAGATGGGTCCTAGGCCCGGCAGGAGATCTTGGGCTGTAGCCAGGCAACTACTCCTAGTTAATTCTGCTCTACTTAATTCCCACAAAATGAACTGCCCACCTGCAGAGTCAAGCTTCCTTTCCCTTGGAGCCGTGGGGTGGGGCCTGTACTAAGGAAATGTTTCCTCTCAGATATGGTGGGTGGTTGTTAGGAGGAAATAAGGCCTGGGATCTGCATTCCAGATCTGAAGAGTAGGTCAGGTGTGCAGAGTAGGCACACCACCTTCATCTTCCCAAATAACTCTCCAACTCGCTCCTCGGCAGCCGACTGGGATTACATGTAGCCTTATACTTTAATGAACCTGAAGCACTCCAGTTTACCACAGGGCGAGGGGAAACAGGCCAGCTTCGTTTTCGAGGCACGGCTTTGCACGATGAACTGTGGAACCTCTTAGTACAGCTTCCCTCAAAAGGCTTTCCAGGGCTGGATGAACCACTCAGCGGTTAAAGCACTTGCCTAGCAAGTGCTAAGTTAAGCGCTAAGTACCCAAGTTTGATTCCCCAGCACCACATAAACTGGGCGTGGTGGTGCACACCTGTAATCCCAGCACTTGGGAAGCTGAGACAGGAGGATTGCCTTGAGTCCCAAGGCCAGCTTGGGCTCCATAGTGACTTTAAGACAATCTACAGAACAACACCCTGTCTCAAAACAAAAGGGCTTTTTAAGGTGTGACACTGCTGTCATAATTCAGGAGTTTGTGACTTTGAGAAAAAAACACTGTATCTTTATCTTTCCTGAACTCTAAATAAAATGTGTTCTTCCCTCCTCCTCCTCCTCCTCCTCCCCCTCCTCCTCCTCCTCCTCCTCCTCTTCTTCTTCTTCTTCTTCTTCTTCTTCTTCTTCTTCTTCTTCTTCTTTTTCTAATTCTTCTTTTCCTTCTTCTTCTTTTCAGTACTGGGCCCCATGGCCCTTGCCCTGAGCTCCAGTCTCTCTTTTCTTTTCTTTTCTTTCTTTCTTTCTTTCTTTCTTTCTTTCTTTCTTTCTTTCTTTCTTTGAGACAGTGTCTTGGTGAATCTCCATGTTGCCATGTTTCCCACGCTGGGCTGAAGCCTGCCATTCTCCTGCCTCGGCCTCCCAGAGTGCTGCAATTGGAGGTGTATCCCCATCCAGGTTGTATCATTCCTTTCTATCATAAAGGTGGACCACAGGTCACAGTAGTATTTGCTGTGACTTAGCACTGCTAGAAAACAGACATTTTTATGTGACATTATTACTCTTCTAGATATCTCAAAATAGTATCCATGTTCATGAACTATGTATTATAATAGTTATTATATGTACCTTAGCCACTAAACATGAAGATAATGATATTGCAACTTGTGGGGAGTTTGTTAGTGGTGGTTGTTTGACACAGGATCTTGCTGGTTCTATGTAGCCCACGCGGGCCTTGATCAGAATCAAACCCAGGGCCTTGTGCTAAGGCGGCAAGCACTCTCACTGCTGAGCTAAGCCCTCAGCCCTGCAACTTTGGTTTCTTGTTGTCGGTGTGTTGTTTTGCTTTGTTTTGTTTTTTAGTATTGGAGATTAAATCCAGGGGGGGTCCTGTGTGCTAGGCAGGTGCTTTGTTAAAGAGCCACACTCCTATCTCTTTTTATTTTTATGTCGAAACAGGTTCTTGATCAATTACTCAGGCCTTAAACTTAAAATCCTCCTGTCTCAGCCTCCTGAATAGCTGGAATCACAGGCATGCACCACCATGCCAAACCTGAAGCAGTTTTATGAATCGTGAAGTAAGATAAACACATCCTCTTACTCTGTTACTCTTTTTTTTAATAGTGTTTTCCTTCTCATGGTCTTTTACATTTATACGTAAATTTTAAAATCAGCTTTTGATTGTCTACAAAACAGTCTCGTGGGATTTTTAATAGGGATTGCATGAGCTTAGGGTCTGCAAATTTTGTCTATTAAGGGCCAGATAATAAATGTGTCAGATTTTTTGAACCACACAGTTTCTGGTTCAACTATTCCACTTGATACTGTAGCACAAGAGCGGCCCTAGGCAACACAGAAACATATGTATAACTATGTTCCTGTAGAACGCTACCAATAAAAACAGGTTGCAGCCTGAATTAGGCCTCCAGGCCTTAGTTAGCCTGTCCCTGATATAGTAAGTCAGCACAAAATGGACTGCGGTTTTTGCATTGTTGAAATTTGGTGCTTGATATCAGAGCAAATTCTTGTGGTATGCTCTATATCATTTTAATGCACATTTCTCACTTCATACCTTTTTGCTAATGACCTCTTTTATTTTTAGTTTGGACTATAGAATTGATGTGCTTTAACAAAGCACAAAGACACAAATGGAGCAATTTTCTTCTTCCAGTTTAAAATGAAGCAGCTTAGACAATTCACCACATCGACGACACATTTGACCCAGGAACTGCTAAAGAACGTACAGTGCAGAGGTGGCCCGAGACGCTCAGCACAGGAGAGCAGAACCTCGAGGATGAGCCCCGTGGTGCTCGGTCATTGCAAGTCAGCATGACCAATGGAGAGAAATCCTCAAAGATAATCTTCTTACAACTATACAAGAAATTGACCAAGAACTCAGCATTGACCTTTCTAGGATCACTGGGTATTTGAAGCCAAATGGAAAGGTGAAAAACTCGATAAGTAGGCACCTTATGAACTGAATTTTTAAAAAAGTATTGTTTTGGAGTGTTGTCTTCTCTTATTTTATGCAACAACAGTGAGTCATTTCTCAACCAGATTGTGATGAGCGATGAAAATGGATTGTATAGGACAACTAGCAATGAGCAGCAGAACAGTGAGTGGACCAAGAAGAGGCTCCGACGCCCTTCCCAAAGCCAAACTTGTATTGAAGAGACGCTGTGGCCACTGGTGGTCTGCTGCTATTCTGGTTCCTTACAGCTTTCTGAGTTGGGCGAAGCTATTACATCTGAGAAGTGTGCTCAGCCAACCAATGAACGTGCCAAACAACCCCAGCAATACCCACAGCTGGCACTGGTCAAGAGAAAGAGCCCAATCCCACAAGGCCTGACCATATATAGCACAACTAACACTTCAAAAGTTGAACAGGTTGGGTTACAGAGTTTTGCCTGATTTCCCAGATTCACCTGACCTTTTGCCAACCAACTAACACTTCTTCAAGCACCCCTACATCTTTACGCAGGGAAAATGCTTCTACAACCAACAACATGCAGAAAATGCTTTCCAAGAGTTCCTTGAATCTCAAAGCATGGAATTTTTATATCTTTTTAAAATTTCTTTTTTTACGATTTTTATTAATATATATGCAATACATAATGTTTACAATGAACTTGAGTATTTTGTGCACACACATATCGATATTGTGATCTCATCCCCTCCCTGTCCCCATAACTCCCCCTTTCACACCCATTTGGTTCTATAGAATGCCTGGAATTTGGGTTTCCCAAATCAGAGAAACCATGCGATATTTAACATACTTATTCCTCTTTGAAGCATGGGTTTTTATGTTACAGGAATAGACCAACTTATTTCTCATTAGCAAAAATATGTTGATTATAATGGTTTCTATTTTGATTAATAAAAATGTGTTTGAACCTACTTATAATGATTTAAATCCTTGATCCAAAACCAGAATTACTTTTGCATCAACCTAATAGTTCAAGGACAACTGGTATCCTAGCAAAATTAAGACTTCCTATGTATTAACATGGTAATTCTCATTTATTTGGGACTTCTTTATGTTTCAATAAACTTAACTTACTTTTTGATTTATCTATTTTTGTAGTTTTGTGGTGCTGGGGATTGAAGCCAAGCCTTTACTTTGAACTACATCCAAGCCCTTTTTATTCTTTTAATTTGAGACAGGGTCTTGATAAATTCCTAAACTGCCCACACTAGCCTTGAATTTGTGATACTACTTGCATCAGCCTCCTAGAGTGCTGGGATTACAGTTGTATGTCACCATGCTTGGCTCCAGTTTTAATTTTTAGAATAGTTCATTCATTCATTCATTCATGTATTTATTTATTGAGATGAGGTCACACTCTGTAGCCCAGGCTGGTCCTAAACTCACTATAGAGCCCAGGTTGGCCTTGGACTTGTGGCAATACTCCTGCCTCAGCCTCCCTAGTGCTGGAATTAGAGGTGTGCACCACCATGTCCTGCTTATATTTATTTATTTTTGAGACACTGTCACTCTCTGGTCCTAGAGCAAAGGACCATAGGTAATCCATCATCCCTATGTAATCCAGGATGGCCTCTGACTTACGGCAGTCCTTCTGCCTCAGCCTTCCTGGTGTGCACCACCATACCTTTTTATGTGGTAATGGGGAGTTGAACTCAGGGCTTTATGCTTGCTAAGCAAATGCTTTAACCACTGAGCTACACCCCTAGCTAGTTTTAGGTATTCAGAAGAAAGATAGAAGAGTACAGAGTTTCCCGTAATGAAGCCAGCCTCAAATTTAGAATCTTTGCCTTAGCCTCCAAATTAGTTGGGATTACAGGTATAAACAACCATACCTGTGTGACAGACATTATTATTAACTATACTTTATTCAGATTTTCTTAATTTTCACCTATGGTCCTTTGCTCTACGATCACATCCAGGAATCCCTACAACTTTAGTGTATCTCTTTACCCTCCTCTTCACTAAAACAGTTTCTTAAATGTTCCTGTTTTTTTCCTTTTTATTGATATGTATAAGTGCAAAATTTAAGGTTTATAATGAAGTTTAGCATTTTGTGCACATACATATCTTGCCAGGGTGACAAGGACTTTCCCACTCTCCTTGTGTCCCTCCACCATGTTCCTATTTTTTTTTTATGAAGTTGACAGGTTGGTCTTCCTTCCTTCCTTCCTTCCTTCCTTCCTTCCTTCCTTCCTTCCTTCCTTCCTTCCTTCCTTGTGGTGTTGGGGATTGAACCCTGAACCCTCACACTGAACTACATTACTAGCCCTTGCTTTTCTTTTCTTTTCTTTTCTTTTTTTTTGAGACAGGGCTCATTACGGTGTGAGTCGTACAACATTACACCTCTGTACACATGGCATGTTTCTGTTTCCTCACATAGACTTTCTGTTGTTGATTGTCATATATTTTACCACCACAAAATTTAGAAACCCTGGGCTCTACTGTTAGTAGTTTTTGTTTTAAACAGTCAAGTATCTTTTAAGCATTTTTATATAATAAGGAAAACGTTGTATATTTTCTCACATAGTTAACAGTTCTGGTGCTATTTATTTCTTTGGATAGAATTAGATTTCCAAGTGATGCAATTTTCATACTGCCTGAAGGACTTCTGTTAACACTTCTTATGGTATGGGTCTATGGGTCATGAATTCATTCAGCTTTTGTATATCTAGAAAAAATTCTGAGCTTCATGTTTATTTAAAAAGCAGTTGACTTTCTAGAGCAGCATTAGCTCATAGCAAAATTGAGCAGAAGGCAGAGATGTTTCTCACCTGCTCCCCTGCCCCCACATGCAGAGCCTCCCCAACTGTCACTATACTACACCCTTGGGGCATGTTTGTGACAACTAGTTTACATCAGGGTCCACTTGTTCTTTCTATATGTTTTGAAAAATGTGTAAGGACACGTATCCACCACTGCCCTAATCTGTGCCCACCATTCTTCCCTCCCTCCCTCTTCATCCCTGGCAACCCCTGGTCTTTTATCATCTCCATGGTTTTTCTTTCCCCAAATGGCATATAGCTAAAATCACACAGTATCAGATTGCAGTACAGTGGCTTCTTTCACTTAGTGACATGTACTTAAGTATCTTCCATGGATTTTTTTTTTTTTTTTTTTTTTTTTTTTTTTTTTTTTTTTTTTTTTTTTTTTTTTTTTTTTTTTTTTTTTTTTTTTTTTTTTTTTTTTTTTTTTTTTTTTTTTTTTTTTTTTTTTTTTTTTTTTTGGTCCTGGAGATCCAGTCTACACCCTTCATGATGAGCTACAGCTACAGCCCATATTTTATTTTAAATTTTGAGATAGGGTCTCACTAAGTGGCTAAGTTGCTCAGCCTGGACTCAAACTTGGGACCCTCTTGCCTTGGTCTCTCAGAGTTCTAGGATTATAGGTCGGAACCACTGGGCCAGGATCAGTATCTCTATCTTTTGTTGTTGTTGTTCGCATCATTTTTGACTCAGTTTTGATTTTGTGGTTATGTATTCATTATGGGCTGCATTTTCTTGATAATTTTGATTCCTGGTAACTTCTTTTGCTTTTGTTTTGAGACAGGGTCTCATCATGTCGCTCAGGCTGGTCTCCAATTTGTGGACACTAGTGATCCTCTTACCTCAGCCTCCTGGGTAGCTGGGCCTACAAGAATGCACCACTCTAGGCCCAGCATGCATGATCATTTTTTTTTTTTTTTTTTTTTTTTTGAGGCATGGTCTCTCTCTCTGTAGTCCAAGCTGTTCCTGAACTCACTACATGGCCCAGGCTGGCCTCAACCACGATCCTCCTGCTCCAGCCTCCCGAGTGCTGGGATTACGAGCATGAGGCAATGTGTTTGGCTTTTGTGGTGCTGGGAAATCGAGCCCAGGGTCTTGTGTATGCTAGTCAAGCAGTCTAACTGCTGCACTACTCCCCAGAATTCCCTAATTTTTATCCCATACCCGATATCATGAAATTGATGAATATTTGTTATCCTTACAAATATTCTAAATACTCTTGCACTTTACTCTGGGATGTGATTGAGCTCCTTGGAATCATTTTTTTTCCTTATTTTTTTAATCTTTGTTGAATGAGACTGAAACAGCATTAAGTACTGTTCTGAGTACTCTACCCGATACCCTGTGGATTATGAGGGGTTCTCCTCCTACTGATGACAAGAACTATTCCTGACCTTCTGTGTGAGCTCCGGGAGTTGTCCCCCAGTACTTCCGGGTGGTTCTGTTCCTGGCTCTGCGTGGTTTCCTCAAACACACAGGCCGATCCGTACTTGGCTGAGAGGAGATTCTCCTCAGCTCTTTGGAGCCTTTGTCCTCTGCAGTCTTCTGCTCTGCAAATTCCAGCCACTGTGCCAAGCCTTTCCCCCTGGATTCTGATCAGAACAGCAGCTCTCATTTATTGTTTCTCAGTGTGAGAAGCCCTCCAGGCCATTCACTGGGCAATGTCATGGCGCTCACTGAGTGTGCTTCTCATCTCTCAAGGATCACTACCTTTTGTCGATCAATATGTGATGTTTTAGAAACAATTGTTTCATCTACTTTATCCGGCTTTCTAGTTGTTTCAGACACGGCAGCGAATCTCATCCTCATCACTCCATCTTGGCCTGTAGTAGAAGTCTGCAATCAATTCTGTGTGTCTTATTTAATGCATTGTCAACAAAATCTAGGCCCTGAAGAGGAATCTATACCCTTTACCAAGACAGGGCAGGATGTAAAAAAAGATTACAGCTGGGTGTGGTGGTACACATCTGTAATCTCAGTACTCCGGAGGCAGAGGAAGAACTGCCTTGAATTTGAGGCCTGGGCTACTTAGAGAGCTCAGGGCCAACCGGGACTGAAGAATGAGATCCCATTTCAGAAACACAAAGCAAAACCTCAAAATGTTAGGTACTCTTTTTCAGCACCACACTTCTGCAGAACGCCCAGATGGTCCTGGGGCAGATGAGACCCGACTGATGCTGTTTTTCAGCGCTCAGTAGCTGGAGTGCAAGAGTGGACGAAGACAGCATCCGGGTCTTTGGGAGGCCTGGGCTCCTGACTCCTCTAGGAGTAGATGTAGGAGGAGCCCGGTTTCTACGCCGCCCTGACTCTTCTCATTGGTTATTTCTCTGTTGCATCCCGTAGGGATGTTTGCCAATCTTCTGCAGGCTGTAGCAAATGTGTCATGGGGTTTTAATCTCATAGCAAACCTAGTTATTAAACTTTTTGTGTTTTTCTCCAGGGCCTTTCCTGGAAACCCTTCCCATCCCCACTGCAGACGCTGCCCCATTTCCCTCTCCTCCATAATTAGGGCTTACGCTTCCTGGACCTGAATGCCTTTGCCTGCTGCAGGAGTCTCCGCAGAGCGTGTTTGTTAATCTAGGTGCAAAGTCACAACAGGTTGGAGGTCTCCCCGCCTCTGACAGAGACGCGGAGGAGGCAGGCTGGCTCCGCATGGAAACTATTCATTAGTTCTGTATTTTCCCCAGTATTCCAGTTGTCCCCTAATTCCTCTTGGGTGACGGGTACTACCTGGCGATTGGGTGAGCGTTTGTGAGTCTGTGGGAGCGAGACAGCAGGGATTCATTCCACAGCGATTAGCGCTGCTGCCGCCGGCACGTCTACGATTTGCTGCTACTCCAGCCTTATACCCGGAAGCGTCTTCTGTGAGTCTCTCCTCTCGCCTGGGTGTAAGGATCCTGCTCAGGGATGCTTTAGCCCCCAGCACAAGGGGCTCCAATAGCAGCCTTGGGCACCTGTGCAGGTTTTTCATTCAACAAATATGTGAGATCTGCTGTACCTCAGTTCCTAACAAGGCACTGAATAGAAAAATGAGCAAAACTAAGCAATTGAATAGCATCTCTCTTTAGGAGGCGTATGCCTAATGGAGACAGACATTGTGGCACGCACGCGCATGTGTGTGTGTGTGTGTGTGTGTGTGTGTGTGTGTGTGTGTGTAGAGTACAAAATCGTATGTACACGTAGGAATAATCAGGCACAGCTACACCTCAGAGCCCTACTGTAGTCTACAGGGCCTCAGAAACTGAGTCAGGGATTTTGATCTTTCTTCTAGGAGCAGTGGGGAAGCAGGGTCAGGAAAGTGACTCTTACCTCTGCAGCTGAGGGGCTCCCAAATGACTTCTAATAACCACGAACCGCACATTTTGTGGTCAAGGGCAGAGAATGGGTCCAGAAAAGTCGGACTTCCAGTGTCTTCAATTTTTTTTTTAATCAAGGTAGATACCCATTTTCATACTTTATAGGTTCAACTCTGTCTGCATCTGAATTCCATTTCTGGAGTAGCCTAGAATAAATCAAAAATGGCTATGAGTAAATATGAGCCTCATTTCTGGTCCCTTCGCCTCTGTGTGTATGTGTGTACACATATGAGCACATGTGCATGTGTGTGAGTTTGTGTCTCTCTCCTTCTACCTTCTAGTGACTAAACCTTCAAGGCAAGATCTCTACCTCTGAGCTACACCTTTTTAAAATTTTACTTTGACAGCCCTTGAGAACGTGAGGCAGGAGGATTGCTGTGAGTTTGAGGCCAGCCTGGGCTACGCACTGAGTTCAGGAGCAACCTGGGTTACAAAGTGAGACCCTGTTTCAATAAATAAATAAATTTACTTTGAAACAGAATCTCAGTTGCTGAAGCTGGCCTCAAACTTACACTCCTCTTGCCTCAGTCTCCCAAGTAGCTGTGATTATAGGTATGTACTACGATGCTTACTATTCTTCCTTTCTTTTCTTTTAGGTTTTATTTTATTTTTAATTGATAAATAATAGTTTTATGCACTTGTATATGTATACACATATATGGTGCATTCATTGTATATACGACACAATGTGATATACACACATATACACACATATGACACAATGTACAATGATCACATCAGATTAGCATATTTGTCACCTAAAATACCTGTCATTTATTCAGGTAAGCATACCTAAAATCTTTTTTCTTAGTGCTTTTTTTGGGGGGGTGGGGGGTGGCTGGGGATTAAGCTATGGCCCTTTGCATTAAAATACATCCTGCATCTCCAGCCCATTTTAATTTTGAAATGATAAGCTTGAATTTGTGATCCTCACATAACACTTTCTTCTATGACTTCAACTTTTTTAGACTTTAGGTACAAGTGTGATGATGCAATATTTGCTTTTTTTTTTTTTTTTAGGCAGTCTTGCTCTGTAGCCCAAGCTGGTCCTGAACTCACTGATGTGGCCCAGGCTGGCCCTGGACTCAGGACAATCCTTCTGACTCAGCCTTCTGATTGCTGGGATTACAGGCATGCACCACCATGCTCAGCTTTATGTGGTAATGGGGAACTGAACTCAGGGCCTTGAGCTTACAAAGTAAGTGCTTTAACCACTGTGCCATTCATTCAGTCCTAATATTTGTCTTTCTATACCTTGTTTATTTCATCTAACATAATATTGTCTAGATTCATTTATGTTGTCACAAATAACAGCATTTTCTGATTTTTTTTTTCTTTTTTGGAAGGTGAGGTGGATGGGTGGATATACTGATTAAGCCTAGGCCTTCACACTGAGCTACATTTCCAACAGTTTTGTATTTTTTTTAATTTTGAAAAGTTTTTTTTTTTTTTGAGACAGTCATGCTCTGTAGTCCAGGCTGGTCCTGAGCTCATTACGTAGCCCAGGGTGACCGCAAACACATGGCAATCCCCCAGCCTCAGCCTCCTGAGTGATGGGATCACAGAGATGCTTGTGTGGTACTGGGGAATTGAACCCAGAACCTTGTCCTTGCTAGGCAAGTGCTGCAACTGCTGAGCTATATCCTCAACCCTCAAAACAGGTTCTTGTTAAGTTACTAAATTGCTCAAGTGGGGCTTGAAATTGTTACCTTCATGCCTCAGCCTCCCAGAATTATGGGATTACAGGCATGTGCCAACACTCACATTAGATTTTTCTTTATGAGGCCTAATGATATTCTATTATGTATATAAACCACATTAAAAAACCCTCATTCATCCATAGATGGACACATGTTGAATCTATATCTTGGTTGTTATGAAAATAACATAAAAAGAGAGAGTGAGCAAGTGCAGAGAAAGAAAACAGGCAGAGACCCAAAACGGCTGCAAGAAACACAGATTCTACATCTTGGCTGTTGTGAATGCCACTACAGACACACCAATGAGTTTTTGACAGACCAATTTCAATTCCTTTGGTATGTATACCTGGAGGTAGAACTGCAGGTGTTTCTAGTTGTTATTTTCTGAGGAGGCTTTATACTTACTACCTTCCAAAATGGCTGTATCTGTCTTTTCAAGTCTTCAGTCTGGTGTCTTGGTCTTGACCCAATGTCCCAGATAAGTCGGGCTTAGACTTCAGTGTTTTTGTTTGTTTGTTTGTTTGTTTTTGTGAGACAGGGTCTCTCTCTGTAAGGCTGGACCTGAACTCACTATGAAGCCTTGCCTAGCCTTGAACTCAGAGCAATTCTCCTGTCTTAGTCTCCCAAGTGCTAGGATGACAGGCATGTGTTAACATGCCTGGTTAATTTTTATGTGGCTCTGGGAAATCAAATCCAGGGTGTTATGTATGCTAGGCAAGTGCTCAACCACTGAGATACACGCTGAGCCCTAGATTTTTACTCATATCTTTGCATTTTCCCCACTCCCCCATCTTCTGTTCCCTGTCTTTTGATTTCCAAGAGAGTGTTCTCTGGTAACCACCAAGAACATGCACAAGCTCTGGGCCTTGGTGAGGCCATGTGCGGGATAATAAGTGTGAGGAATAAGCAATTTGGTGGAGTGTGGATGGTACCATTGGCTCTCTGCTCCATAGCCATACGATCCTACCCTCCTGGTTAATGAAATCCTGTGTTGCTCAACTTACCCAAGTGATCACAGCATTTCAGGAGCACTGGACTCCTCAACCCCAAGGGCTTAATATTTGATTGATCTAAACCACTCGTGGTTGTCTTGTTCCTCTTGCCAAAATAATGGTTTGTACTTGAACCCATATGTCGTGAGAGGGAATCTGCTGTGGAGCCCCTCAACCTTTTTTTTTTTTTTTCTCACAAAAAGAAACACAAGCACCTAAATCACATTCACGTGAATTGCTTAACGGACATTGCCATTATTATGTGACTTTTGAGCCATGTTGGAACTATGAGGAAGTCTTGCCTACGAGGATTAGTTAACAGGCTATTGATTAAAAAAACGAAGAAAGGGAAGAGAATCTCATTTCTTGAAAGTATAATTGGACAACTGTATTACCAAGTCTGGAAACACTGTCAGTTCGGTCTTCTTGTTACGTAAGACAATGAGAGATCTTATTTCTTAAGGTACTTAACATGAATTTTCTATTATTTGTCACTAATCCTAATAGATACAGGCCCTCTGTTGTGCTTCAGATCACAACCTTAGATTATTCTACTTGAAAGTGAAACCTGAGGGAAAGGAAGAAAAGACACTAACCTTATAAGCACCTACTATGCTAAACGCAGCGTTAGAGATGGAACCCAAGGCTTTGAACATGCTAGGCGAGTGCTGCACTCTCCTGGCCCCCGTGCCAAGTGATTTCTTTACCAGGAGGCAACACAGCAGTTTTGAAACATGGCTGCAAATTCTTCAATGCTTCTCCCATTAACAGGTAGAATCTATGTCACTACCTCTGGATCCAAGTGGTCTTGGTTGCACAGTTGGTCTGCAGGTCCCACATCTACAAATTAAACCAGCCGTGGGTTGAAAGACATATTAATAAAAATAATTCGAGGAGAAATAAATTGTATCAGGCTGTGGGTATAACTCAGTGGCAGAATACAGCCTTGCACTTACAAAACCCTGAGTTCAATCCCAGTACATTCCCACCCCCTCCAATTGCTTTGAACAATCTTTATTTTATTTTATTTTATTTTGAGACAGGGTCTTATTGTGTGGTCCTGGCTGGTCCTGAACTCACTTTGTAGCCTAGGCTGGATTTGGACTCAGAACAATCCTCCTGCCTCAGCCTACTGAGTGCTGGTATTACAGGTGTGCTCCACCACAACCAGCTTTGTGCGGTGTAGGGTAATTGAACTCAGGACCTTACATTTACAAGACAAGTCCCCTTAACTGTTGTGTCATTCTTCCGGCTCCTGAACAATATCTACTGCACTTGTGCAAGTACTCTCTTATTATTATTCCCTAAAAATGTAGATTAATAACTATTAATATAACATTTCACAATATCAGGTAATATAAGTAATCTAGGTATAACTTAAAGTATACAAGAGGATGTGGGTAAGGTATATATAAATACAGCATTTTCTATAAGATACTTGTGTTTTCACAGTTCTTGATATCCACAGGGCAGAGGGTGTCCATGAACCAATCCCTCATAGATACTGAGGAATGAGTGCATGCCTGTTAACAGGAGAGTGAAAGGCTTGCTCGTAAAATCCATGCAAGTTTTCTCTTTGTTAACTATTGTAAGAATGTCCTAGAGTGGGTACTCTAGTTGACAGCCCCAGCTGAGCCCAGCCTTCCAGTCCTCCCTGCTAAGGCTCTGGATGTAGGCGTGACATCTTGGACCCTCCAGAGCAGCCCAGCAGTCTGCTGAATCTTACCATGTGACTTCCATTAAGGCCACTGGCAGCAGAAGACTCACCCAGCCACGCCCTGCCTCCAACTATGAGATATAATAAAATGGCTGCTCCTTTAAGGCGTTAAATTTTGAGATATTTGGTTAGGGAGCATGAGCTAACCAGAGCGAGTAGGCTTATTCTGCATTGCAGACAAGAAAGACTAAAGTGAAGCTCAGCTTGTGTAACCCCAAAGCCTACCTTCTTCCCTCTGCCCGTCCGCCTGGGGTCTTTCTGCACGCCAGGCACCATCCCTGGCTGGCTCTTTCGCCTCAGGTTCACAGTCTTCCATTCCCCTCTAGACTTATGGCTTCCATGTGGCACTTCTCTTCACTCCGCTGGATTTCTCAGCTGTGACCATCCACTTAGTGCTGAATCAGTGGCCAGCTGTTGCTCCACGGCTGTGACTACTTCCGTGCATGCCTGGGTTGCTCTGTTATCTCCCGGGCTCTCTCCTAGTGAGTACAAGTTCTGTAGTCTTCGTTCACAGTTCACACAGTTGCCGCGTGCCTTCCTGGTTCCTGGAATTGGAGCAAGTACTGAGGGTGCAGACATGGCCTTCCACTTTGACGACGATGGCATATGGGGGTCTCAGATTTTTACCAGAGACAACCATGGGTAAAAATCCAGGAGGGTGATGTGTCCTTTCCACATTCATTTCAGAATTGTGTCACGCTCCTCGACTTTCTCAAAGCTCATTAGTTGTCACCATCTTTGGGTTCATTTTTACACAGGGAGGCGTTACTCACTCTTGTCACCAGCCTGGTTCACCAGGACTGAATTCTAAAGTCCTCCTGCAGGACCGATTCTCCGACCTGACAGAGCAAGACCTGGTTGCCACTAAAGAACACAAAAGGGCTAGGTATTCAGGACCACCCTCTCCTCTTCTAGGGTCTCTGGAGATTCTTCTGTGCGTCTCCCTTTATTCTTTCCTTCCTACTGCCTTGCTCATGCCATGGGGGATGTTTGGTTCTCAGTTGTTTAGGGCCAAAGAGGAGGTTAAGACTTGTATGTCTTCCAGACTCTGGCCAAAAGAGTCTTTAAGTTCATGTTTCCTTAGTACCCTCCTTCACTAGCCATGAACCACAAACAGAGGACTCCCAGGACCCACAGAGTCTAATCAGACCAGAGGGCCCATCTATGTCATGCCAACAATTCCCAGATAACCCGAGCAGAAGAGCATCGTCTGAATGTATGGGCCTTTGTAGTAGAAGTGAGCCTATTTTAGAACCAAAGAGCCCAGAGAGAAGATGTATAGACATGGCCCAGTTCCATCACCTGCTAGGTGTATGACTGAATACAATTCTTAGCTTTTTTAACCCTCAGGTTTCCCACTGGTAAAAAGAGGTGCTGACTCTACCTCTACTGTTGTGAGGATGCACTGGCATAACCTACGTAAAGCATAGTATTGTGCCTGCCACCTAAGACAGGCTTCATAAATGGGCTCTATTTAACATTGTGATTAGTTTTTCCTTGTTCATGTAATGTGTCCCAGTGTCTTGAAGGTCTTGTATCCTAGACTTGTGAATGGAGGGGTTAATACCTTGAAAGTCACCTCTACTTCCTGGTATATCACAACTCTGAGAGCTGGATCAGATGACATGAGATTTTCATTTCCAGGCCAATGGCTGAGGTTCTACCACCCCTAACTCCGCCCCTGCCCTACAAAGAGGGAGGAGCCCTCCAAGGAGGAGCCAGGTAGAACAGGCTTTCTTTTCCCACTGCTCTAGCCCAACCAGTGGTTGAGTAAAATAAATGTGAGGTTTCTTTTTATGCAAACAATCATTTCATTTTCCTCCTTTCCTCTGTTCTCTTCCTGCTCTGCCAGAATTCCCTCATTTTCTACTGAGGGTAGGTAGGGGCTTTTAAGGTTTCTGTCACCCATGGTTATTTACCCAGGCCTGGAAAACAGATATATTCAAAACAAATAGCTGGACAGGCACCTATAGAATTTTGCCAGGGAAATGGCACTGAAGAGATGTCAGGGACTAACTATGAACAGCTGTTTACAGGACTCATCTCTCCATTGAAAACGTCAAGGGATGCATGTTGGGAAGGAGATGGCCTCCTTTCCCAGGCTCCAGCCTCAGAGGGATAATTTAAGGTAGATGATAGAGGGTTCTTATAGGATCAACTAAAGGCAAAATGCAGTCTTTTCACCTCTATTGAGGACTCATGTCTGGGGCCTAAGAGATTAGAATATTAGGAAAGATCTGTCACAAAATACATCAAGCTAGCTTGTTCTACAGCCAGATAATATATTTTTTTTCTGAATCAGGAAAAAAAAATTCTCAGCAGGCAAGCAGTCAGAGATAGTGGACATTGCTTTGGTTCCAGAAAGCTCTGGCTTACGCAGCTTCCTAGATGCTGAATAACATAATGTACTTTGGGAAACATATTAAGTTGCTGCCCGTATTCCTTGGTAGCTGCTCTAGATGTGAATTATGTAGTTGTCCATTGATGTGTTAAGGACTTTAATGACCTCTGTCTGCTTCTCTGCAACATCTGAACCATTTTATTTAGGCTTACAGCTAGATGGCTCATTGTGCTTGGAAACAGCTACTGAACAAAAACAAAAGCAGCCACATTAAGCAATCTTCTTAGCATGGAGTCAGGAATAATATTAGCTGGAATTTCTGAACCCAGATCCTTCATATATAGAGACTGTAAAGAGGGAAACACGTGCTTTCAGTTTCTGAAATATTTTCACATTCGTTGTCTTATTTCACTTTTAAGCTAAAGTGGACAGGAATCATACTTCTCTTCAAATGATGGTACTTACTATTGCCAGTTGGGAAAAAGAAAATTGAAACTCATAAAGTTTAAAAAAACCTCTCTATGGGAATTATCAAAAACCTCTCGATGGGAATTATCAAAGGAACAGGATAGAAATGGGTGACTCTAGGACTCATGCTCTCTATTTCTTCTTCCTCCTCCTTGTTTTCTTCTTGTTCTTTTTCTTCTTCCTCTTTTCATTTCAATTCACAAATAGAATTCCATTGTGCAAAACAAGAGTGTACTGAAACAATAGTTTTATCCTCATAAGGTGAATGTGGCTGTAAAAATCAGCTGGGGCAGTTATCAGGAGGAATTCAGGGCAGAATCTGCATGTTTACCGAGTTCTACCAAGGGATCCTCACGCAGGGTCCTAGGACCATATTTGGAGAGAGCTGGATAGTAGGACTTTTCTGAAATGATTCAGACCAAATGAAGACTGTTCACTCTTCTTTTACTCTATCTCCAGAGTAACAAAGCCATCTCTGAAATCAAAAGCTGGCTCAGTTCTGGCATTTTTCTAACAATTTGCAGGTGGTGATACTCCTAACCTCTATACTAATCTAACCTCCAGCCTTCGTGGGTCGTAGAGTCTCACAGTGAGGGAGTGCATAAGAGACCAATAGCATGGACATTCTGCATGAGAGGAACATATCCAAACATACTGTTATGGTGGTGCAGGCCTGTAGGCCTAGCACTCTGGAAGACTGAGGCAGGAAGACTGCAAATTAGAGCTCAACCTGGGAAATTCAGCAAGAATTTGTTTTAAAATTTAAAAAATAATAATAAAATAAAAGGGACTGGGGTTGTAGCTCACTGCAAAATTCTTGCGTTCAATCTAGGACCAAAACTAAAACAAAATAAAACAACCCAAACAAACAAAAAGAAACACAATGAATTCACCCTGGACGAAGGGTGTCCTTCAATGGTATACCACTTGCGCAGCATTTATGAGCTCTTGGGTTCCTCACAATGGAAAGAAAGAAAAAGAAAAGAAACAAAGAATTTCACCCTGAACAACTGAAATTTAGACTGCCCACTGAAATACTGAGAATTTTCATGAGCAAATGACTGTCTGAATACTTCTTTAATAGTTATGCTGGAAATTCTACAGCCAGATGTTTATTTTCAGCAAGCAATTGTGAACTCCAGAAAGTTTAAGCTGCTGTATGATATGAATTACTAATTTACTAGATCAATTACCAAAGGGTTATGGTGGTCAGTCAAGAGAAATATGACAACCAAATTCCACTCTGACTCAAGGCCAACATTTTTACAGGCTTTTTTTTCCCCTAAGAGCCTGAGAAATTCTGCAGTTCGACTTTCACTGATTCATAACTCCCTTCTCAATTACCCAGGGAGGATGGTTTCTGATCATCAGCACGCTGTTCTGACTCAGTTTAATGGTTACTTTAAATCATGGTTACTATGCTCTCTGTTGTGGTTTGAATGCACTTAAAGTGGCAGCTATATGCATGAAAATACGCCCCAAGTTTTTGCAGGGTAAAGTGGTAATTCACAACCATGGCTAATATCAGAATCACCTACGGGGCTTTTAGAAAAATCCAGATGCTAGAGATCCACCCCAGACCTAATGACTCAGAATCTTCTGGGACAGAGCCTGGAGTATTGCTTGTTTGTCCTGAAGTTTTTTTCTTTTTAAGTTTCTGGCGTGTTTCATCCTTCCTTTACCCTTGCCCTTAACTAGTGATAAACGTTCTTGTGCTTTTCATAGTAGCAAGGTCTCATGTCCTGGGGGCTTCCCCTACAATGTGTCTAATCCTAACAACCCTGTGAGGCGGGAGTTCTCTTGTCCATATTACAAAGGAGGCAGCTGAGGCCCACAGAAGTTGAAGCAAATTGTCCAAAGTCACTAAGTTTCAATCTATGCTTTCTGCACGTGAAAATCCACTTTATTGAAGAGGCTCAGAGTTCAGCAAGATGGGATTACAGGTGTGCACCGCCACACCTGGCTTTATGTGGTGCTGGGGGTGAGGAGGATCGAGCTCAGGGCCCAGTGTTTGCAAAGCAAGCTCTTTAAATGCTGCTCTATTCCTTCAGCCCTTCATTAGCATTCCTATAGGTTACTTTCTCTGAATCTCCAACTCTGCCACGCTCCCAAGTCCATGTTGCCTTGAACCTTAGCAGGTGGTGTGAAATTGTTTACTTCCTCATCTATATTTCTCACAAGCCTGTACCCTCTAGTTGGACACTTGGCTCACATAAATGCTCAAATTAAAATATTTGCTGAATGAATGGACATACAGGCGGATGGATGGACAGATGGATGGATGGGTGGGTGGCTGAACGATTGATCACAATTGAATTAACTGACAATGCCAGCAATAGAGCAAAGATGGGAATGTGACTAAAAAAATTGGAATTCTTGGAATAGGAGTCACTTTAAAAAGACTGTGGAGTCTTGTTAGTAATGACGCACCTTGCATAATTTAGGGCACAAATATCCATGAGACCTCTGATGTCCCTAAGGAAGAGAGCATCTAAGTTAAGATTGAGTGTATGGATGAATGAATGACAACTCAAACATTGTTATATGACAACAGTAATAATGAAGCTAACTTGATTTTATACAATTCTTCCTCCCAAAGAGGTTAAATCCCTCAGAAAACTACAAACTTTGTTACTTCCCATTTCAAAGAACTTTCTCAATCATCTAGGTATTCCAAGTGTCTGAAAAGAAAAAGTGAGGAGGAGAAGAAAGACTATCTGTGTGGCAAAGCTGGAAGCTCTCTCACTCTGTGGCTCCTGGGTGGCTCATGTAAAGAGAGAAAGTTTTGAAATAATGCCAGGTCTTCAAGGGTGACAAAGGGCATCTTAGAAAACAAAGCGAAGTAATAACCACATGGTACAACAAGGAAGGCAGCCTAGGCACAAAGGAAGGGAACACAAAGAGGACTGAATTTTGCAGAAGGAAGCTCCTTAGAGTTATTGCTCTAGGACTCAGTTGACCTGTGTAAAAAGAGGAGCCTTATGATATTATGGGCAGGCCTTCAAGAACAATAAAAGGCAGATTAAGGGAGTTCTAAACATTGTGCATGCCTGTGCGCATGTACACCCTGGCCTCCACAGAGAGCCTGTGTGCGTGCACACCCTGCCTCCATACGGCACCTGTGTGCCTGCACACCCTGCCTCCATAGCGTATCGGTTTCCTTCTCTTCTCCTCCTTCTTAATACTGCATAGCAAGAAGTCTGAGGTATGATTAAACCCATTTTGAACATCAGAGTGAAGACTGGGCCCCCCCCAGAACCAGACCATTTTTTCCTCATTATCACCTCATTAAGATACCCCTAAGGTCCTTACTCTTTATATGACGATATCATGTGAGGAACAGGTCCCATATGCCTGCGATGAAGCATGTCTGATATTTAAGACCAACAACTCAAGAGCATTTGATGGCTTTTGTGTTTATTCAGAATGGCACTTTTACGCTAGGCCATAAAGTGGTGAATTTCCTATGCCGGGCTGTGAGTATGTGAATTGGGGTGGTTGGTGTGTGGAAGCCTTGGGTACTTAGAGGAGCTATGGCCACCAAGTCACACAAGAGATTATGTATAACTTCCTTGTCAGTTGCTGAATCTATGTTACCAAATCCCATAGGTTCCTCTGAGAAATGAGGAGGAAGAAGTGATGTCAAAGAGGAGGGAAAAGTCAGGTAAAAGCAAATTGCTCCCGATAGGTGTGTCATGAACCTTTTAATTAGATGGTTCTGAGAAAAGGAGCTTAGTCTACGCAATTCTGAACACCGGGATACTTAGGAGATGAGACTTGGTGTGTCAGTGGGCACATACCCTCCTGTGTACAAGTGTTTTACCTGCATTTCCAAATTTTGGCTGTAGCCTCAAACTCATCTACCATTCGACCTTTGGAATGGAAGAAAAAGAACAATTGTGACGCCAAATTGAATTTCCTGTTTAATCTCTACCAACTCAGCCCATTTTTTTAGATGTGGTAGAGATTCCCTTAGTCCTATGTTAAAGTAATTTTAAGGGCAACCTACTAAGGACCCCCTCCCAGATTGTGGGAGCTTTTACCCCTCTGTCCTTTGCTCCTACAGGAAGCCTCATTATTCTACTACCCTGCTTCCTCCATACAAATAGTAATTTTATTGATATTCGATTTATACTTCATAGGATTTGCCCATTTTAAGCATTTAAATACATGACCTTTGATATATATTTTTTAAAAACTTTGTATTCTTGGGCTGGAGGAATAGCTCAGTGGTTAAATGATTACTTTATAAACTCAAGGCCATGGGTTCTATTTCCCAGCACCACAGAATCTGGGCATGGTGGTACATGCCTGTATTGCCAGCACTCAGGAGGCTGGGGCAGGAGGATTGCCGTGAGTTTGAGGTCAGCCTGAGCTACACAGCAAGTGCAGGAGTAGCCTGGACTGCAGAGAGAGACCCTGTCTCAAAAACCAAGCAAACAAACAAACAAACATAAACACTCTGCACATTCTCTTATTATGTCATCATGCTACTGAAGAAGTAAGTCAAACTGAAACAGAAGAAAATGCTAGTAGAAGTACAGTGGAGGAAGGAGAAAACCAGACAGGGATCAGAGGAACACTACGTCCAGATTTTTCAGGCTCTTAGCCAAAATTCAAACACCAGTATGGTGGCATATTTCCCGAGGGCAACGGTGGAGGAAGGGGTCAGCGTAGGCTTTGTGGATAGGAGCTGAGGAAAATGCGTCAGGGACCAGGGACGCCATAGGAAGTCTCGGACCCTGCCCCGCTTCCTGCCCCTCTGCTGAGCCCTCCCCTGGAGGGAAACCAGGCAAACCAGACACAGAATAGCAGTTAAGTGACCTGAACCAGGTGCCAATTTTCAGCTCAGTCCTCTCTTGCTTCTCAAATTGCAGCATTTAATGAGGTAAAACATCAGATTACGAAGAACTTTTTTTTTTTTTTAATGAGAATTCAGGGAAGTTTCTAGGTTAGCTGAAAAGTATGAAAGTATTTAACCTCTCCTCAGTGAACTGCCCTTTATTAACGTTTTTCCTTCTACTGTTGCTCACAAAACTGCACTTTCTCAAACAACTTCACCATTTGGTGTTTGGATCTGGTTATTGCCAGACGCTGTGTATCACTATTACAGCATGCAAATCAGCCTGGAACTTGATTTAAGGACACAAGACTTTCCAGGGAAACACTTGTGGGCAGGAAGAAGAGGCAACTGTTGCTGCTCTGAGAGTGGAAAAGTGGCTGCTCAGACAGGATGCTGGGTGTGTGCAATGATTTGTTGTTCTCATGGAGACTTATTCTTTGAGAAGGACAATCCAGAATGTCTTCCATGACCACCACCGAAGAGTGGCTTTTTAAGCAGTGAGTGACTTGAGGAGGATCAGACCAAGACACCCCAAGTTGTCATTGTGGGTCTCCACTTCCATGGCTGTTTCTAAGATCCAGAGGTAGGACCCTTTGCCCTTTATCTGAGTTCTTGTCCCTGCTCAGGATTTGCAACACCCATGTGACCATGATACCCTGTCTGTCCTCAGAGCTTCAAGGTTGCCCACCTAATACTCTCACTTAGGATGTCTGGCTACCTTGATGATGATTCTCAAGGGCCACTCAGACCAGGAAGACAGCATGCACCCAGGCCTTGGAGCATAGTAAGTGTTCCCTGAGTGGCTGTTCCTGGAACATTCTGCTACTGACATGCAGGGCAGGAGAGAAGACCAAAACCACTCTGGGTTTTCTATGAGGAACGAAGGGAAAGACAGAAAGAAAACCAAGCTGGACATAGAGGCTTGACATATCAGGTCATCGTGGCCTTGAGGGCGATCATAACCAGAGGACAAAGGAGCCCAGTGGAGTTGAAAGTCATCCCAAGAGAGTGTTGCCAGCAATTTACCTGAGAGCTATTTCTCTGAAGCCTCTAAACCTCCTGGCCTCTCTTCCTGGACCAGCAACAGTTCACAGTTAGTACTTCGCTGAATTCCTGAGACCTTCCTGGTACAGGCTGCCTACAATTACGTGGGCAGGTTGTCTTAACCACCTGCTGCCTCAGTTTCCACACTTTCTAAGCTGGGAAACATCATAGTCTAACTCACTTGTTGACCCCACAGCTTTACTTCTGGTCTGTTTAATAACATGTTAGTAAAGACCGTACGTTTTTAAGACAGATCAAAGTTTGAAAAAAGCTTTGCTGCATTTTTGTTCTTTGGGACAAGCAGGTTGTTAGCTTGTCTATGACTCAGTTACCGTAGCTGTAAAAAGGAGTCTGCTCAGACCTCGTGCGTCACCAGATATTTATAAGGAACCATGAGACATACTCAGATGGGCTGCCTTCTACCTGTCCTGGAGATGCTGTACCCAGTGAGCAAACTGTCTCATCCCTGGCAAGTGTCCCATCAGTGATAGCTCTGATGGCTCACTGAATACTCACGGGAACCTGGAAGCTCAGATTCAGTTGACAATCTTCCATGCCCTCCAGGGGTTTGCAATTTGGTCAGGAAGATAGACTATTAAATCATTAGAGAAAAAAGACACTCATACTTTTCTATAATTAAACTGCAGAACGTGGGTTCTAAATGTAAACACTGTGGACCTAGATGCTCAAGGAGGGGCAGAAGGTAACACAGAGTTCGGAAGGTATTGGGAGAATAGAGGGGCAGTTGGGTGAGGGGGCGACAGTTAAGCTGAGAAAGCACCAGTCTGTGAAGCAAGTTCCTCTCATCTCCTTCTTTAGATCGGCATTTTCCTTCAAAGCTCCCAACCCAAGCTATGTTCTGGCAGTGGGCACTCTGTCTCATCTATCCAGAGCATTCCAGCTGACCGCTCCTGTAGTTGCAAAACCTGCTGCCTCCTGGTAGTAGACTGGAGAAGACAACTTCCTCTGCCCCTGCTCACTAGCACAGCTTTGGGGGGCTACTCGCCAGGCCACTCCCTTAATCATCCACCGACCATTCCCTGTCAGGCTCTGTGAGGAGCCCAGAGAGGTCCTTGCTGCTGACACATTGCTTCTAGCCTGAGTAAGGGAGCTAGCGCTCCACTGTTACTTGACCTTTTTTTTGGCTCATCAGGCAGGTCCTGTGTGTGACTGAATCTGTTCTTGGGGCCCTTCGTAGGACAGTCTTATACTGTCCACATGTTTCTACGATGACTGAGGCACAGTGGTTTTTCTTTTATGCGTATCATTTCTGGTGAGCCTTCTAGTAACCTGGTGAGAAATGGAGGGACATACTTCTGTAATCCCATTCAGCAGACAGAAAACTGAGCTCCAGAGAAGAAAAGTTCTTACCCTGGGGTACTCAGCGAAAACCTGAACTAATTTTCTGACTGTAAATCAGTGACATTCTCTAATCCTCAAGTCTTCTCTGAAGCTCCTTGAAGGCGGGGCCTGTTTCTATATAAGCCCTCATTTTTTTTTTTTTTTTTTTTTTTGTGTTTCCTACATGTTAGGCGGTAGTCTGCTAGTCTGTGTTCAACGAGCAGCTCTTTAAAGAAACAAATCCTTGATTGGTAGTGTTTATCAAATTCTGCAGCACAAATACCCCACCAAAGCTCATTTCAAGCAACCCAGGTGGCATCGGCCAAGGGCGAAATCTTTGAAAATTTGACAATTGAATCTTAAGAGCCAATATGAGCAGGTCCCAGCATATTGCTGTTTGCAGATCACCTGCTGTATAACGGAACCCAGAGATACTTGATGAATTTTGTGGCTTTCACACTCCTCTACGTGTGCAAGTTCACACACTTGGAGGGTAAAAGCCTGCCCCACTTATACTGTAGCTTGGGTAGGGTACAGCATCTCCTGGACTGGTGCCTCTCCAGACATCAATAATGTTGCTGGAGACCTGTGGCTCTGGCAGGGAAGGAAGGCAAAACAGACTTAGATAGGAAAGACTGAAAAACTACATATGAGAATGAGAGAAAGGGAGAGACAGAGAAAAAGGGAGGTGGGTGGAAGGAAGAAAAACAGGAGATGGACAGGAAGAAAAATAAAGAATTGGTAGGCTTATAACATGAACAGTGGTGGAGAGAGACTCCCTGAGGCCCCTCTCGTGCTTACCTCCACTCCAGTGCCTAGCACATAGTGCTTAGTAAACAGTGGTGGCCAACAATCGATCTGATCGATTCGGTCATGTCGTGTTTTCACTGTGCCTACGGCGGATCTTATCTCCCAGTGACCCTGTAAGATCTTTGGAAACACAAACCATGCCATTCACTTCAGTACTCACAATCACGGCACCAATGATAAAGGCACAGCTATTATTTATGACCCTCGGTACCACTTAACAACGTACAAAACTGAGGCTCAGTGAGATGACGTAAGTTGTTCGAACTCACACAGCTATTATGTGACGGAGCCAGGGTTCACACTTTCTCTGTTCTTACTGCTTTCAAAGGATCAGGAACCTTTCTGACAACTGAATACTGGATTTTCCTTCTCGCCCAGAGACCTCCTTTTTCCTTCTTTTTCATAGTAGCCATTTTTCATTTGTCACAGGGGCCCAAATAAAAACGTAAGTACACTGGCACAAGTATATAGCATGCATTCTCTAAACCTTGGCCTGTGTGCACCGAATATTAACCCGCAGTGACTGTGAAATAAGGACACTCCATAAATACCCACTCAACCCTATTGAGCACGTCATCAACGTGTGCTCTGGTATGCCACACGGCACCTTGGGATTTTGCCATTGTGAGGAATATTAGGAACTTTTCCTCATTAACAATCCCGGGAAGTGGGAATTGGCAGGTCATTTGTACAGCTGGGAAACTTGAGCCTCATGAAGGTTAAGTGTTCTGCTGTACAAGTCGAGTATCCCTTATCCAAAATGCTGGAGACCAAGTGTATTTCAAATTTTAGAGAGCTTTTTTCTTCAGATTTTGGTATATTTGCATATCCATAATGAGATAACTTGGGGATGAGACTCAAGTCCAAACACAAAATTCATTTATGAGATACATATATCTCATATACATAGCATGAGGGTAATTTTATACAATACTTTGAGTATTGACCTAAGTCAGGTGTAGAAATTTCCACTTGTGACCACATGTTGGTGCTCCAAAAATTCTAGAGTTTGGAGTATTTCCCTTTCTCCCCTTGATACTGAGGATCGAGTGCAGGACCTTTACACATACGTAGTACCCCAGGCCTTTTGTTGTAGTTATTTTGAGTTGGAGTCTTGTTTACTGAGTAATTAAGGCTGATGTGGCTGGAACTCAAGATTCTCCTGCCTCAGCCTCCTAGAGTGCTGGGATTACAGGCATGTGCTGCCATGTCTGACTTAGGTTTTGAAACACTTCTGATTTTCGATTAGGAAAGTTCAACCTATTTTTGCAGATCCCAAGACAAGGGCTTGGAGCAGGTAGTTCATTTTGGATAATGGAACGGGGAAAGGAGAGATAATGCAGCCACTGCCTTAGACAAGTGACGCTTAATCCCACGGGAGGCCCTGAGGAATCATGGGCCCAGTATCCTCTTTCCCATGAAGGAATAAGGAAGATGAGATGTTTATCCAGCCCTTACTGTCAATCTTTGGGGGGTGCCTTCTCTTGGAGGGTCAAATCTAGGGCGTTCTGGCTGCCATGCTGAAGAGCTAAGCAAGCTCCACGGGTATCAGGAAAAACCTTTTAGTCACAGGAAAGAGAAAGACCTAGGTACTTGCTGAGAGAGACTGCCAGTAGGTATAAGGAATTCAGCTAAGCCTGAAGATGAGACAGGACAACATGGGGCAAACTTGCCCACGGTTGTATTTGCCCAAGTTCATGTTGAGAATCGAAAAAGCCCAAATTCATTTCTTTCCCTTGACACGAAACACTGAAGACCCACTGCAGAAGTAAAGTCCGCAGATGTTGGACGTGGAAGGGGTGGGTTTTGAAGAGACGCATTCCAGGTTTCAGGCTGATTGGACACAGCGAATGGGGCCAGCCATTGACTGAGAAAGAAAATGCAGACCCGGAAGGCTATATTGCAGGTGTAATTTTAGCCTCTCAGGGTACCTCCATTCTGGCTATATTTGCTTCTTTTTAAAAATCCAATCTCTTTATTTGACAGCCCAAATCTATAGGCAAGAACAATGAGACCAACATAAGGAGCCAGTCCACAAAAGCTTCACGTGGGAGGGAAATGACCTGAGAATATAGTTCTTCCCTGGGCCACCCAAGCCTCTTTTGAAGTGTGCAGAATAACAAAACAAAACAAAAAACGTATACACAAAAAGCCAACAGAAGTCAGGGATTCTGTTTCTCAGGGCTCCTCAGCCAGAGATTTTGTGGTACTGGTTTAAATGGTGCTGTTTGTTTAAGAGATGAGCAGGTGCCCTCCTCTCTCATTCACTGGGAACAAAGCCTAGCCCTGGCCTAGGCCATGGGCACAGCCATTAACACAGCAAAAGGGGGAAGGCAAGGCTGGGCCAATCTTTCAATGTTGAAAAGGTTTTGTTTTGTTTCTTTCTTTTTTCAAAAGTGATTTCTTCTTGGCAAAGCCACTCACTGGATTGAGATCTGACTAGACTCTGTATCCAAAAATTTTTTTAAAAAGAACATTGACATCTGAGGGAAAGCAACACACATATGTGGCAGGTCCCTTGACTTTCTTGCCCTGTCCCTGCTGACCCTTCTGTCATTGTCCTCATATGCCCTCACCTGTCACAAGAGGCTGGCACTTTGAGCTCTGGGCCTGGGAAAGTCCAACTAGAAAGGACTTCAGGAGTCACCCAGGGAACACTCCCCTTGTCTTGTTTGAATACCAGGCAACAGGCCCCAGGAGCCAACCTCAGGTCTCATGTTGGGATGTCCAGTGCCCAGATGGTATGTTCTTAGACAGCCACACAGAGACCATCACGTGGACTTGAAGAACCTATTCCTGACCTTACACAGGACCAGCTTTCATTCCCAGCTCATCTGCTTCTGGACTGTGTGACCTAAGGCAAGCCAGCCTATCTCATTAGTCTGTTTCCTCACCTGTTAATAAGTGATAATGTCATTTACCTCATAGGGTTGTTGTGAGAGTTCAAAAAAAAAAAAAAAAGGCTATAGTCCTACATCAATTCTGAAACATTTTTATCTCAGAGTCCATTTATACTCACAAATATTTATCAAGCACCCTGAGGACTTCACTTTGGAAAATTCTAGAAAACAAATTTATTGCCTACCAGAATGGTGACACTGGTATGCATAGATCCTCTGAAAAGTTCTATGGTATGTTTATGGAGAATGAGAATGATAAAGCAAATGATGTCCCACTAATATCATGAAGCATGAAGAAATAGTTTTGACCTCTCAGGACCCTCTAAAAGGGTCTCGGGAACTTTGAGAACCAATGTACTCACACGCGTGAAGCCCTTAACATATCTACCCAACACATGATAGGTGCTTAGTGTTCAGGGTTCAGGTACTTGGCACTTCTGGTACCACTCAGCACCCGGGAGAGGAGGCTCTCTAGCTGGGCTCCCAACATGCCTTGTGGTTCTTCCAGACTGCACCTACAGGGAAGACCTGTAGGAGGCCATGCAGGCCATGAGGGCAGGAAAGAGGCGTTAATGGGCAGGACTTGTGAGGTTGCTTTTCAAGTTCCTATTGCTGCTCTGGAAGAGGATGAGTCATGCAACTTAGGCCAGAGTACATACGTCATGCAAAGCAAGCAGAGAGAAAGAAAGGCAGCCGGCAGGCTTGGCCGGCTTTCGGGGAGCTTTGCTGCCGTGGCCTTTAGGGTAGAGATTCCATCTCCCCTTTTGTCCTGTGTAAGGCAGGGATAGCGTTTATCTCCAGAGGGGCTACGAGGACTTAATGAAAGTGACGTACCCTTGGTGAGAAGGGCAAACTGTTCAAAAGAAAGAACACTCTCCATCAGCCATTGAGTACTGAGAAGGTTTCCCTCAGTCTGCCGAGTTCAATGTGTAGCTTTCATTGGTTTCACGAACATTTGCTAGATTTTCATATTCATGCCCACATTGGACAAGATAGGAGCAAAGGGTTTAGCACTGGCCCTGCGTTCCTCTTGCGCTTATGTAGGGAGAGGGTTGCGCTATCCTCCACAGCGTTGCCCGTTGCATTCTGAAGGTGGGAGGAGAAAAGCTAGCTCCCTCTGTCCTTTCTGCCCCTGGCCTGGAGTCCTGCACTGGCTTCAAGGAAGAGTTGGGTCATGGCAGTCTGGGGCCACAGGCCTGCCTTTGGGGCCAGCTCTGCTTGTGTGGTTTCTTCTTCCCGGGCTCCAGGTTGTCCTGTGTCTAATGACTCGGTGGTCACCAAGGGCAGAAGCTGCCTAGTCCTAATGTGGGTGAGAAGCAATGTCAGTAGTACTGATGACCATACAGCAGAAGGAAAGACGCCTCCATTGCTCCAGTGTCGTTAGAGTCCTCAGACTGTGAGTACAGGGAGGAGCTGTGACCAGCTAAGTCAACAGGAGCAGGAGTAACAGTTGTGAAACCTAAGAGACCTGAGCGCCCTAAGGCCCACATGACGATACTAACCAGCACCTACTCCACACATTGCACCGTCACAACGCCCCGGGTTGTGTCGTCACACATTCCAGAGGTCAGCAAAAATGTATGCCAAGGGCTACAGAGTAAACATGTTCGGCTTTGCGGGCCATGCGCTCCTCCACAAATGTAGCATGAGAGCGGCCACGGGCGAGATGTAATTCCAAAGCGGTGGCTGCTTTCCAGTAAAGCTTGGAACTCTACTTTAGAAACAGGCATCAGATAAATTCGACTTAGGAGCCATAGTTTGGCAAAACTTGACTAGTAACCGCCCTGCAAGCAACTCTGCGCGAACAGTTTCGTGAACTGCACTCTACAGTGGCCTAAATCGGCTCAGAGGGGTTAGTTAAGCAATTTACTCAAGGTTATACAGCAAGAGGAAGACCGAACCAGAAAGGAGATCTGAGTGCGACTCCACAACAAACGCTCCTGGAGCCCTGCCCTGCCACCAGCGGGGCCGGAGGGTCCTACCACAACCGCCTTGCCCCAAACTGGAGAAGGACGCTGACTGCTGTCACCCAGACTCCATGGCTTCCCTCAGAGAAGGCCGAGTGGAGGTGACAGCTCAGATCCCGCCAGCATGACTCGGCTGGAAGCTGGCTTGGCATTAGCTCCCTGGCGCCCAGTTAAACTTTTGACTTTTCAAATTAGAGAAGTTGAAAGTTCTGCTGGGCACTTGGGCACTTTTTTTTTTAGGGAAACTTTTTTTTGTTGTTGTTGTTAATTATTTACCAGAATCCACACCCCCTCTACCTTCCTGAAATTATCGTCCCTTCAATTTCCCACCTCACAACCATTTGACACTGTGTGTGTTGGGGGGGGGGGCGGGGTTCAGGGGCTTCTCCTCCCAGACAAAGGGAGGGCAAACTGTGCCTGGGGAGCCAGTAGGCTCCAGACTCGCCTCTTGGCCCAGCCTGGCTACCTTGAATCTGATGTAGAATTTAGCAATCCATTTCCTCCCACCCCCACCGGCCCCATCTGTTATCTGTGTGTATTTATCTCAATCCAGAAGCTGCTGGGATAAGGGTGCCTGGGAGAAGGGTGGGGAAGACTCTCCCAATCCCATTGTCAGAGAGGTTAAATATTAAGTTGGGCTCAAAGTTTGCTTCCCCACCCCCTCGCCCATGAATTCCCTTTTGGGCACACCTCCTTACCAAAGCTGAGGTGCTAATGACCTGATTTACATCTGTGTAAATCTGAGCTGAGGCACTAATGAGACCTGAAGTGATGGGACCCACCAAGTCTAGCTGACTGGAGGATGCCTTGAGACACCGTGTGTGCAAGTGCCCCTAGTTGCTTGGCCGACTCACGCCCTGGCAGAGACATACAAAGCAGAACTCCAGACAGACCCAAATCCTGCCGCCAGGGCAAAGGCAGCAGGGAAAGGGTTAAGGGCGAGGCCGGTGGCCCCACGTGCTGCCACGCCTGCTTTGGCCTAGTCCCTTCAATTCCCAGGGCCCAGGGCTTAGCTCAGAACCGTGCATAACTGATGATGCTGGTAATGACAGGACCGTGCACGGGCAGAGCACCCTAGTCTGGAACACTGGGGAACCCCGGGCCATCGCTTTGGGGACAAAGATGCCCACTTCAGGAGCTGGGGGTGAAAGGGACAATCATGAGCTGGGCCCAGGACAGTGGTATTCAGCTTGTTTGGTGTTAGACTGGCGGACGCTGAGTTTCTTGGTCAATAGTGAGTTTCTTCAGGGCTCTCTCACTTGGATGTGACCTTGGAAGTTATTCTACCTACTAAGCCCAGCTTTTCCCACCTATGGGAGACAATACTAATTCTTTTTCTCTTGAGATGCTTCCAAGATTGTGTGCACTGGAACATGTGTGTGCTTTGCATGATATCTGGCACACAGGCACTCAGTCTCTTCACATTTTTATAAATTAACACATAATTATTCAGATTTATGGGGTACTGTGCAATATGTTGGTATATGTATACAATGTGCTTAGTAACTTTATCCACCCATTTCCCAAAGGGAAATAAAGATGGCACGGAGAAGAAAAGGATTTGGGAGAAAAAGAACTTGAGAATTAACAAAAAACTCATTCTGGCCCAGACCAAAGAGGAGTTCAAAAACTATTGACAGCTGTCTGATTAGGGGTATGCCCTTGGTTTAACCTATTGAAGCTCAGTCTCCTCATCAGTAAAATGGGACTGTGGGCGACGTGTCATCCTCTGCCCTGCTGTCTGGAGGGGAGCTTCATGTAAGGTAAGGGTGTAAGGACTTTGGAACCCATAATGCCTTTACATGATGGTTAATTTCTTTTGTCAACATGACTGGGCTACGAGATGCCCAGATAGCTAGTAAAACATTAGTGCTGGGTGTGTCTGTGAAGGTGTTTCCAGAACAGATTAGTTTGTGAATCAGGAATGAAGAGGAGGGTACCAACCAATCTTCTGAGAGCCTGACTAGGACAAAAAGGCGGAGGAGGGTTATATTCACTTTCATGTGCAAGGACAACAATCTTCTCTTGGTTTTGGACACTGGAACTCTTGGATCTTGGGCTTTCAGACTCAAATCAGGACTTACACATTAGCTTCTGAATTCTCAGGCCTTTGGAGTCAGACTGATACCTTTGACTTTCCTGCTTCTCTAGCTTACAAGTGGTTCACTGTGGGGCTTCCCAGCCTCCATAATCCTAGGAGCCCAGCCTCATATTCAATCACCTAATCCCTCCCTGTTTCTCTCTCTCTCTCATCTATCCCCTAGTAGTTCAGTGTCCCTGGAGAACCTTGAGTAATGCACTTTAAAAATACCTGGGGTTATTAACATTGTCAAGGTCATATCTACTGCAGTGTGTTTCTGATACTAGTCATGATGATGACGATAAGAACCCAGGGCTGAAGAATTACTCAAGGGTTAGAGCATTTGCCTAGCAAGCACAAGGTCCTGGGTTTGATTTCCCAGCACCAGAAAAGTCAGGTGGCACACAACTGTAATGCCAGCACTTAGGAGACTGAGGCAGAAGGATTGCCATGTGTTCAAACCCAGCCAGGGCTACAAAGTAAGTTTAGAAAAATCCTAGACTTCAAAGAAATACTTTATCTCAAAAAAAAAGGAAAAAAGGAAAAAAAAAAGAAGAAGAGAAACACCCCACAGGGTCACAGTTCACCAGGGACAAGAGTTTCACCTTCTATGTCACCTGCAAGGCACAGGATGTGGGTTTACATAGTACCTGAGCCAGTTCTATGTAAGGGGTCCTTGGCTACCTTTTTAGTTACATAACAAGCCTGACAAAAGCCAGGCCACACCAGCAGTGCTCCTTCCACAGATGCAACTGCCCTTCGCTAGACTAGCAGTCTGGTTGCTCTGCTGGCTGCCTGCTGCCTTGAAGGTTCTTGACAGTTGATGATTGAATGATTTGGGAGAATGAATCAGACCTATTTGCTGTTGTCAATTCCATTGCCCTGTGGCATCCTGTCATACATTTTCATAGACTAACACTCTTTTCTACCCAAGAAAAATTCTTTTTTCATCTGTTACTGTGATGGTTTTTAAAATGGCCACCAATATGTTCATCCTCCTTCTATTGAGCAAGAGAACTGTTGTCCCCTTGTGTTGAATCTGGACAAAAAGATTAGTAACTGCTCTGACAAAGACATTATGACAGAACTGAAGCCTTGTCTCATGACATAAACTTCACTTACTTGTTTCTTGATGCTCCCTGTAGACACTGTTTCTGGGAACTTCGCCACCAGATTGTAAGAAGCCCAGGTCACACAAACTGGCCATAAGCAGTGATCCATTCCACCAGCCCCCATTTCAGCCTGATTCCGCATTCACCGCAGTTCCAGATGATTCCAGATCCTACGTCTGGTCACCCTGCAATTAGGAATCTTCCAGCTGAATCTCCAAACACTATTGGGGCAAAGAGAAGCCATTTTTTTGGTGTCTGTCTGAATGTTGGATCATAGACTCTGGGAGCCTAATGAGGTGACTGGAATGCTAACTGTGGTTAGTTGGGGGATGATTTGCAAGAGTATCTGGAATTCCATTAGTTCTTTCTTTCTTTCTTTCTTTTTTTTTTTTGCCATTCTCAACTGTAAGTTCTCTGAAGACAAAGTGCAAGTCTGGTTTGCTCACTTCTCCTTTAGGACTGGGACTAGAATGAGGAAAGCCCATTCCCCAAGGCACAACATTTAAGGAGACCTTTACTCTCAGGGTCAAGGGTGTGCAGGAAAAGCACCTGAGAACAAATATCTGAAGTTTCATGCCTGGGTATCTTCCTACATTACATTAGTCCTGGCCTTGGTTTCTGGAGACCAACAAAGGGCCTGGCCCAAGGTAGACAGCCAGTAAATATTAAGTGAATGAGTGAACAAGTGAACAGACCTATTGTTGGGTTGGTAGTGGGAAGTACTGTCTTGGAAGCCAAGAGACCTGGATTTGATGCTTACTAGCCATGGACAAGTTGCTTAGCGTCTCTGAGTCTGCAGTAAGAATGTGATCCCAGAGAGCCATTGTGAAGAGTAAAGGGGTTGACGTGAATACTAAGGACTGGCACTAAGCTTGGCATGTGTCATTTCCATTCTCCTTTCCCCTGTTCTTAAGTAGGCAATAATTTGCAATCTCATCAAACCATCCAATGGAGAAAACTGTTGGGGACAATATTCTAGAGCTACGGGTGGAGGATCATGGTTGGAAAACCTTGGTTTTGCCCCAGTAGGAAATTTGTTTTCATTTGCTTCTATCTGTTTTTCTTTAGAAAAGAGGCAATATATATTTTCAGTTAGATCACAAGAATCAGAAACAGCTAGGTTTGAGTTAAAATCCTATCCCTGCCACTAACTTCTTATGTAACATATCTAGAGTTACCTAAGCAGAACCTCAGTTTTTTTCATGTTGCAGCTGCAAGGAAGAACCCTAAAAATCACAGTGACTTAACAAAATAGGAATTTAGTTCATGATCACATTACAAGTTCCATACAGCAGTAATCAGCAGGTGGCCACCCTTATGGCAACACTCTAGGCTTCAGGGTTACTGGAAGGATTCTTTTCATCCGTGGGCAGGACAAGAGAGAAAGCACCACAGAGGAGGTTCATAAGGGCTTGGCCTGGAAGTGGCACATGCTACTTCCCCTCAGTTCCTTTTGGCAGAAGTCAGTACACAATTTTACCTAGTTACAAAGCCATCTGGGAAGCGTCGACTCTCAGGCTGTCAAAAACAAGGTCTCTGCTATACTGCTCCAGATGAAGGAAGCCCATCTGAGACATAGCCAAGAGGCCTGTTAGGAAATTTCACTAAGCCAACACGTGCAGAATCCAGAATGTGTACTCATGAAAAGGCAACTACTTGGGTTACCACTGGCACATGAGTTGGTACCATTCTACACTCTCCGTGGACACCGGGACATACCTCGGAAGGAAACGGGTTTGCTTCCTGGACCTGGGAGAAGCCATCTCAAGACAGATAAACACCAAGAGTGTGTGCACATCTTCCCGTGCTGGGCAAGCAAGCAAGATGGAAATGCACAAGAAGGGACCCTTGCTCTCAGGAAGCTTGTCTGCAGTGAGGATGGGCTAGGCCCAAGGTCTGTAATGCAAGCAGAACTGGTGAGTGCTCAGGAGGAACTGTTATCTCGCTTTTGCTAGAGGGACTGGGGAAGCCATTTGGAGGATGTGACACCTGGGTTATACCCCGAGGCTTCCAAAAGGTGAGAGAGCAGGAAAGGGCACTGCAAGGGAAAGGACTGTTGAGGGAAGAAGCAGTGAGTGAATATTGGAGACACTCTAGGAGATGGTAAATGGTTTATGTGAGCATTGTGAGGGGTACTGGTTACAGCCTGCAGAAATTGGCATAAAAGATTTGTACACATCAGTGAACAATGCTAGCTTGACTTTGTGGGCAATAGGACCCATCAAGGGCTTAGGGCTCAAGAACATTATTGTGGATACAACATGGTTCCCACTTTGCTATTGCTATGAGTATATCTTCCTTATATCCCCAGAGGTGGCTAAAACAGGTTCTGTATTTCCATCTTACACACGGCAGAAATGAGCCTGCTTTCACTGACACTGCCTGACCCCAGCTCACAGACTTCACAATGATTTCATCCTCAAAATCAGGTTGTGGCCAATGTGGTAGCATATACCTGTAATCCCAGCTATTCAGGAGGCTGAGAAGGAGGATTGCACACTGGAGGCCTGTCTGGGCAGCTTCATGAGACCCTGTCTCAAAAAATGAAGACAAAACAAAAAATAGTGGATAGAACTAGCAGCTTTTGAGATACCTTGGCTGAATTAGTTCGCTTTTACTTAATGGTGATGCAAAACATGTGGCCCTAAGATTCAATAAAGATCGGTTTATTTCTAGATCATGGTTATATGAGTTGGCCAAGGCAGCTCTCCTTCAGAAATGAGTTAACTGGGCGTGATTGTCGCCAAACAGATGTTGTCAAAGACAAACAAGCAAATAACAAACCAGTGCTCACCACCTTCCTATGGAAGATATGGACACACACACACACACACACACACACACACAGTATTGCTATGGCAGAGTGTCTGAAGAAGGGTACCACCTAAGCTCCTGAATTCACCTGAACAGACATATCAGTTAAGATTATTAACTGTATTTAATGCCATGTCCCACTCTGGTCCTAGCTGATGACAACAGGAAAGACTAGCTCTGCCATTAGAAATACCCAACTACCTTCCTTCAGAAATCAAAAGGCAAATTACCTTCCTTTTACTAATCATCTCTTTTCTTACAAGATTTCACCTTTTATAGCTTTTTTTGGCACTTTACAAGGTGAAGATGTGTTTTTATTCTGTGTGTAGATCTTGGCAGTTAACAGAACCCTTTGATTTTTAAGTGAAAAAGTGAGTCCTGTATGTCCAGAGGAGGCTCCAATAGGCTGGGGACTGTACCTTAGGTCCACTCCTTCCCCCAGCACCAGATTGGAAGGATTGGACTGAAACTTTAAACATTTTGAGCAATACCTAGAACATGTATAATTTATAAGCCACACACCGTTGGCTGTCAAATAGGCGATTGATCTGACTCGGATCTCGTTAATTATCCTCCACATACATTATGCCTTAACAGATCTTCAGTATACTGTGTATCAATATTAATAAGATTATAAAACACTATTGATAATTAGGAACAGAAAGAGACCAGTCCTTTGATTCCGGCTGTTACAAATGCCCCTGCCTCTCTCCAGATTAGAAAGAGGCCACTTTCCATTTAATAATACCAGATCAGAACATTCGTGTCCTAAAGTGGGTTATTAGGAGACAGCTAAGATTTGCACCAGGATGCAAGGGCCTGTTTGAAAGTGAATACGACAGTGTCACTGATGTGGGAGAAACAGGAGGCTCTTGTCCACAGGCGGTCTAATGGGGTAGGCGGAGCTTAAAGGGGAGCCCCTGCCTACTTTGATCAGCCAAATTCTTCATTTTCTTTGTCCAGGCTAATCAGGTTTGTTTGGTTGTGTGAGATATTCACCAGGATGGCATCTTATCTTGATTTTTTTCAATTGGATAAAAGAGGGCCCCGTTGGGAAGACAAGAGACAGGGGCTGATGAGATTCAAGGCAGAGTTTGAGCCTATCTTGTTGTGGATGGCACTTTATTTTCTATTTTTCCTCTTTGGAAGAGCCTCCTCTTTTATGTGTTTGTTGGGTTCACAAACTCATTAACATCAAACAGGCAGAATTGCCACTAACTAGGAAAACACAAGCAATTTCCCATATAAATAGAAAGCATTGATAAGCTCTGGCTCTAGGGCCAGGCTCCCTCCCTGGGGGGGTCTCTCACCTGGCTGAGGAGGGAATGGAGAGAGGGCGTTAGGAGGGAGGAAACAGAAGGGACGTGCTGAGAACCTCCTAAAGGTCAGGCCTGCTGTATTTGAGCAGAGATCACTGGATTCCAGCCTGGTGTACAAGAATCCCTGGGTATTTATTAAACCAACAGAAAGCCTGGGCTGACTTTTAGTTTTATTTAGTTTTAACATTTATGTTTCTTTCCTTTGCAAATAATAAAGGCTTTACCCAGACTGTTTTAATAAAAATTGGTAATCTACTGGCCCAGTCCAGGAAATGATATAGCTTCTGATAGAGCTGGGCACGGCTCATACTCTATTTCCATGTCTTAGCCTCTGCTCTCTGATTTAGTCTTCCTCTCAGGCCAGCTCCATTACAAGATGGCTGCCACAGTGCCTTACCTTTCCCACTGACTCGGCCACTAGGTAGTAGAGACAGTATCTCTTCTATAAACGTGCGCAAAGTCCTTGAGCTTCTTGCCTTCCAAGGGTCCCAGGAAATGGCTGTTCCATCTTTGGCTCTGAATTTGTTACAAGCAGTCATTATGGCAGGGGGAAAGAATAACAGAGCAAGCATGTGGTTTTAAATCCCTGGAGGTGTAGGTGAATTCAGCTTCCTCTCACCACAGAGCTAAGAGCAGAGGAGAGATGAATTTCCAAACCTTAGATTCCCTTCTCAGAAGGAAGCAAAAAGGATCCTTGGAAGCAAAGCTCAGAGATCTACCAAGTGACATCCATGTATACGGGTTCTTGGAGATCTCTGCTCCAACACTTGCAGTCTCAGATCTTGCCTCTTACCTCTCGACCCCTTAAATCTTCAAATAATGCCCCAGAAAAAGCTACTTGGCTTTTCATCTTGTGGCAACATTAAAGATGATTTCTCTCTCTGTATACTAACTGGAGGCCTTTAGCATTTGTTCTACTGCTGTCAGAGTCATGTCCTCTGGTAACGCTATTTGGGTATATTCACTATATTGGGAGCTATATTAGTTAACGTTCTGTTTCTGGGACACGACAGCTGACATAAACAATAAAGAAGGAACAAAAAATCTTGGTTCACGGTTTCAGGGGCTTCAGTCCATGCTCATTTGCTTCCCTTCCCTCTAGGCATGTGGTGAGGCAGAAATATCATGTTAGAAAAGCATGGTGGAAGAAAAGCTGCTAGCCTTGGCAGCCTGGAGCAGAGACAGAGAGAGAGAGAGAGAGAGAGAGAGAGAGAGAGAGAGAGAGAGAGAGAGAGAGAGAGAGAGAGGGAGGAAGAGCTGGAGAGATAGGGGTCATGAACCAGAAGTAGTCTGCAAAGTAAGTCATGCCCTCAGGACCTACTCCACACAACTAGAACCACTTTCTGTTTCCATCAACTTCCAATAATGCCCTCAAAGTATGATATCGTCAATGGATTAAGTCACTGATATAGCTAGAGTCCTCGTGATCAAATCATCTTCTTAGAGCGTTGCTCCTGAACACGTGAGATTTTTAGGAAATATTTTAGCCAAACTGTAATATGACCAACAACATTAAAGAAATTTTTAAAAATACAAAACTAGCTAATAAAGTGAAAACATGAAGACAAGGTAGTCAGAGAGAAACAGGACTCAATAACAAGAAGATACTAAAGTAGAGTTCATATGTTGTATAGACTGGCAACATTACTAAGGGTGGTATTATTAAATTTATTATTAATTTGTCTACCTACTAATCAAAACAAAGCGGCAAGTATCCTAAGTTATAAAATGTACAATGTCAGGAAAAAGCATTTGTTTCAGACCCAGGTGGCCCACAGCAAGTCTTGCTTCTGCTTTACCCACAGCCCCTTTGACTTCTCACTCTGTAGTCTAGGCTGGCTCTGTACTCACAAATAGCTCAAACTAGCCTCAAACTCGTGGCAATCCTCCTACCTCAGCCGACTGAATGCTGGGATTACAGATATGTGCCAGCATGCCCTACTAAGTTTTATGTGGTATTGGGGAATGCCACCCAGGGTCTTGTGCATTCTAGCCAAGAGTGTTAACTTCTGAGCTATGCCCCCAGCCTCATTCTGCCTCATCCTTGCTTTGTGGCCATGGACACCTCATCTAACAACGCTCAGCCTTAGTTTTCTTACCTAAAAAAATGGAGTGAATAGCCTCTGATACGAGTTCATAGCGGTACAATTAAATAATTAACTATGTATATGAAAAGGGAGAGGCAGAATCTCTTCCTTGTGCGAGAATCCCGATTCTCCGTGTGGGAGGAGACTCAGAGGTAGAGCTAGCATTCGGCGCACAGTGCAGCAGCCGCTATCTTAAACCCTGCATGACTGAATTTCTCTCCAGCAAGACTCTGAGCCTGGGTCAAATCAGAATTTTGGGTCAAGTAAATTCTTTTACACTGATGGGTCAGCATGACTTAAAAAAAATTAAAAACTGAAGCAACACAGGTAGAGAATGTGTTTGAGGCAGGGTGTCATATGTCGAACGGGGCTATCTCTTCCCAGTCCCTGAGTGTGGTTTCCAGGGGCTGAACGGGACCTGTGCCTGAGGAATGGGGCTCACTGTGCAGGGAAGATCTCCCGAATGCACAGACACGTGACTGAAAGTCATAACCGTATACATTTGCTGAGTCCAAAGTCTTTAGCGTAGCCGGGGCTGGAACTTTGTGTTTCAGAAGAAATTGGAGGGGAACAGGGAAGAGTGCCGCTAGTGTGGACGCTCTGATGGGTGCGAAGGCTGCAAGCCCCTTCTGGATCAATCCCCACAGTCTGAGGAGAAAGTCGGAGCCCCCAGAGCCACCAGCAGGAATTGCGGGCTGCTTTAGAGGGCTGGAATCCTTAGTTCATGGGCACAAGATCCCAGGAAGGATAGCGACTCACTGGAGTTTATGAATAATTAGAACGCTTGGGCAGCGTCCCACTTCGTTAGTGAGGCTAGCTTTACAGGAGCTGCCGAACCCTAAAAAAATTTAGTGTTTAGTACATTTTCTCTCTCTGAAGAATGTGGTTCATATTTTGTGCATCAGTATATGAGATTATGAGATTTTTGTTGGTTTTATGTTTGTGGTATTGGGGAATTAAACCCAGGATCTCATCATATTAGGTAAGTGTTCTACCTCTGAGCCATATCATCAGGGCTAGTTTATAATTTCATCTAATTCTCCAGGAGCTTGTGGTTCCCTTTCTCCAAAATGTTAAGAAGCAATAACTATCTTGGAGGAAGAGGGTCCAACATGTAATCCAAATGGTTACCAGTACTGGGGACTTTTTATCTACTTGACTCTAAATCCTATTGTCTGTAGTTAAAACTGCACAGAACCTACATAGTTAAAGGATTTTTTTTTTTCACTGAGCATCAAGCCTAGGGTTTTGGCACTCTGCTACATCCACTTCTCCTTCATCTCTCTCTCTCTCTCTCTCTCTCTCTCTCTCTCTCTCTCTCTCTCTCTTTACTTTTAATTTTGAGACAGGGGACTAGCCAAGTCACCAAGTTGCCCAGATTGGGCTTGAATTTGCGAGCCTCCTGACTTAGTCTCCCAGAGTGCTGGGATTACATGCCTACCATCAGGTCCACCTGAGGTGTGTATTTTGATGGATACTGGTAGAATGAGAAAGAATGTTTGGAATCTTAGTGGTTCTATGTTTTTGTGATGACAGAGACCACAGATTGCTGTTTCTTGAAGCACAGACAAGAATTCATGGCTTCAGGGGTCTTCTGTCCACTCAACTGTCCAGTGGGAGTCTGTATAGTGTACTTCTACTGCCCTGTAACTATCGCTAAAAATGGTCTTGCCTAGGTCATGAATGACCTGCATTTTTCTAAGCTGATGAATACTTTTATCCTGTCTGACTTGGCAGGTGGGTGACATGAAGTATTATTGTATCTGCCCCTTACTTCTCAAACTACTCTTCCCTTGTGCCTGCGCCAGAAAAAATTATTGGAAATAACAGAAAGCTCAGCTCAAGCTGGCTCAGTAGTGTCAGCTCCTGCACCTCACTCAAAGGACCAGTGGTTCGGAGCTTGAGCTGTGCACCTGTGATTTTTTTTTTTTTTTGGCTTTGTCTCTATAAGGTATTGGCTTTATCTTTAGTCTACTTTTCCTGAGGGCTGTAAGATATCTGCCAATAACAAATAATGTTTTCTAGCTCATACCAGAAGTAGAAAGAGTTTTTATCTTTGCTCCAACTGAACCATCCTAAACCTGCTGCGGTCGAAGGAATGCTACACAAGCTGTTTGGCTTAGGGTTGGGCTACCTTGATCTATTGATGGAAAGGGGGCTACCATCCACTGATGGAGCTACGGGTGAGAGCCCATCCAAATGACAGGCTACAGGGCTACAGGGGAAAACGGGTCTTGGAAAGGTGGTCGTAATAGTCCACACTCTTTCGTGGTCTTCTCTCTCTTTTTTTTCTTTCTGCTTCTTATCAGTTCTTCAGTTTCTCTTTTTCTTCTACTCATCTCCCAAGTGCTTAATCTATATGAAATCTCCCATTGTAACTTCTTTAGTTCCTTGTTCTTCTTCCATCAGATCATTCACCATGTTTCATTAGAACTTGTTGACAGCTAACTCTCTTTCTCCCTAGTCTGAGCTCTGTGAGAGTACAGTGCACGAGTGCGCTGCCCACGATGTGTCAGAAGGCTTGGAGCCTAAACTGGGCTCACCAATTAGGCTTGTTTAGTGCATGAATGATCTGTGTACCCATTATTCTGGTGACTTCCTTACTAAAACCGGTAGTCCTCATCTTACAGGTGAGGAAATCAAAGCTCAGAGAGGTCAAAATATTTTGAAGGATCAGAGCCGGACTTTGACATGCCAGTCTTACCCCAAAGCATATTCCTCCCACAACATGGTATTTGTCCTTCAAGAACAAAAGATCTGTAAAATCTGAGGATGTAAAGTTATCCATTGTAGAGCCTGGCTGCAGTTTTCGGAACCTGAGATCTTCGTCACCCATCACTTAGGATTGCTCTTTTCTGGCCGACTCTCGTCATTCCTATCTCTTTTCTTACAACATGGCCTGATCCTGAAGTCCTGTCTAGAAGGTCACAGGAAAAATAAGGGATTCAGGCACAAGGAGATGTTGGCATGTTAAGATTTATATTAAGCCTTTTCTGTAGTAAGGCACAGATCACTTAAGCTTCCCATCAGCCCGAGAGCTAGGTACTATTACTTTTTCCATTTGAAGAAACTGATTGGGAAGACTAAATACCTTGCCTAAGGATATGAAACTTACAGATGACAAAATATTGATTTGAAGTCAGGCAGTCAGAACTTAGAGTTCATGATCTTAAGAAGGCATAACTGAGTAGACAAGTGATGAGTTGGAAAATACAGAGAAGCACAGAAGGCCGTAGTTACGTCCCTGGCCTCATATCACTAGGTGAGAAGTGAAAAACCACTATGGTCAGTTTGGTTTTCCTTACAGAAAAATTTCCCTTTTTTACTGGCTGATTTAGCATATTTCCCCCTATATCAGCAATAACTATATATATACACATACACAGGAAGCAGTGTGCTTGCTATAAGTGGAATGTCAAAGTAAATAAGGCATGATCTCTGCCTGCAAAGAATTCTCTCTCTCTCTCTCTCTCTCTCTCTCTCTCTCTCTCTCTCTGTGTGTGTGTGTGTGTGTGTGTGTGTGTGTAGTACTAGGGATTGAACTCAAGGGCATTCTACTCTTGTCCTTTTTGTTTTTTATTTTAAGACAAATTCTCACTTAAGTGGCCCATGCTGGCTTCAAATTTGCAATCTTCCTGCTTCAACCTCTGAATAGCTTAGATTATTGGTGTATATCAGTACATCTGGCTCCACGAATAGCTTTCTATGACCAGTGGTAGACACTAAACTGGCTAATGTAAAGTAGAAATGTGTAGGCTTGGGTACCAGAAAAGTCCAAAACATAGCTTGACTTTAGCTGTAGGTGGATCCAGGGCTGTTCCATCACCTCTGCCCCACCCTGTCCCTTACTCTGCCATTCTTTCCTTCCTTGATTTTCCCGAGACATGGCTCCATGCCCGGGTGGGTCACGTCCATGTGGTGGTCCCAGCAGGCTCAGAGCCAAACATCTAGCCAGGGCGATGAAAGGGACTGATGGCATGTGTTACAATGCTCTTCTGAACTACAAGAAGAACGTGAAGGATGAGCCAGAAATTAGAAGGCACTGGGAGGCAGGAGCTACGTGAGAAAAGGAAAACTACATTCTTTACCAGGAGAAGGATAGGTACAGTGCACACACATCATTGTATTTCCATTTAAGAACAAATACGTCATGATAAGAAGGTGGCACGTCCTCTCCTTCACAGTGCAGTTGTAGAGGAGTAGGTGGGGATGGGGCTCTGGGGCTAAGAAAGACCATGCCAGGGTCAGACACCATGCACACCATGGCTGACTGAGGTGTGGAGCAGGGACACTGAGGAGGCGAAGGACTGGAAGTGAATAGGAAGAAAGAGAGTAAGACAAGGTGACCTGTGAGGAGTTACAAGGATGGAAGAGAGTGTTGGTTTTTTCTTTAATCTTTAGCCTTTCTGAAGGTAAAAATACTCTGAATTACTTCCATTTTTGAGGCATTTTTCATGTTGAGAAAATTAAGCAATGTTAAACAAGTACTAAAAACTGTCAATTTTTTTTTCTTTCTATTATTGGGTATTGAGCCCAGGGTCTTCACTCAGAGCTATTTCCCCATCTTTTTTTTTTTTTAAATCATTTGTTTGAGTCAGGATCTCACTAAATTCACAAATTGCCCAGACTGGATTTGAGCTTGCCATCCTCCTGCTCCAGTTTCCTAAAGTGCTGGGATTTCAGGCCTATGCTATTGGGTCTAGTATTAAAACAAAACAAAACAAAACAAAACAAAACAAAACAAAACAAAAGACCACTTTATATTTAACAAAGAAACACTTTGGACATCTTTTCCCCAGCAGCATCCTGCCACTGTGCCATTCATAAGGATGACTTCAGGATCTGTAAAGTACCTTGCTGCATAGTATTTAGCACGGCCACAAGTGTAGGGCGAAGGTCGTTTTCTACCTTGCCAGAGGTCCTCTGCAGCCTTCTCTGGAGAAAAACGTGGAGACAACATCAAAGGCTTGGTGAGGGCTTTTCTGCTCCTCACCAATCCTGCTTTAGGCTTGACAGAGACTTGAACCCTTGGTGAGAGATTGGGTGAGCTCAGCAGTTGTCTCTGTAGGGTGGGAGATGAGCCACCATGTTGATGAACTCCAAGGAACATCGTCTACATCAGAGTTCCTGGAAATGGTGCCTTTGAGTTGTTTAGGATATGTTCTGTGCTTGCACATGGAGGCCATGGATAGTGGTGTGGTTTCCAAAGAAATGGAAGAAAACATCTGACCCCAGCCGATAGGTTACTCCCTAAACATACGCCACTAGCCCTTCTCTTTGCTCAAGTCACCAAACCACAATCCTCTTGGGTTGGCCAGGAATGTCAAAAATACAAGTGCTAAGTGTCAGAAACTCACTGGCAAGGATTCTCTACTAGTAAAAAGTCAACCTTCAAGGACATGAAATAATTGCTACAATTGACAATTGTAATGCAATTCAACATCAGAAACAGAATATAGTAGAAAACATTTCTGTCTATTCAGAAGCATTTGTGTGAAGACAATGTGTACTTTGGAAGGAATTCCTAGAACCCCTTGGTTTAAGCAAACACAGTAAATGAAAAGCTGACTTTATACAAGAAGGCTAATTCAGGGGAATTATCTACTTTGCAAACTATCACTTCACTGTTCAAAAACATATCCCTGCGGTATTTCCTTCTCCATGAAGTCCTTGCTGGCATGTTTATAATGTGAGACCATTTTGAAAGAATGGTGGTGGCCTCATCACTTCTAGGGGGCATTCCTGGTGTGGGGATAATGGCATCAGGATTGGAAAATTCTTATAGACCAAGTAACAGGACCCCATCGGTCATTAACAAGGACCCTTTGTTTCCATCAGATCTACACTCTAGCAGCTCTGAGTGTTACAAGCCAAGTCCTCCTGAGGCTTCAGGAGACAGCTGTGGGGCAGGGATACCACTGTGGATTTCACAACAGGGAGGGAAATCCCAGCTCCGAGAAACTGAGTGACTCACCCAGGGTCACCAGCAAGTCAACAAACAGGCCTGGACCCTCCCTGCTCCTGGCAGCCCTGCCTAGTGATCTATATATATTTTTTAAAAGCCTAGGAGTTCCTCCCTCCCAAGTTCAGTTTCCATTCTCTTGAAGGTGTCCTAGGTTTGGTGACTTACTTCTAATAGAGAATGAAAATATTATAACTTCTGGTGGAAAAACTTCACAAATACCAACTCACCAAGAGCAATATCAAGATGGACATCACCAGGTTGTTGTCATGTGTCCCCTAATAACACACAGTAAGAAAGGCACATTGACTCTGTAATGTGCTTCCCAAACCCCGTAACTTCAGCTTACCTACAAGAAAATATCAGGCAACGCCAAACAGCTGGCCAGTAACTTCAAAAACCATCAAGGTCATGAAAGACAGAGCCTGTCACAGACCAGCGGAGACTAAGAAAACATGAAAACAAAATTACACGTGGGGTCCTACATGGCATCCTGGGGTCAAAGAGGTCATTATTGGAAAAACACAGAAAATCTAAATCTGGTTTTGGTAATAGTATGGTACCATGGCTGTTGTCTTAGTTTTGACATATAGGCCATGGTTATATAAAATGTTAATGTGAGTGGAGGCTAGGTGAAGGGTAGATGAGAACTGAGCTCTCCCTTGGTTACTCTGTTTTGAATCTGAAATTGTTTCCAAAACAAAAATTACTTTTAGAGACCATGTACCATCTTCCACTTCATTTCCTTTTGGGACAGTGGGGCAGTATTATGGCTGGGTTGCCTGTTTGGCCAGTCTAAGCAACTTCTTTTAGGGAAAAACTGTATCATGTTTTCCAAATTCTGCAGAACGCCACAACTCTCACCCCCTGTTGGAGTGTGGCGATGTCCAGGAACAGGCCCGTGTCCAGGAAGTCTGGCTAGACAGCGGGGCTTGCAGATTCAGAGAGAAAAAAAGAACCCAGGCTCTCGGGAACTTCAATACAGAGCTCAGGGAACTTTTGAAATAATTTCCAGGATTTCAGAACTCTCACAGTTCAAGAACACAAAGCCAATTAATTATGACCAACCAAGAAAACTTATCAATACCAAGTATACACAGTGACCAAAATGAGGGGGGACCCTAAGATTCTATGGAGCAATGTTTCTTACCTGTTCTGTTTTCAAGGACAGCCACTATCAATTTCTTCTCTCCAAGTACCTGGACACTGCTTGACCCATCGAACAACTACCACCAGGTAGACTCTGTTTCTTATTCTTGAATCTTGGGTGACCTTGTGATCTGCCTTGATCGGTAGATTGTTACATCAGTGGTGCTGTGTCAATTCTTAATCTTTAAGAGTTCCGATGGTTTCTGTGCTCTCTCTTAAAGCCAGCGTTCACAGAATAAATCCTAGGAACAGAGACCCTGAAACCATGGTCTTGTGAGTGAGCCTGAGATAGCCATAGGACAGGTCACATGGAGGAACGATCAAGTTTCACATACACAAGCTGCAAGTGAAGACTTGAATCTTCCAGGTAGCTTGGTTACGAGTGGAATTCACCTGAATGAGGGACGTCAGAATAAAAAAAGAAGAAGAAAAAAAGCAGAAGAATCATCCATTATTTAATGAACCTTACTAAATCCACAAAGTCATAGGAGAGAAAAAAACATTACTCTTTTAAACCACTAAGCTTTCAGCTGATTTGTTATGTAGCAACTGCATAACAGAAATACTGACATGCTTTCCCTCATTTTTATTAAAATATATGTGTTTCATAATGTTTACAATGACCTTGAGCATTTTGTGCACATATATATCACATCAACATTACAATCCCTTCCCCTGCCTGTTTTTGGCCCTCTCACACTCTACTCATCACCCCAAACTCCCACTACCGCACCCATTTGGTTCTATAGAATGCCTGTATTCTGGGTTTCCCAAACCAGAGAAACCATGAGATATTTAACATATTTAATCTTCTGCATCGGACTCACTTCACCACTCAGATAACCACTGTTTAGCTCAGCTTCTCATCCCTAGCATGGTCTCATGGCCATATCCTGATGCCTCTTCTCTGGCTCCCATAGAGCCTTTTATTGGGATGATTTGCCTAAAGTTCTTTTCTTCTGTATCTTACGATGTCTTTGTTGAGATTCTTTAACATGGTCTCATCCACTAGTCCACATAAGAAAAGAACTATTACAATGAATTTCCTAAGGCTAGAAAATGTGAGAAAGAGAGAAAAGTTAAATTTCAAGTTCCTTAACCTGAGTTCTAAAAAGTAAACATGCATTCAAAAGACACTCAGGTTATCATTACATCAATCAGTTTTCTTAGGATTAACTTATATCAAAGACCAAGTAAGTGAATTGCTATGCTAAATGAACTTAAGTCCAGATCAAATTGCTACATTAAATGAACTTAACCATATCACAAAACTATATTATACATAAAGCAATAGATATAATGGCATACTTAGTTATTTCAGAATTTTTTTTAACTTTTACAAATTATTTGCTCACATATCACTAATTACTACCATTTTGCCAGATTTGGTTTATCATTTTATCTACCTATCAATCCATAAATTCATGCATGCGTATTTTAAAAAGATTTTATACCAATTCAGAAGGTTGATATGATTATGTTTTTCAAACTAGTATACTATTAAAAATAATTATGGAGAAGTTTCACAGATTTTATGAGAAAGCTGTACTGTTTTAGTAGGATACCAATGAAATGATTCAAATGTAAATCTATTTTTTTGTTACACTTTCTCTTTAGATGTTTCCTTTCTTCAATATTCTTTGGTGCTGCTTGCCTGTCTGTTTCTTTCAAAGATTCCTTCAAAATTTTTTATGCAATCCTGGGCTAGTGATTGTATAGTTCTTTAGGGATTCCTGGTCATGAAAAAAAAATTATTTACCTTCAATTTTCAGGGATAATTTTGCTAGATACAACTACCTGGGCTAGCACTTTCTGTCTTTTAAAACTTGAAAGATTTTGATCTAGGCTCTCCTGTTTGCACTGAGAAGTCTGTGGTAATTCAAATGAGTTTGCCTTGGTAAAATAATGTTTGTTTTTCTTTTGCTGCTTCTAATTCTCTTTCTTTATGCTATATTTCTAGGCTTTGATTATGATATGTTGTGGTGAGTCTCATTGTTGGTTTAGATTATTAGGTGTTGTATAAGCTTTTGTACCTAAAAATTAAGTTCTCTAGATTTGGGAAAATTTCTCGCACAATTTCAGTGAATAAATCCCTTATATTTTTGGTTCTATCCTCTGCTCTTTCTCACACGCCCATAATTCCAAGTTTGTTTTTCTTAGAATCATCTATCAGCTGTTGTATCCATCTACTTCGCTCATTTCTAATTTCGGAGTTGTGACTAATTTTCTTAGCCTTATCTTCAAGGTCTGAAATTCTGTCCTCAAATGTTCGAGTTGACTTCTCCTGCTTTCAAATATATTTTTAATATCCTGGATTTCAGCTAGATTTCTTTTCAAAATTTCCACTTCTCTATCAAAATGTTCCTTCATACCTTGCATTTCCTTATTTACCTCAGCCAATCTTTTATTTGTGGTTTCTGTATGCTCAGTAAGCTTTGTATTCATTAGGACCACCATTAGTTTAGTAAGTTCCTCTTTAAGCTTGCTGATCATTGCTTGTATTTCTTTGAGAGTATCTTGTTTGAACTGACTGTTTGATTCATTTATCTTTTTGACTTCCTCCCTATGAGTTCTACTATTTCAGGGCCCAAGACATTAATTTCTGAGGTCTCGGGCATGTCTGTGGGTGTCCTATTGCCTTGTCTTCCTCCCATTTTTCTCCTGTCGAGGGACTTCAGCTTAAAGGCCTAGCAGGTAGGTTTCTGAGTGACTATGAGGGCGTGTTGGTGGTGGGGTGGAGGGGGAGTGAAGTTCCTTTGAGCTCTGTTCTGGGAGTAGGTAGTGAGGAAGGGCCTAACAGTAGCAGTCTGGTGGCCTCTGAGGGGTTGTGAGCATTCCCAGCCCCCTCAACAAAGGTCTCCTACTTGTCCTGGCTTCCCTCTTCTGAGGGTGAGACTCCCCCCCCTCTGGAGGTACTCCTACTACACCTGAGCTGTTCAGATTTGTGACTTTTCTCTCCTCTCCACAACTCTCTCTTGTACCTTATCTTCCTAGGCACTGTTAAAGAGTGACCCAAAAACCCTGATGTGTTCTTCTGAGCTTTCTTTTTCTCTCAACAGTTCAATCTCAGGCTCTTTTTATAAAATGGCTCCTGCTACATCATTGCCTATTATGGCTGCCAAGTTCTGCTCCTGATCTAGGTTTTTTGGGGTCATTTTCTACGGGGAGCTTTGTAGTTTGCAGTTTGCATGTGTAGTTTTCATTACCCACAGGTTTGGTTGATTGGAGGCTGGGGCTGCCCGCTGCCATCAATTCCCACTTTTCCTGGATCTGCACTTCACCGCCGTCCGAGGTTTGGGCTCTGGGCTTTCCTCCATCTGTGGATGCTGGCAGCTCAGGGCCATCCTCAGTCATCCCGGGACTGCTTCCCGGGCTGCTGTTTTTCTCCACTTTTGATTTGTGTTTGTGATTTCTGACCTTCCCATAGCTTCCTTTCAGTTGTTCGGAGACCTTCCTCTCCTAGCTTGGTGAGAGGTTTCAGACTTCCCTCCATCCGTCTGCAGATGCCTGTGGTTCTCAGTCTTTTACAGTTGGCCTGGTGTGGCCCTTGGGTGCTGTTTACCTCTACTTCTGATATGTTTTGGGGGTTTCTGACCTTCCTCAATTGTTGGGGCACTCCTCCAACAATGTCATAGTTACACTGAACAGGTAGTTTTCGACTATACTCTCAACCTTTTAAGAGGGTCCATGAGGAGACATTGTGCAGCCCTGTTACTCAGCCACCATCTTGACTGGAAGTACCCAACGTGTTGTTGTTGTTGTTTTTTTAAAATCTGTTACTCAACTTTTTATACATAACCTCATGAATTTAATTTATTTTGTGGGAGTACTGGGGATTAGACCTATGGGCTTTGTGCTGGGCTATATACATAGCCACCTTTTATTCTGAACCAAAATATTACATAAGTCACTAAGCTGTCCTAACGGGGATCCAACTCAGAATCCTTCTGCCTCAGTCTCCTTGTATGCAGGCACTATAGGTATGTATAAATTTCAATTGTTTGGCCTTAAAAAGAAATTAAAATAATAGAAAATGTATGCTTCATTTATGTGAAAGAGCTGTAGAATATTTCAGATAGTATTAAATAAGAAACAGGAAATCAGATCATATTACTTGTCTGCATTTATCCTCTACTGGCTTCCAACGTTGTTGAGAATGGAAGCCAAGTCATCAACATTGCCCATAAGACCCGCGTGACCTTTTCTCCACCCACTGCCTGATTAATTTCAACTCTTCCTACTTGTTACCTTTCATATTCTCTTTGAATATGATGGGCATAGCCCACCTCAGGACCTTGCTGTTCTCTGTTCCTGAAACGTTCTTTGTATATATAAATTCAATGACTTCTTATCTCCTTCAGGTCTTTATTCCATTGCTATGGTGGCAATGACGCCTTCCCTAAACTGATTTAAAAATCACTAATCTCCCCTTCTCTGACGCTGTAGCCCCTGTCTTGTCTTATTTTTTCTCCAGCGCTCTCATTACACTTCGCATGCTCTGCGTGATCGTGCATCTTATTTGTGGTCGTCCCTTTTCAGTACAGCCTCAGGTCCAAGAAAGCAGAGTTTTTGCTTGTGGTGTTTTGAACTGTAATAAATGTAGAACTGAAAACTGTGCGGACCACTTGGCCTTCTTTACGCCTTTGCCCACTGAACGACCTTTCTCAGACCCAAAGCCTTAGTCTGCTAGTTTCAGACTGATGTGTGGTGGGCAGCCTCCCCTACTGGCAAAGTATGGCATTGCAATTCAGCTCTATTAGACAAGAAGAGGGAATCGGAGTGAATTTAGGAAAACTTCAACTTTATAGACAGGAGGCCAACAAACTTTTTCTGCAAAGGGCAAGATACTAAGTATTTTAGGCTATGTGGATTATATGGTCTCTATCACATCTATTCCACTCTGTCCTTGTAACAAGGAGGCAGCCATTAGCAATATGTGAACACTTAGGTTTTATTCCAAAGAAATTGTTACTTATAGACAATGAAATTTAAACTTTATGTAATTTTGCCTGTCAGAAATGCTTCTTTGAATTTTTCCAGCACTTAATAATATAAAACAATTCTACTCTTGGCTTGCAGGAAAAAAAAATAGGTGGGGACCACCTTTGGCCCATGGTCTGTGCTTATTGACAATGGCCAAGTGACCCAAAGTGTGAAAATACCCTGAAGCCTGTTTATTTTTAAATAAGTATCATTCTTAATATGACTTCATGGATATTCAAAGTAATTTCTGCATTCCACACACTTTTAGAGCCAATGGGCAGGGGTGAGAGAATATCAGGTAGCAGCCAAGTGAAAAGAACCAGACTTTATGCTCAGAATGCCATGTCTACCAGCTAATTCATTCTTCCTTCTTCTGAGAAAGAGATGGCAGGTGTGAGATGGGTTGCTGATATGCCATTATACATAGGGTGGCACAGGAATCAGAATGACAGCAGTGCCAAAGAGGGAAAGGCCATGAATTTACCCCTTATGTGGGTCAGTTAGCTTTGCTGGATCTCTCTCTCTCTCTCTCTCTCTCTCTCTCTCTCTCTCTCTCTCTCTCTATTTTGTGGCACTGGGGATTGAGCCCAGGACCTATGCACCGAGCTACATCGGAAGCTCGCAAGCTCATTTTGTATACTTGATTTTGAGACAAAAACTCGCTAAGTCACTAAGTTTCCCAGGCTGGTTTTGAATTAAGGACCCTTCTGTACAGCCTCCAAGAGTGCTGGCATTATGGGCCACCATGCCTGGCTTGCTGGGTCTCTTGGCTGAAGTTGCAACTCTGATCCCAAATAGCTATTGTATTAGTCAGGGTTATCCAGAGAAACACACTATATATTTATTGGCTCACATGATTATGGAGGCTGAAAAGTCCCACAATATGCTGTCTATAAGCTGGAAATCCAGGAAACTCAGTTGTGTATATTCCAGCTCAAGATCAAAGGCTTGAGAAGCAGAGCAGCAAACGCTGTAACTCCCAGCCCAAGGACGGAAGATCAATGTCTCAGCTCAGGTTGTCAGCAGAGAAAGCAAACTCAACATTTCTCTGCCTCTCTGCTCTATCGAGCCACTCAGTGGACTGGGTGATGTCCACCCACACTGGACAAGACCTCCTGAGACCACCAATGCAAGTGTTAGTCTCTTCTCCAAACACCCTCACAGACACCTACAGAAATAACATTGAGCTAGTTATCTGGGCATCAGAGGGACCAGTCAAATCCACGCCTGGACTTACGCATTACACCTTCCTTGTTTAGGTAGAAAAGGTTAAAAGAGGGAGGTACTCAGAAGAGGACCAATCCAAACCCAGTGCCTCTTCTGACCACGGGGAAGGGAAGCCACTTTAGGAGTCACAGAACCAGACAGTTCATGTATCTGGTTATGATGTTCATACGTACCAGCTCCCACACTCATTGTGATGTTGTAGTGTGTGTGTGTGTGTGTGTGTGTGTGTGTGTGTGTGTGTGTGGTGAGAACGTTGGCAAATGTGATTTTGATTATATAAGAGTTGTGTCAGTCAGCTGTCCATCTCAGTGCCAATACCTGAGAATACCAACTCAGACAGGAAAAACTGATTTATTTATTGTGATGTGCTAATAGAACACTTCTGCTCACTTCTTATTGGCTAGAATTTATCACATGACCATACCTAGCTGCAAGAAAGTCTGGGAAACATACAATTGAGATTCTATGAAAGATAATAGGGAGCACAGTATTCAAGGACAGCCAGCAGTACTTACCATGGTCTCTTATGAGCTTGAACAATTCTGTAAGGACTCTCTGAGTCTCAGCACCTCTTTCACTAGATAATTTAAAAAACATTCCATTTTCATTATAAAGTAAAACACATGTGTTTTAAGGCAAAAATTTTAGAAGTATGTAATACACTATCCCAACAAATCCTCTCCATCCCTACCATCCCATAGACCTCTCCAGAGACAACCACCACGAACCACTTGGTTTGTTTCCCTCCACACATTTCAATATGCTTTCATGACCACATGCACATGTACATATTCCCTCCTACATACATGTTTATATATCGTTTTAAAAATAAGATTATGAAATAAATATATAACAGAGTAATTTGACTTTTCATTTCACAATCTGTTATGCAAATTTTATGTTAGGATATACTATTATTCCATAATACGAATAAATCTTGATATAAACATTCTTTATGGATGGAGCTTTTAGAAAACTACTGTGGCATAAAATTTGACCTCTGTTAGGACAAAGAAGTTGAATTGATGAGCTCTCCGCTCTGTTTTGATCTAAAATAGCAAATCCAATTGGTCACATACTCTGTGAACAATCAGTATCTATGTTTCTAGAAAGGTTTGGCATTGTTGATTTTATTGAGGTGTCTAAAGTTTCTCAGGGAGCGATTCAGTTATTAATAATAAAATCACTCACATTTAAAAAATCTTCAGACTTTTAAGGAATCTGTGATATTATTTAATTCTTTCTATAGTCCTGGAAGAGAGCAAGGCAGGTGTTATTTCCCTTAATTATAGATGAAACCAAAGACCAGAAAGGCAAAACACATAGGAAATTTTGATGCCTATTGGTCAGGACAGATCTAAGAGAGACCCAGAGTTTCCTGGCCTCACCTTCAGTGTTCACGTGGAATTCCTGCTCACTGTACGCTTGTCTTCCACCTGCATAGTAAGATGCGGCTTTGCACTCATGAAGACATTAACACAGGCACTCTCACCAGCCGCTCAGTCATTATCTCCTAGTTCCTGAAGAAGAGTTTCGATTGGCTTAGAACGGGGAGTTAATCTGCTAACAGCCTATCTTAGAATTTATGAAGGAGGAAGAAGATCAGCTAATCTAAACCCATGAGACTACTGTGGTAGACTGAGCCCAGAGGCCTTGCCAAAATTTACACTGCGTATCAGTCACAGGGCTGGGCCAAGAGCCTACGCCTCTTGCCTTTTCCTCTAGGTCTTCTTCTTGCATCATAGTGATATATTAAAGAGAGATGAGGGAAGGGTTGTTTACTAGTTGCAATGTGCTCAGCAGATATAAGCACAAGGGATAACTCAACAATGCTTTGGGTGGGAGATGTTTAACTAGATGGTGCACGTTCTACACTAGAGAAAACTATAAAAGAGAGAGGTGCTGGCCATGGTGGTATGTGCCTATAGTCTCGGCTATTTGAGAAGCTAAGAGGACCATGAGTTCAAGGCCACGATGAGTAATTTAACAAGACTCTGCCTCAAATTAAAATAAAATAGGCCAGGATATAGCTCAGGGGTGGTGCTTCTGCCAGGCAAATGCAAGACTGTGGGTTCAATTTTCACTTCCAAAGGACAGAGAGAGAGGGGGGGATATATATATAGAGAGAAACAAAGAGAGAGAGAAGTGAGCCAGACATTGGTTTGTAGCATGGTGAAGTTATAAGTAGGTTCAACACTTGAAGATAGAATATCCTGGCAATGAAAACAAATAAAACAATGTAAACTCAGGAATTATGCAGACAAGTTACGGTCTATCAGCCATGTTTGACCAGTGGCCTTGCAATATTTGCTCTTGATTTAAAAAAATGGTATAATGAAAAAATTTAAACAGGAAGTTTTAATACTTAGATGCAGCATACTAATTATATATTTTATACATAGTCAAAGATGGTTCCTATTTATCCCAAATTTTCAAAAGTCAAGGCTGCTGGTTAGCCATACCTGATGAGGTGATCCTGGGCAAGTGGTGAATCTATGATGTCTCAGTGGTCTCGTCTCTAGAATGGGGAACGACAGACAGCCGTAGGTCAGTTGGGAATACTGCTCAAGATAGCACATGCAAAGACCTGACTACAGAGCTTAGAATATTACAAGGGCTCCACCGTAGTGGTTTTTATTAGTGATGAACATTTGCTGAAAACCTACAGGGTGCATGCAGGCTAAGGAGTAAATCACAGAAACGAGCATGACATGGCGCTGTCCTGTAGAAACTTAAAGCCTACTGGGGAAAGATGAACAAGACAGAAACACCATGTGTGTGCGTGCGCACACACGTGTGTACTGGTATACTGGAGATCGAGCCTAGGGTCTTCACACTAAGCTGTATCTCCAGCTCTTTTTTTAAAAAAATTTTTGACTTGGAGACAGAGCCCTGTTAAATCTCCAAGTTTTCCAGGCTAGGCTTGAACTTGCTATCTTTTTACTTAAGCCTGTCAGAGTGATGAAATTATAGACGTGCACCATCAGGTCTGAAAAAGACAGGTTTACTTTTTTAAAACTTGATTTGGAAGGCTTCTACCACAAAATCTAAATCTCTTTTATTCCATATAAGTCTCTTTCAACATATGGGAAAATACAGGATTCCAAGGCAGCCATGAAATTCATCATCCTGGAAGCCTCTGTAAGGACTAAAAGTATTGAAGAAACAGGCAGTAACATTGACGAATTAGATTTGCAGGTTGCAGATGGACAGAGCCCGTCAAAGCTCAATCTTTAAAACATCTTTTTGGATCAGGCAAGCTCCTCTGCACATCCTGTGCAGTCATGCAGGCCACTTACAATGCCCCTCCTACTTGGAAACACTCTTGTCTTTTGAGTTTACCAGAGAAGACTGATTCCATTAGCCTTCCATACAACCAACACACACTGTTTGCTCAATGAAGAAGGAAAAAACTTTCAACATCCTCCTCAAACAGAGGGATCTTCTCCCCTTTATAAAACAAATTCCTCTTTCTGTTTTTAGCTTCAGGATTGTCTTTAGCCAAAACAAAGCCACTGGCCTGCTTTGTGTTTATTCTACATTTAATTCTGGCTTGGGAATGTATAGTGTCTGGACGTGCAAGGTACTGTTATGTTCTCTTTACTGGTTCTCAGATGGGAAACCAAGTTGTGCCTTCCTGGTCCCCACCCTGATCCTGACTTCCCCATGTCCAATATGTACCGTCATCACCTTCCGACACCTGCCTGACTTCCCCATTCTGTGGGAAGCAAGTTCTGGCAGTAGTCAGGCCATTGCTTCCCACTGGGGGCTCTCCTGGAGAGAAAGCCCAGCTATGTTGTTCACAGATCCCTGAGAACCACCTTGCTTGCATGACCTGCTAAAGGCTATCATCATGGAAACCACATTTTCTATACTCATTGTCAAAATTTCAGAGCAGATATGGTCTGAGAACAGGCAACAGAGTTTGTGAAACTGAGCCATGTCTGGGCGAGGAGGAGATGTGTTAGGTGAATGCAGGGATCAGATATTTGAGCTTTAAGAAGATAGGACGGAGCGATTTGCTCTGAGAAAATCTAAAAATAGCAAAACAAAAACATCTGATCAAATAGACTCCTAAGAGTACGCAAACATAAATAATCCAGTCAGGGTAGCAGGAAGGTCCTAGTGGTTCTAGGACCTGGAAGGACTGCTGACTGGAAGAACTGATTTTCTAGTACATTAACAAGGCTTTGCTCTCCTACGTAGGATGGTTACCACTTGTTGAAGACTTCGTGTCACTGTGCTAAGTGCTCCATGTATCCTGTCCCACTGAAGTGGGTGGACACTGAGATGTCAAAATGTTTTGTCTATAAGAGTCTGTTCACTTGTCCATCCACCTGTCCACGCATCCATCAATCCATCTGTCTACCCATCCATCCGTCCATCCACCTGTCCATCCAGTAGATACTTACTGAACACATACCAAGTCCCTGAATGGACTGCAATTGGGCACGTGCCTTCCCCCTCTTCCTGTGATTGGAGGAAGCCCACACATAAACAAAGAGCTCCCACATAATGTGATAATATAATGCTATCTGATTTCTCCAGGACTCTGCCAAAGGACCCCCAAATCTAGCCCCATCTTGTGAGTATGAAATTAAAACGCCTTCATTAATCCTATCTTAAGGTCTTGAACAGCTCACTGCTTCAAGTGGTAATAAATATTTCATGCCCAATTGTGCTGCGTTCCTCACTGTGTTTATTAAATGGAGTTTCTCATAATTCTAGTTATTCATTTTAATAGGTCAGGCCTTGGCTGTGATTTAAACAGACCGCTGAGGAAACAGCCGTGGTTAAACATTGTAACAATATGGATTATTAATTTAATTGGCCGGCTATTACTTGTTTGGACTCTGAGCTAACACATTTAGTTCAGTCTCTGGTGGCCCATAAACCGCAAAGGTCGTGACTTTAACATGGAGAAGAAGGGGAAAAAGGAATTGAGCTTGAGATTAGGTGGAAAACTTACAGAGCAGCGCGGCGAAGGCAGCGTGGGGAAGCGGTGGGCTTGCTGGAGGCAGCACGGGGCAAAGGGGATTCATTTGTCGGCTCCTCATTAAAGCGTCAGCAGCCACTGCCGGGCTTGGTGACTGCCGGCAGCCAGCATCTCAAAGGGATGTCTGAAAGGGCCAAACCCTTAGTGATGGTGATGGAGCATCGCACCCCAAGAAGTCCTTGGGTCTCTTCTGGATACCCAAGCTACATGGAGTCTTGTGTCCTGGAAAAAGCTAGGAAAACAGCCAGGGGCTCACAGTGCAGCCCTTCCACAGCCTTCCAAACACCACAACCACAAGTCAATGACTTTCTCCTGTGTAAAAGGCCCTGGGACCTCTTCAGATGCCACTCATGTCTAAAGGTCCCACGAACTCTGAGATCAGGATAAGATCAGCACAGACCTGCATTCCATGACCTGTGGTCTGGGACCAGGTCTGGGTCTCCAGGACCCAGGACCCCACTGAGCATCTGCGGATTTCCAGGTAAGTCGTGCTTCTCCAGCCCATGTTTCTGCTTCAGCAGAATCCGTTCTATTTACAGGATTTACGGTTCTCCAACTATGAAATCCAGCCCCTTCCTTGATTCCACGATAAGCTCCACTCGCGGGGCACATTTGATGGTGAAGGAGACTGAGCCAGGGTTCTCGCAGGGAGGACAGGAGCTGCACCAGGGCCGTTCCAACATTAGGAACAGGATATTCATGCTCCCTGGGTGCTTTCCTGGGCTCCTCGGCCTGAGGTCACCCTGCGGGCTGCCCTCCAGTTTGGATTCCCCGGTTCTTGCCAGCTTGTGCCCTGCTTCGTGTCTTCTGCCTCTAGGACAGCTGTTCTTAATCAGGAGCCATGGAATTCCAAGATAGACCAGGGGTCTGTAAACTTGGATGGGAGGAAATTACATTTCATTTTTTGTAGTCTCTAGTTGAATTTTAGTATTTCCTTTGCTTGTGAGTACAGGAAACAAGCCACAGCAGTGTCAGCAATCTCTGTGGCTCTGGGACCATGAGAAACACAGTTATCTTTATGTTGCATTACAGTTATTTCAAGTCTTAGAACATCATGAAGCTCTACTTGGATACTATGCTACCTGTTCCTTGCCCCAAAGCTTCAGGGTTACTTCCTCATACTTTCCAGACCTAACTTGCCAAGTCTTGAGAAACTCTGGCCCTACAAGGAATTTAACCACCAAATAGTAAAGACGTGAATATCTATCTACCATTGAGAGTCAGTGCCGAAAGCCGTGGAAGAGGACTCAGGTATCCTTTCTAAAGCAAGATGTGAACTTTCAAAATGCATTTGCAATAATTTATCTTTGTGGGTCAGGATTCTTAAACATTGAGACCATTAAAATAAAAAATAAAATTAACCAAGTGTTCAACATGATATGCATTCTGCTCTTTCAATCATACTGGTCATGATCAAGTTGAGAAACAACCTTCATAAGACTTTGTCTTTAAAAAGTGTAAATTAGGCTTTGCATGCTGACACTTGCACATCATTTCAGCACTCTGGGAGCCTGAAGCAAGAGGATCCCAAGTTTGAGCCCAACCTGGTCAGCTTAGCAACTTAGGATCCTGATTCACAAAAGCCAGAAAAAGGATTAGGGATATAGCTCAGTGTGAAGACCTTGGGCTCAATTCCCAGTAACTAAAGAGAGAAACAGAGAGAGAGAGAGAGAGAGAGAGAGAGAGAGAGAGAGAGAGAGAGAGAGAGAGAGAGAGAGAAACAGTAGGTTAAAGTTGTCTTTCAAACATTTTGACTTATGACCTGAGTTTGTAAAGTAGCACAAAAATCACTCAATTTGATAAAAATATTGTGGTATAATTGGCTTCCTTTTCATGTAACACATTTTGTTTTATCCATTTAAAAATATCAATCTGAGAAATGGTCCTTTGTTTTCTCCAGGGGACCAGCAATTAGGTCTTGCAGGGCAACTCAGCTTCTCTCAGTCAAGCTTAACATTGCCAAGCTCTGGATCTTTTCTTTGAGTAGGACCCAGCCCTCTTCTCCCAGCCCTCACCCCTTACATGCGAATGTACTCCCGGAATCCTCATCATTATCTGTTCTGATGTGCTGGGGTTGGGAAGAGGAGGATGGAGGACCTTTTTTCTCATGTTCAGATGCATCAGACCAGTCATTTGAAGCTGCAAAAATTGTCATGTTTTCCAGAATGTGACAAGAAATAAAAGAATAGACCTCAAATCTGGATCAATGTTTGTGGACAGGTGCAACTGTTTCAATTTCCCAATTTGCTTCCCACTTTACAACCTAATAAATTTCATAGTTTTTACATTCAAACCTGACAAATATCCACTGAAATGTGTCACCCCAAGTAGCAGAATGGGCAGAAATGTTGACCAGTAAGTAGACTTGAGCAGGATACAGATGGGTGGCCAACTCCTGCCACGTGGACACACTGAACACATTGTTGAATTAATGAACAAAGAAAAGAAGAAAACAAGCAAAGGAGGAAGGATGAAAGGAAGAAAGGAAAGAAGGAAGGAAGGAAGCAAACACTGTTTAATTTTATGTGGTAACTTGCCAGGGCTAAGAAATATTCAGCTAGCTAGTAAAATACTATCTCCCGATGTACCTGTGAGACTATTTTTTTTTTTTTTTGGAAGAGATAAGCATTTAAGTTGGAAGACCTAATGAAGATGTGGGCACTATCTACTGACAGCCCAAATAGGACTGGAAGGTAGAGGGAGAGTGAAGCTACTCTCTCGATGGATGCTGAGCCATTTTCTCCCGTCCTCAATGTTGGTGTCTCTGCTTGTCAAGCCTTCAGGCTCAGACCAAGCCTTACAGCACCCGATCTCCTTATTCTCTCTCTCTGTATGTGTTTGTAGATAGACATCTATCTCTCTATATCTCCATTTACATGTACGTCACACCATGATGTTTCTTCAATGATGGACCACATATGCAATGGTGGTCACGTAAGATTATATTGCTTTGATGACATCATAATAACATTGGTTTAAGTATACAGTATGACATTTGTACAATGAAATCACCTAAAGATGCATTTCTCAGAATATAACCCACCATTAAGTGACACATGATTATACACACACACACACACACACACACACACACACACAGACACACACACTTGTATTCTATTCTACTTCTGTGAAGAAACTTGACTACTGCATGAAATTTATATAAATTACTGAGGAAAAGTAGAGATTGGAGGGTATAAATCTGCAAGCAGCATTATCTCTAAGAATTTAAAGACCCAGTCCTATTCCTTAATATGTGCATGTGTGGATGAAATCAAATGACAATAACCACCACAGATGCCCTCAGCAGCAATGCTATTGAGTTCTGCTGTGCACAGGTGTTTGATACCATCCGTCTGCCTACCCCAAGAGCTGCTGTTGGCCCCTATGTGCTGGCTTCTGTATGTTGCTCCATACGTTTGGCTTCAAGACCGAGATGCCTGATAAAAGTTTTGACTCTAGGGTGGAGACGAAGGTGAAGGAGAAGCTTTCAGTCACAGCCTGTACTGAACTTGGAGAAGGAGGAGAGCAGATAGAAGGAAAGGTGTTTATCAGCAACCTAGATGCAGGTGGCTTGCCCATGGGCAGATTCAGAAGCAAATCCTACAAAGATGTGATTTCTAACTCCTCTGAGAAACGAGAGGAGGGTTTATAACTTTGGACTCCATCAGAGACAGATGGGAGGACTTTGCTTCTTGTCCCTGAAACCCCCACGTACATGCTGTGTTCTGGGGGCAGGGGTTGGAATATGCCTCTGGGAAAACCAAGATTAGCAAGTGCTTTTCTGAAATTACTTATCCCTAGGAGTCTTCTTAGTGAGAACCATGGTCAGTATTTATCAAGATCAAACCATGTCTAAATTCACACTCCTCAATACTGTCCTTTTAAACTTGGGTGATCATGTGTACAGATGTGCACTTGCAAAAGGCATGTTGGTTATGAGAACAAGGCTGCTCAGAGAATTCACTAAGTCCCTATTATGTGCCAGGCAGAGAAGGGTACAAAAATGAATAATTAATACTTTTGTCCTGCAAAGGGGACCAAAGAACCAGGTAACCTCAGCCCAAGCTTTGTCAACGGAAGGTCTTTAAATCTGTGGGCTGCCATTTTGTGTGGCCTACTACTTGATGTCTCTCAGAGAGTGATCTCCACTTCCCATGGGCCAGACTGTTGGCATGTCCATGCCCATCCCGCCAGTAAAAGGTTTCAGAAAGACTGGGTTTGGGCATCTCCAGGTGTTTATTTGGTTTTTCCTAGTTCTTGTTTTTTAATTGGTTTCAGATGTGACTACCCAATAGAGGCCCTGAATAAATAAAACAGATCATAAAATATGGCCAAGCAAAATGGGCATGAGTAATCCCAGAGTGCATGGAAATGCACTTCCAGAAAGGCTCATAAATAATGAGGTGGAAACAGTAGTCTATTTTCTCTTTAATGGAAAGCCAATTAGGAACCCTCTCTGGACTGGCGGGAAGGAGCCAGGTTCCTTTGTTCTGTAATGAGAAGTGGGGGTGGGGTGGGTGAGGGGAAGCACGAAGCTTGCCAGAACAGGGCAGAGAAAGTGCTCTGGTCATTGGGCTTGCAGAAAGTGACGAAGAGGAAGCTTGGAGCCTGAACTTCCCATCCTGTCTTAACTTCTCCAACTCCTTTCTGATTGGTGCAGGGAAGTCTTTAAGCCCAGACTGACTTGGCCCAAATACCAACAGGATATTTGAAAGCTCACAGCAGAAAGACTGCCTGTGAAATCATAGGATCCTCGGTATTGACCCATTATTGGTTCCTGCCCCAAGCCAAGGTGGCCCGATGGAACACCCAACTGGTCCCACTGTGACACCAAGCAATCCACCAGCCCCACCCCCCTCCCCCAAGCCATCTCCTTCCTGTTGCATCTGAATTGCTCTCCCTCTCTGAGCTGGTGATGTGTGTGTGTGTGCCTCCCCCCCGCCCCCCTGTTCCCACACAGAACACTGTGGATATCTCATTCCACTGAGGCAGAGGAGACAAATGTCCTCCACAAAGGAGGGAATTGAGACACAAAGGACATGTGACTGTCCAGATTCACTTAGCTACTGAGTAGAAGTATTAGCAATCAGTTCTGTCTACTCTTCCTGATCTCTGGGTGGCCATGGTCATTGTAAGTGAGGTCGTGGTGGCCTCCCATTGGCAGTAGCAGTTAAAGAACAGAGTCTTTGGAGTCAGGAAGGCCTGGATGAGATTGTGAACTTCTTCCTTTAATAACTGTGTGAATTTGGTCAACTTTCTTAATTGCTCTAAGCCTATATCTGCATTTGCAAAACAGGATTAATAAATTTAGTTCCTACCTGACAAGAACAAATAGCAGTGACATATGAGAAGACCTTGAAGCCAGCAGCTCTTGGAATAACTTGCAAATACGACCGCTGAGCCCCTGTTCTTTCAGTGGAGACAGTGTTCTCTCGTGATGTGGTTCAATGTAATTCGAGGACTTGGAGTAGGTAGGGACAGCCCCATTCAACTGTAGATTCATGCTGGCTAGGGGAAAAGGAGGAGGCCTGAAGCTAAGGATGCTTGCTGAGACTTCCTGGAGGATCTGAGGATCTTTTGTGTTCACCAGGAGAAACAGAGTCATGGGGGGAAACAGGAGGCCCCCTCAGAGCCAAGTCTTCTTTTACATATTCTCCTAAAACAAAATCGGTCACACTTTGATAGAGAGAGGACTCTATTGAGCACAGGATCTGTGCTGTATGAGCCCGTGAAAAAGGCACAGCGGGAGAATTTGCTGTTCTTCCTCCTCATGGTGAGTTTTTGGCAAGTCTCTTAGAAATTCTTCTTCCCCGACCACTGCGGGGGAGGCAAACAACTGCTCATCCTTCTGTGATACCCTAAGGAATTCCTCAAAGAGCAGGGAGGGCTCAAGGGAGATGAGACCTTAGGAAACTTGACCGTTGATGCTCGCTACTGGCCACATGTAGAATATGAACATCTTTCGTCACCTTTTTACAAATCACCAGTTCAACAAAGTAAAGGAGGAGGAACGAAATACATACGGGAGTTAAGCACACTGGTCCTCCTTTCCTAAGGTTTGTCCTTATGCAGATACAGAACTTGGGGCTCCAAGAGGTTATGGAACACACTCACTATCAGATCCTGCATTGCCCGGAATTTGATGGCTGCAAGCAACAGAGATCCATTTGTAACGACCCAAGAAAAAGCTGAGCAGGATAAGAGCGTTGCAGGTCTGGGGCTGAAAGACAATAGGAGCGCACAGACACCCTCTGGGAAGAGAGAGCACATGGGTTCGGCTGGGTCACTTGCTCATATTTTGGACCAGGAGGAAACGGCACCGAGAAAGCCCTATTCATGGGCCATCCATATGCCCAGTGGTAGAGCACCTAGCAAGCATAAGGCCCTGGATTCAATCTTCAGTGCCGCAAAGAAAGAAAACAGTTGAAAGATAGTACTACCCAGAAGGAATGTAGTGGGAGAAGAGTAGTCTCTGGAGAAAATTGGGAGTGCTGCTACCAAAGCCCGAGAAGGGAGTCTGTGCTAGGAGGCTGGTGAGCCCAATAGGTGTCCTTGGTTACATCAGATGAGAGGCCCAGCAAGATTCAAACCAGGCCAATGGTCCAAGCCAGGCCAATGACCCCAAACCCATGCGGGTTGCCACCAATGCCCACATGCTACCTACCACTCATGGGCAGGAGCCCTTACTTCTCTGTCCAAACTTGCAGCTTCCTCTTTAGTGGTCCCCATGATACTGGCATCGCTTGGGAAGGGCTCATGCCCTGCTGGAGAGGAAATCTCTAAAGAAGGCAGAGGAAGGGGAAGTGAAAGAGATACAGAGACGATTTAAGAGCAAGAGAGTGCCATGGAGAAGTGGGAAAGAGCTGTGGCTTTCTCAACGTGGGAAAATGACAAATTACTAGGATGTTTTGTGGGGGAAGGGGAATGGCAAAGGGACAAATGTAGGGAAGAATTAGAGATGTGGGGTCCAACAACACCTATTAATCAAGGAAGCCAAGTTTGACTGGGAACGTATGTTGGCTAGCCTCAAGGTATAATTTATCTACTACTTAAAAGCGTATGAGTATTTAAAATATTGTTATAAAACATTTAATCAATGAAAGGGTTAAAGTAGATATTGTGGGCTTAAAGAACCATAGGAGGAGATAGTTTATAAGTAAAATCCTGTGCTTACTAAATTTGAAATTAGTTTAGAGCTTCCTGGCAGCTAATGTGAAAAGGCAAACATGATAGGTTATACAATTTTTGCTGACTCATAAACAGAAGTGAATCTGCAAGTCAGGAAACAACTTTCCTAAGTTATTAAAAAAAATCAGTTCTGTGTATTAACCCGTGGAAAGATTTTCCACTATGGTTTCACTGAGCATGAGAAATGTTATTGCTAAGGCCATTATCATGTGAATTATTGTTATTGTTACTATTTTGATACAGGGTCTCACTCTATAGTCCAGGCTGGTACTGAACTCATTATGTAGCCCAGGTTCACTTAGAACTTGTGGAAATTCTCCTGCTTCAGCCTCCTGAGTGCTGAGATTATAGGTGTGCACCAGCATGCTTGGCTTATGTGATGTTTGGGAATCAAACTCAGGGCCTTGGGCTTGCTAGGCAAGTGCTCTAACCACTGTGCTATTCCTCCAGACCTAACATGCAAATTCTTGTGGAAAGTAAAGCATTTTCCATCAAGTGTTCCTTCAGGACTAGAAGGGCTCCCCCAGGTTACCAAGTTCAAAGCCTTCTCTCCTGCGTGCCACGTCCTTGCCACCAGTGCCCAGTGTGGGGCCTGCTCTTCCTGAGATCCTCTCCACATCCATCCCACGTCTGTCTCTGAGCCTCCTTTACGCACAGGCTTCCAGCTGGTCAGGCCAGTAGGTGAACCCTTAGGGAGGACAGTAAGACAAAGGGGCACCTGGCAGTGTCCTCATCCCACTCTGCCTGGGCAGCGGCTCAGGCAGAGGCTTGTTTCCTCCACAGCTCTGGTTCTGTGGGACAGACCCTTGCAGGTCCTTGACTCACTGTGGCAACCCCATCTCTTCTCTGTGCCCTTCCAATGGGGTGCTGCAGGCCTTCTACATTGGTCATAGTGAGGGTGACTTGGTACGCCCACTTGTCCTCCAGCTCTTCTTTCTTCTGAAAAGTCAGTTCCTGCAATCACGTTTCACTGTTTTCAATGCTCAGTGTCTTCCAGCTCCTTGGTGACTCCGCCAGGTCCTTTTCCCTGATGGCCCATCCTGGAGCCACACGCCTGTCGGAGTGGCATGCCTCCTTTCCTTTTGTTTCATCTGTGCAGCAGGGCCATCTGAAGGCAACACTTCTGCAGGGGCATTTAGAAAGGACCTAGATTAAAGAATGGGCTAGCAAGAACTTTCTGGGCAGGGGAAGAAACACCCCAAACTTTGACGTTTGTCATGAGTACAGCAGAGTCAGAGAATTATAAGAATTTTGCATATTGGAAGAGTTGGCTGTGTTTACTCAATGGACAAGTTTTCAGGATTCATCATGGCCTCATGTCATGGACAACCTAGAGAAGAAGTGACGGTGGCCAGAATTTCTAGGAAAATGGCATGGTTAGGCTGACTGCCCTGGGATTGATCTGCTGCTTCTCCCAAGGCTGCTCCAGTCCAAATCCCTGAATAATCAATGGATTTCTTCGTCTGCTGAAGTTTCTGCTTGCAAATGCAGTCATTCATCTCAAAAACCATCTTTTTGTTGAAAGCAGAGGGCGAACGAAACACGCCCCACGCCAGAGAGGGGGTCTCCATATCAGGCGCGGGATTGACTACTGTGACACACCTGGTGCAAGAACCTCTCAGGTGAGGTGGAGTTTTATTTGGATCTATTGATATTTCTTTGGAAATTGAGGGACAGGTGTAGATCCAGGCCTTGCAGGACACGAAACCAGTGTTGGCTTCATGGGCATGCGATCTGAGGAATCTCACGGTCCCATCCTGAGGAGGCTCTGTGCTTGGTTTAATGTTTTATGGTTGCCTTTTTGAAATTTTTAACGGCGTTTAACAAAGGGCTCTAAGTTTTTAACTGTGCTCAACTACATACATTGTATAGCCGATCCTAGATGATACCTGTATCATTTGGGGATCCTGAATTGCAATAACATCATAAAAATCATTGAAATAAAATTATGTACCAAGCCTTAGAAGTGAAACTTTGGAAATAAAGTGTCCAGGAAAAGCTAGTTTCATTAGCTTCACAGAAATTCTGCCTCTGGATATGGGGTAAAGGACTGTTTTGACCTTCATAAAGGCCTTCAAACTGGCCTGGGAGTCCTGGGTGCTCAGTGGATAGGGGTGTCCGGTGGACCCATCTTTGTCCCCCCACATTCCTGATCTTTGTCTTAAGCAGCAGAGCTCTTTTTTTTTTTTTTTTTCTGGATTTGAAATTGAGGGGTTTTTTTTTGGGTCCCATGACTCATGGTTTGAAAACCACTAGTTGGGCAAACCACATCACACGAGGCTTTTTGTTGTAGAGAAGTCTTTTTTCAGAGGGCCCAGGTGACCTGCTGACCAGGGTGTCTACAGAGCCAGGTAATAATAGGCCACGCTCTAAGCTATGGAGACTCCACTGTGTTTGCAGAGAGCTTTGAAATGTTCTGGGAAAAAAGCTGATCAGATGTGCAAGGTATTATATTCACAGAGCGAAAAACCCTCCCAACTCTTTATAAGATGGATTAAGCCAGTTTCTAAGGGCTGCAGGTTTGTGTGATCTTAATCCCACTCTTCACTCCTGATCCGCCACCTTCCTCTTTGTTTCCAGAATGTGCACCTTCACTTGGGAAGAATTAAGGGATGCCCTCGCCTTTGCACCCTCCTCACTAGGGCTTCCTTTTTCTGTGAGCGCATTTCACATGCACAGGCTCTGATCCAACGGAGGGAAACCGGAAATAATATGGTAATTATGCCATTGTGCATTCAGCGGCTCAGATCGGAGCAGCAGATGGGAAAAGTTATGGATCCCAACCCCATGTGATAGCTGACAGAGTATCAGTCAAATACAGCACACTCAGATCTGTGTTTCTGTCAGTCCCTCTTAGCTAAAGTTAGTTTAAAGTGACAGGAGCGACCTTAGCTCTTTGCATAGGGGTAATGTCTACCTCAGGGCTGTCCCCTCTAACGGACACGGGGACGGAGCCCTGGAGTCAAATGGGCCGTCTAAGAAAGGGTAAGCTCTAGGGCAGAAGCCACCATGTGAGACCATTGTTGGCCAGCTGCTCTGAGTGTCATTCTTTGTCACCCTGCTGAGGAAGACAAGGTGACCGTAAGTCATCCCTAGTGTAATCTCAGGACCGGGCACAGGCACAGGGAGCTCTCACCAGCCTTCTTTAGTTCAGGCATAAAGCAAGGCAGGAGCTGCCCTCCAGGTGGAGGGTCTGAAGCCCACCCGCCACCTGCTACCAGTTGCCGCTGGGCAGCTCCAGACGGGTGGTTTCCTATTTGCTCTCCCCTGGTTCTTTCTGTCCTGCTACAGCATCTAATGGAAAATCACAACCTCAGTGATGGGTCCACTCCGCTAGCACTTCTGACTGCTAAGACTGATGCCTGCCAGGGTCCCAGTGGGTTCTGCCATCATCAGAGAGAATTATGAGCCCAGCAGCTCGCCTCCACTGCCCATCAAATCAACATGTTTGCTGCCGAGAAATGGGTGGTCTACCTCTTAAGCAAGGTACACTGACCACAGGCTAATAGTGCCCCGACTTTGCAGTGGTTGGTGAACTTCCATTTGTCCTTCAAAACTCACCTCATTGGTTACCTCCCCCCCCCCCCAGAAGTCTTCCTGAACACCCCGAACTGTCATTTCCTTTCTCCCTAGGGCAGCTGCTGAGCTCTGTATCTGCTTCTGTTTCAGATGCATCACGTGGCATCATAATCACTTTTTGCTTCTCTGACTTTCCTTTCCAGCCGTGATTACCAAGCTTTAACAAAATGAAATCAAATAGTTGAATTGTTGATTGACCTTATCCATATGAAATACATGATTTCCTGCAACTGCTGTGATCTTTTTCCCTAGCTTCTAGTATTAATTATGGCCATATTTCTTGTTTCTTCTTTATTTCTTATAAGATTCTCAGTGCACTGCAAATCTCCCTCTCTCCAGGTCCAGGCCAGGGGCATTTGTACAAGGGCCCCTTGCTCCTTCATGGACTTAGGTCTTTTCCTGCCTGCTGACTGACTAAAGCCCTTGAGCTACACCAAAGAGATGCATGGAACAGTGATCTTCTGGAGTAAAATGACTGGGTCTGGGTCTTTCTCCTCCCAGGAGGTTCCCAGGATTTTGTGTAAAGGTACCCAGGAATGGGGAGAGGAAGCCTTTGAGGGGCCACACAAAATTTGTTTACCTTTCCTGCAGGCTAGCGAGTGCCTACTTGACTTACACAAGATGGTATACATGGGGCTAGGACAAGCAGGAATGGACACACCTCAATGTGACTATGAGGTATGTGCCCCTCAAACGACTCTTTCCTGAACAAGAAGTTCTGCCCCAAGAGGTCTCACTATATCCACCTGAAGTCACTCAATCACCTGGTGAAATTTTTAAATCCCTCCACATGTTTACCCAAGAGGAAAGAGTTCAGTATCTACTCCCACACAACTGCCACGTTGATGGGGAGAAATCTGATCAAGTGGAAGTGTCGATTCTTTTAGCTTATCCTTGCCTTGCTCTTCTTAGTGGTGAGGTCTTCTGCTCCTTGGGGCAAAGAGGGCTGAAAAGATTGCTTGGCCCGTGTGTTTTGGTGAGTAACTCTGTCATGATGGCAACAGTGCCATCAGGTCATCTTCTGCAACTGACAGCAGGAGGTGGGGCTCTATGTCAGGGATTGCCCCTGACAACCATCCTACTCAACACTTAAGGGCTTCAACTCCAAAGGCTTTTCATGGAAGAAGGAGACTGAAGGTCAATGGCACCTCTCGTTTGAGGCTCACAAATGGCTAATTAATTAATTACACTTGGCCATTCAAAGAACTGGTTGGACAGGTGTTCCCAGTGCTGTTGCCAGTTATGGATCTACAGGCAGCTGATAGGGAAGGGATAGGAGAGCTGGGCCGATGGGTCAGGAGGTGCCTGCAAGGAGAAAGGACTAGCTCTCTATTTTTACAGGATGGGCTGTACATAAGAATGCTTGAATCACTTATGGTGCAAAAAACTATCCCAGGCCGTCATCAGTTACGGCAGTTTGTCTTTCTCATGGTGCAGCTATCTGGCTTGGGCTCAGCTGCATTTTCTTCCATTCTCCCTACTGTCTATGGGGACATTAAGATGGCTGCTTTCTTCACATGTCCAGCTGCCTTGGCTGGGAGATTAGTGTCTGGTACCCAGACGATTCTACTTATTCTACGTTCAATGGAAAATAAATGAGTGTCCATAGAAACCTGGGGTTTGTGAGAACAGCTAAGCTAGTGTGCTGAAGGTGTATTAGGTGTTATGGGTATTTTATTGCTGAGGAAATCTTCAGGACAATTAGGAAACATTGTTCCCCGTGGACCTCTGGATGAAGTCTGGGGACTGCAGGAACACGAAGGTAATGGGATTGAATGGCATCTTGCGCACCAGAGGGAGATACTTCTTATTTCTGTTTTCTGATTAAAAACAAATTTGATTTTCATTCTTGCTTACTTTGCTTGTTCAACCTTTTAACCTTTTTTTTCTTTCCTTTTCAGTAGTGGGGAGTGTGCTTATGGTCTTTTCACTGAACTATATCTCCCCCCCCCCCCCACCCCGTCCTCTTTTTTTAATTCTGAGATAGGCTCTTGCTAAGTATCTAAGTTGCCAAGACTGGACTCAAACTTGTGACCCTCCTGCCTCAGCCTCTCAGAGTGCTACGATGACATGCCTGAACCATTAGCTTGTTGCACTTTTGAAGAGATGAAAAAAAAGATGATGAAGAAGAGAATGAGATGGTTAGGTCCTAAGGGGGATCTCAAGTATGAAGGAAAACCGGAGGAACTCTGGTCTGCTGAGGAGCCCGAGGCTGTGCGTGAGAGGAGCAAAGGGAACTCTGGGCTGCTGGCAGCTCTCTGCCCTGACAGGGAAGATGGCGGCTGTTCCAACCACCAAGATGAATTCTGTGTAGCAGCGAGAAACCTGCTGAAAGAGAACAGACCCCTCAGTGACAGGACACTGTAAAATAGGAGGAGAGAAGTCAATCTGGAGGAAATAAGGTGCAACCATCAATTCATCTTAATCCCGCTGCCACCAGGATCCTTCCTCAGAATAGCGGCTGCACTAGTGACCTACTACTGCTGTAACAAATTACCACAGACGTAGTGGCTTAATGTAACACAGACTTACTGTCTTCACGTTCTGCAGGTCAGAGTCTAGATCAAGGCATGGGCAGGGCTGCATTCTTCCCGGAGACTTCAGGGGAGGGTCTGTTTCTTCACCCCTTTCAGTCTCTAGAGGCTACCTGCTTCTTTGGCTCGCAGGCCCTCTTTGTATCATTTGAACTCTTAACTTCCACAATCACATTTCTTACTACTGACTCATCCTTCTGCCTCCCTCTGATAAGGACCCTGTGATCACACTGGACTCACCCCAGCAGTCCAGGATGATGTGTCCCTCTTAAGATCCTAATGCAATCACGCTTGAAGAGTCCCTCTTGCCAGATGAGGAAATATATTCACCAGTCTCAGGGATTTGGATGTGAGCATTTTAGGGTGGTCATGATCCTGTCTACAAGGAGCATAAAAGTGGGGTGCTTGTTGGAGTCTTGAAAAGCAAAGTAGCCCCCCAAGGAAGATTGTGAGCAGCAGGGACCTATGGGAACCTGGATTTGGATGAAGCTCTAAGGTTCAGGAGAAATGCTAAGTGAACACTCAGACCTAATACTGTTGTCATCATCACCCCATCACTTCGTGTACTTAAGGCTGCCACAACATCAGGAAATTGGCATTGTGTTCAGAAGCCTGTTATCTGATGGACCCCACTCTCTCTGGCTATCTGTGATGACAGAAGGCCACCCCAGAGAAATCAATGTTACTCTGAGACTCTGGCCACTGCTTCCCTCTGGGGCTCTGCCACTTGAATGCAATGGTAGGACAACGTTCATGGCTTTTGACAGACACAAAACTCTAACCCTCCTGAACATTTATATTATGCAAAACCAGGCCTTTGCACACTATGCCTCTCAGAGAACTTGGTAAGGTAAGTTATCTGGTGAAACTCCCTGAACCAATGGCAATTTAGGGTCTTTTCCTCATTGTTCTAAAACTCAATTGTTCAATAGAATAGCCACTAGCCAGTGTGCCCAGGTAAATTTAAAAGTAACCATTTGGTTCCTCAGCTGTACGAGTCATACTGCAAATGCCCTGCCATATAGTAGTGCACAGTGAAAATTAGTTCCACTAGTAATCACTGTGGAAAGTTCCACTGGCCAAAGCTGTTCTGGTATCAAAAGTGCACATTCCACCTGCCCTCCTGGCTGCGCGGCTTGCACGTACCCCAGTTACTCTTTGGATATGTGGCATGCATTTCTGTAAGGTATGACTTTCCAGGGCCCTTCTGAGGAAATTGTGCGTCAAGAGGAGATGCATGAAAACATGAAAGTTCCATGTAACAGGATTCAGGATTTGGGGACAGACCCCAAAGAGAATGGAAAACTAGAGAAAACACGACTTGGTTATTCTGGGGTAAATTCTCCTGCCCACAAGGCAAGTTCCCATCAGGCCAGGCTCTGCCAGGAACCTTCTCCTTCTTGCCAGAAAGTGCACCAGGTTCCACTTCTGCTGTGGGAAGTGGTTCTGCCCTGGGTGGACCCGTGGCTCTCCTGAGTGAATTGGCCCTGACTGCCTTCCTCTTCCTGATGAGGCATCTTTTCCAACCTACCCCTCAGCATTCTGAGACAAAGCGCCATGTCTAAGCAGCTCTCAGGAAAGCTGGGAGTGGCCCCCTCTTGTATGCGGGTCACTGTGCCTGCCGGGGATAGCGACACTGAAGCACACATTAATTCTGGGAACACTTTTCTACAGCCAGGCACTGGTGAAATTCAGGCAGGCTCTCCTTGGTTGGGAAATTCAAGAATCATAACATGTGAGACAGAACACGTAAACATGCCTAATGCCAGCTACCCATGTCAATCTGGACCAGCCAATGGGAGAAGGCTCTGTCCTCAAGCTTCTGGTGATCGGTGGGTGACCTCATGTGCTCTATCGTGGCCTTGCTCAGGCCCTTCAGTCAGACAGAGCCAGGACAGAGGGCCTGTATGCTTTAGGTTGACCTTGACCTTGCCAACGCAGAGCTTCCACCATGGAGAGTCCCCCGGTCTCCATGTGGGGTCCTAGCTATTTCCTACTGCAGCTAAGCCCTTGGCCCCAGTGGACTGCACAGGAGCATGCGGGGCCTGTATTCTTCAAGTGCCCTCCAGGACACTCATGAATCAGCTCCTTTTCTTTGAGCAGAGAATAATGAAAATTAATTTATCATTTTCCTGAATGGACATATTTTAGGGCTGACTTAGAGTCTCTAGAGCTTGTATTAATAGGAACCAAGTGACACTGCAGCAGGAAGAGGAAGAGAAGGGTTCAGATTTCCTAAGATGGAACTCCAGAGTACATTTTGAGCAGAAAAACCTACTTGAATGGTTCCTTCTGCTGGAAAAAAAATATACGGTCACTGCAATGTCATTAAAAAACTCGAAGCAACACGTTCCCATTTCTGGGAACGTGCTGCATAGTTATGGGAAAAGAAAGTATGAATATCACATTCTAAACTTTCTATGGGTCAATGTGTTTTTCAATTATAAAATAAAAATATTTGAGTTTTGGAAAACAGGAGAGTTACATAATAATTGCATTATTATCTTCTCCTTTGTATGACCTCATAGCATCTCCTAATGACAAGAGCCGGGTGTTGTGTCTGGTGTCCAAGTTCAGTTTGCAAGTTTGGATGGGAAATTTGCAACTCATGGCTTTGGAAGACAGAAAATGAAGAAAGCATGAGTGTACAGGAGGGAGGAGCGAGGAAGGGAATGGAGAGAGACAGCTAATCTTTTTAGGAGGAGCAAACCAAGTAGCACAGGAATGTTGTATCTGGAAGTGAGTATAGGAGGCTCTTCCTCCTCTCTCCTCTCTCTCTTTCTTTCTTTCCTTTATTCTATTTTTTTCTCTTTTTCTTATTTATTGTGAACTCAGGTACTCACTGAGCTGCATTCCCAACTCAAGGACATTTTCTTTATGTAGTGGTTCATAGACTATTATTTATTTACAGATACTCCTTGATTTATGATGGTGTTAGGTTGGGTAGAGTCACAATAAACTGAAAGTAAGTTGAGAATGCATGTAACACTCTTAATTGACCAAACATCCCAGTTTAGAAACATAGTATACTTTAGAATTGCCCAGGCTGGATTTAGTGAAGAGAAATTGTCTTGGACTACATATAAAACACCTAATATTGTTCATACATACAAGTATGAACAAAATCACAAAAATTCATAATGTTTTTAGAAAGTTTAGAAGACTGCACTGGGCCACATTCAAAACTGTCCTGGGCTGCACATCACCTGCAGGCTGTAGGGGTCTCCTTCCAGCGGGGACCCCCGGAACCGCTGAGGAGGGAATCGGAGACACAGTTATGCACTCGGGGAGTCGTTTCAGTGAACGCCCTCTCAAGTTTATTTAGTGTAGTGCAAGGGCTTAAATAGACTGAGGAAACTATCTTGGGCCAATCAGCAAGGCCTCAAGCAGCGGAGGGTCGCCCAGGGGGAGGAAATGAGTAGAGGATGGAATACTCCAGTTGTTTTTCAGTCTCCTATTTAACTAAACCGGCAGTTCCTGTGTTTAAGCAAAACAACCTTACAAATAGTAACATTTCTTCTTGGGAAGGAAGGAACTCGGCCAAGGTTAGTGATGCTGAGGCTGTCGGGCCCTGAAGACCCCAACAGCCGGCCATGGATCGAACAAAACTGCATACAGATTGTGAGCTGTTTACTCTCATGATCACATGGCTGACTGGGCACTGCTACTGGCTGTTACTGCCCAATGTGGTATCACACAATATATTTTTAAGAAATCTTTTTTGAGGCAGGGTCTTGGTATGTTGCTAATCTTGAATTCCTAAGATCAAGTGTTTCTCCTAGGCCAGGTTCCTGAATAGCTGGGACTAGAGGCCCTAGGAAAGAACAAAATTCGAAGTATCATTTCTATTGAATGTGTATCATTCTGTGACATCATAAATGGAAAAGTTGTATGCCAAAACATCTTTTAAGTCAATACTGTCTCGGTTTGTAGAAGCAGATCCTACCTTTTTATTTTTTTTCAAGTGCTACCTGAAGCAAAAGTAAATATCTAAAACAGATAAATATGGTACCTCCTGGAATCTTGTGCCTCGGCATTCTTCTAAACTTTCTTCTCCTAAACACCGCTGGGGTCCTTGGTGCACCATCTTCAAACCACAGATCTAACCTAACTCCTCAATGTGCCCATGAAGAAACCCAGGTACAGAAAGGGGAAGTAATTCACTAGGCAAAGAGTGGAAGGCTTCTCCAAAATCATGTCCTGTGGTTTGGCAGAGATAGACCTGGAACCACATAAGCAAAATGAAGTAGAGGGCAGGGGTCAATGGGAGTGGTCATGAAGGAGCTGACCATGAGATTACCTTGAGGACTGTGACTGAGTGGCTTGTAACAAGCACGGTCCCAAGAAGCTGGAGGCCCAAAAGTTTCCCCAGTGCCTCTTTCTTGTTCCTCAGTGATTCTAGGGTCTATCTAGATAGAGCTCAAGGCTTTGAGGACACCTCCACACCTAAGATGGTCACAACTTAAGTGTTCGCGATCACTTAAATAGCAGTCGCTTTAGGAAGCCTTGCGATCATTAGCTTAGAGTGAGGGCGAATTTGTTGCAGACATTCTCCACTCTTGTTCCACACCTACACCAGGCATTGCTAATCAATTATGACACTTTTTTCCATCTGTGCCTACTTACAGCCTCAAGATCCTTTTCAATACAGTGCTTTAGGCAGCCACTGTCCTTAAGATGAAATCTCTGTTCTAATTGGTTTATGGTTGTGCTCTTTATCTGTTGTCCCTCGGTATTGTGGCCAAGCACTTCTGTAGTCTGCATTGAAGGAGCAGCCTGGAACTGCATTTCCAGGAATCACTTTGGCTGCACTGGTCCAAGCCAGTGTCTGCCAATCAGAAGCACTGTGAGAGAATCGGAAGGTAGAGGACAACTGCTGACATTCCTTCACAGTAGCTGCAGCTCAGAGTTTGGGCAAAACTCCAGCCTTCAGAGCTGCATGCTCTGGAGCTTCTGGCTGCTGGGGGTGGGGGCTGCAATAGCCTCTGAGGTAGAGCCGTGCTCCTCAAGCTTTCTAACAGTCATGAAAATGTCCCAGTTCTCTGTATCAGAACTCTTCCTGTTCAGAGTACCTACAGTGGCTCCCATTTTTATGACCAGCTCCCCAGTAGTTATAGAAGCATCAACACCCTGAAAACATCTTAGCCTACAAGATGGATATTCTCCACTTTGCTCAAAGTGAAAGGCAGATTCTCGTTGCACTGTATTTTTTTTTTTTAAGGTTACTTCTGTGGTCCAGTCTACACAGAGTACAGAGAAGGTAGTTGTAGTAGTAGTAGTGGTAGTAGTGGAGTGTGTGTGTGTGCGCGCGCGTGTGTGTGTGTGTGTGTGTGTGTGTGTGTGTGTGTGTGTGTGTGTGTGTGATTTCCAAAGAATTGGAACAATGGTAACATAGAATTTGGAGCTGAGAGGACCTTCATGCAGAAATAAATTATTTTTTTTTCTTGATGAGAACAACTATAGCCCAGAGAGCAGGAAATTTATGCCACTTAGTCCCAGACAGAGCTGGGGCTAGAACTGTTCTTCTCTTTGGACCCCAGAGTCTCAGATAAAGAGATTCAAGTGAACTTACAAGTGAGGTATGGCTGAGTTAAAATGCACTGTCTGGAAGTCAGACTACTTCTGTGGTGTGAGGTGGGTAACACCTTGCTGTGCAGGGAAAACTACTCCACTCGGAGTGACGGGATGCAAGTTCTCTAGCCTACCCCAAGTGTGAGAGGCAGGGTGGGCAGATCTCACCACAGCACAAGAATATGAAAACCACATTGTTCCAATCCTAACCCTACTATGGAAATCCTATCACTTCTCCATCTGGTAACAGGCCACTCATCTTAAATCTTTGTTTCTGTATCCAATTGTTGGAAACATGTTATGGAATTAAAATCAACTGTGTCACTTTCTTATTGCAATCATCCCCTTGTTTCCATGGGCCTTGGGGGTGTGGGCTGCATCAGATTAGATTCCTGGTGGCAAGCCACTGATCGGAAGAGAAGTACCACATTTGTTGGAATACTAGTGGGGAATGACAGCATTGCCAGGAAGGCAGGAGAATTACGCGTGGAAACCGTGCTCTGACATCCCACTCGGGGGGCCCAGCTGGAGCCCAGCTCTAGCCGCCCTACTGCTGGTTGCTGGACCCCCTCTGTCACTGCTTCCTTGGAAAGTGGGAATTGCTAGAATGAGTTCTTTATCTCCTTCCTTTGTTGAGACGCCATCATTGGGTCCATCGTCTGCTTGGGGCATCTGAGAAGCCAAATGCCTGCTTTCCCTGATCTCTGGAAGCTACAGGGTCCTCTAGAGGGATCCACTGCTGGGCAACCACAAGACCAAGGTCCATGGCAGGCACCATCTTGGAGGCGTGGGTTCAGAAGCCCTTCTTCTCTGCCAAGTGGTGCTTCTTTTTCTATAAATGCCCGAAAGTCCACATTATTGTGGTTTCCCTGGGCTGAGGGTTTTACCTTCCATGACAGTATAAAGCCTAAGTGTTTGTACCATTTTCTCCTTAGTATGAATAAATAGCAATCTGGTCTTTCTAGAATAACCCAGTGCAGTCCTTCTATGTGGGAAAATGCACTAACATCTGTGTAGACTACATGCTCCTGTACAGGGCCCCCATTTGTTAGCTCCTGGGGAGGCAACACTTGCTTCCACTGAGGTGGAAGGCCGCTGGGGGTCAGGGTCATGGCCATGGGTCCCAGGAGTCCCATAGGTTGCCTTCCTTCTCCCCTAGGGAAGTCCTGAGGTGAAGACAGCCCTGCTGAGGAACCACAGGTGGTGTTCAGGACGATGGATCTGCATGTGGCCTTCTGAACCATTTTCTGAGCATCTGACAACTCAGTTTGGTGCTGACCGAGTGGGGGGCGGGATGGGTTACAGCTTTTCTGTTGTTACCATCAGTACTGGCTGCTAGTGTCTGTCTGTCTAAGGCACGTTTTTTAGCTGCTAAGTGTTGTGCTAAACATATAAAGCAAACTAGCTCACTGAATCATCTCCATTTAATAAGACAACTGTTGCCCAAAGCCACACAACCAGCAAGGGATTAGGATTTGAACCCATGAAAACCTCATTCTCCCTATACAAGGCTCTTTACCAAAACCAGAGCCTCCTTCTCCCCATACCCTTCACAGGGAAAAGTAAAGCTATCTCAGCCTGCCTTTCCTTCCAGGGGCCAGACGTTCTGAGAAGCAGCCAGGACGCGGCAGGTGTGGGTCAAAGTTCTGCTTTTTTATGGTCTGGGTATTATGTGTTAAGTGTATTCACTCAGCATTCAATCCCCACGGCAGCCCATTTTACAGAGGAGGCAAGTGAAGCCCAAATAAGTCAAGTCATGTGCCTATGGTCTCTCAGCTATCTGTGAAGCCAGGCTAGCCTCATCCCAAGCCAGGCCACTTCTCACCCCCAATTCAGTCCATTTTTCTGCTTCTCTGACCCTCTCCCCCAGCAGAGAGGACGATGACATCGTGCCCCTCCATAGCACAGACCGCATGGCACAATGGTAAGAGTTTTCCCAGAAAAGATTTCTGGGTGGGCCCTGCTCTGAGCTGTCCTCTGGGTCAGGGGGAGCATTCAGGGTCATCCAAGGGTCCAATCCTGTCTCTCTGACTTGTCCCTCTTTTGTCCACCCCTACGCCCCAGCCAGTAATCAGAGGGATACCTTCCTGGCTCCTGGCCATCCTTGGGAACATAAGTCTGGTGTCACGCCCTTCCAGTTGGCAGCTGCCTCTGCAGACCCGGACCGCACCACCCCTTTACCTCCCTGGCACTGATCCCAAGCGGAAACAAGGACTGTCTGCTTGTGGGTCATCGGCCTTCTCTACAGCCTTCCGAGGCCCAGAACCGCTTACTGGGTTGCTTGTGTTCCCAGGGCCTGGCCCATGCTAGGTGCTCACTGAGTCTAGACTTCTTCCTCCAGTGGCTGGTCTTCCTGCTCCTGTAACAGTGGTCTAGTTCCCTGCCTGACCTGAGGAAGGGACAAACTTTAGGTGGCTGCTTGTGGCTTCCTCGCTCGCAGCAAGTCTGCAAGCAGCTCTTACCTGAGAATCTGGGCGATTCCAATAGCAGGTGCCTGAAGTAATCAAAGGTTGACTGCGTGGCTGACTGGACCTGGGCAAATGCTGGTGGCCATCCTCAAAGTCAGTATTCCCATGGTCTTCATGTCACAGATGCTGAAGAGAGGCTCGGGATATCACACGACTTGTCTGAAGTTCTCTTCTAGTGACGGGTCCAGCAGGGACTGTGCGCACCTCCTGTAGCACATGAGCTTCTGAAGCGCTGAATACTGTTATACACAGAGAGTGGTTTAAGGCCAAGGTCTGCCCTCCTCTGCCCCTCCTGCCCCCAGCTTCTCCAGTGCCCTCATCCTGCACCCGAAGTCCTTTAACTTGATGTCGCCTAATATCTATGTTACTGTGGGGGAAAGGGATTTATAGGGGGTTTCAACATGACACTAGGATCATTAAATACAAATTAGTCAGGGAAGAAAAATGTGGATACAGAATTACTATCAGTTGCAATCTGTACGGTATGTATGACATAATAACATTGTACTGTTTATAAGCATTGTGTATTTTTCAATAACTCACATTTGCTTCTCAAGGGAGCATGTCGTGGTGTTTGCTCAGCTTGTCTGTGCAGAAGGCTCTGCCCCCACATCCCTAAGACCTCTGGGCAGCTGCTGGGAGAACTCTCGGCCTGTCCCAGGGCCTTTCTGGGGATCAACTCCTTCACTCTAGTCCGATTTGGGAGCCTAATAGGAGGGCAAAGAGAAGCTCTGGTCTTGTAAGCTTTGCCCAGACTTTTTGAGAACTGTCTCAGTCCAGGTTAGGGCCATTCTGGTCCTGAGGGCAGCTGAAACATGCCGGGCAGGGGGAGAACACTCAGCGCATGGCCAGGATGCTCAGTGGTGTGCCTGGCCCTGTGCATCAGCAAGGCCAAGGACGCGAGCACAGCTTCTTACACCTCCGTGGTTTCAGTGTCCCGACCTTCGTTCCTTCATCTGTAAACATGGGTGGCAGGAGTTCCACTTTGAGGGTCACTAGGATGATGCAGGTCATACACCTGGCCCAAGCACCCTGGCACCACCACCCCTTGGGGTCTCCTCTCTATTCTTCTCCACTGCCCCCTCCCCTGGTATATTTCATCTCATGACAATACAGAAGCAAACCAAATTCAGACGGCAGATCTGTTCCTGTTGCTTGAAAAGCAACAGCCAAATGCTGCCAGTCCCTACATAGTTCCTAAATTTGACTTCAGCATTGACCGGGGCTGGGCAGGAGCCTACGTCTCCAGGGACAGGGCTAAGCCAACACCGCCGGCTCTGTGTCTCCTGGGCAGCCGTTCTGCTTGTAGCCTTCCCGGCCAAGACTTCCCATTCTGCACACCAGCACACCGAGGCCAAGAGGAAGAAGCAACCGGCATAGTGTCACATGAGGGGCACAGAACCAAGAGCAGAACCGCAGAGTCCTGAGGCCCCGGGCAGCTCTTTTTCTGTCACCCGCAGCGTTGATCCGGATGGGAGAAGAGTCCCACCAACACGACCTGGAAATCAGGCAAGCTGAGGAGTGGCAGCAGTTGTGGCCTTTGGGATCCCCCCCCCCCCCCCATGGGAAGATGGGAACCGGGGATGCCCTTGTGACATCCTCAGTTGGCCCTGTGTGTCACCTCTCCTCCTGTCCCTCCCGGCTCTTGATCGCCCCTCGGCCAGCAGCGTTTCTGAGTTTATTCATTCACCTAGAGAAGAAATTCGGCTTCTACTTTAACTCGGGGGACAGAATCAATCTGGGGGAGACCCCACGGCAGTCTGGAACCTCAGGCCACATCTACTCAAGACCAACTGCATTTCATTTTGCAGCTGAAACTTGACTCCTGCTTTCCGTCAAGCAGAGAAGGGGCAGATTCAAGTCCTAATCCTGCGGCCTGGTTCCAATCTGGAGGTCGCCTTAGCTTGTGCCTCCACTGCCCAACCGAGAGGCACATGAGGCCCCAGCCGCGCAGAGTCTGCTGTCTGGGGAGACGCAGGAAGGCCGAAGTTCTGTTTTATGACTCTGGGGACAGGGCACGTGAGGCACGAGACTGAGATCAGGAGTCAGGAGACTTCTCTTCTTAGCTTAATGTGTGCCCTTGGGCAGGTTACTTCCCTTCTCTGAGCCTCGGTTTCCTCATTTTCTAAGACCAAATGCAGAATCTTCAGGCTTTCCCTTTCACTTCCAAAAGGTCCACCATGCGAGCTGGGTTGCTGGTTATGGGTGGAGAAATCTAAGTCTTGGTTTCCTGTTGTAACTTGGGCCCTCAGCACTTCCCAGTTGGGGCTGGGAACCGGACCTGGCATTCACTGACCAAGCTAATCTGAGTTTCGGCGAGGTGGCCAGCAGCCTCGGCTGTCCGGAACCTCACCCGAGAGAGGAGCAGGGCCAGACACAGCCCACGAAGCAGCTCTCCCACCCGAGGGCTGCAATGGGTACCAGCATCACACGGGGCTCCAGCCTGTGCGGGCTCCAGTGTCATTAGCTGCTGTTTTTGATCAATGAGAGACAGTGAAAGCAACAAACAGGACGCCCATTCGCTGGCAAATGCAGTCGTTTGTGGCATTTAATTAGCATAATTGACCCAAACTGGAACTTTTTCTCCACCTGAATTTAAAAATACATCACTGCCACCCCCTCCCCAACTCCAATACATCTGAGAAATTTTCTTTTTTTAATGAGGTTTTAACTAAAGCCCAATATCAAAACACCATATAATACTTTTATCTCATTGAAGACATTTGATGCTTATTAAAATATTATTGCTTTAAGGCTTATTTTGATTTTTTGCCCAAGAGTGTGCAGAGCCTCGATACTCAGATAATAACAAAGAAACCTTAAACATGAAAAAAACACATGAAAGGTAATATGTTCCCCATTAGTCCCAGTATCATTTCCCCAGGATTACTGCTTTCCAAATATAGCATTAGTTTAAAAATAAAAGGCCGTTTACAGTAATGGGACACTTGGTACTACTTTGGAGCATGTGGGCTCTCCAAGGGGCTTGTACAACAGCTTCATTAAGCGGGACTGCAGGGGAGAGGCTGGCTTAAAAAAATCCCAGCATGCCTCCTCAAAGGCCCCCCAGATAGGCCACCTACCCTGACCCAAGGCCCGTGTCTAACAAGCTCTTAATTCCGCTTTCAGAACAGCTTTTTCATGCATTGTTTCTCTCAGAGATGAAAACATTTTGGAAGCTGACAAGTAATCAATTGGGCGCCACCCGGAAGACAGGCGACATTCTGGAACTCTGCATTCTGGCCTCATGGGTGGGAGAGAGTGTGGCTGCCATCCGTGCTAAAGGGGTCCTTTTGGGCCTGCCCGGGGGGTGGGGGGGGTCTCTTTTGTCCTGGGAGATCCAGGGGCACTAAGCTCCAGAGAAGATCCGTCAGCCAGGCAGCACAGGGACTATGTCTACAGGCTTGGTCTGAATCTGACCTGAAAGCTTCTTTCTTGCTGCAGATGGTTAATGTCCGTCCATTTACAGTCGGGTTAACTAATCTAGCTAGGGGCCAGGGCAGTCATGTACTTAGAAGGGCCCTCTCCAGTGGCAGCAAGGGCCACTCGTGTGCTTCCATGGGCTGGCCAGGGCACAGCGCCCCGGAAGCGGCCAGGCTGCTGCGGGCCCCTGGAGAGACTCAAGTTGCACGTCCGCTATTTTGGTGCAACAATGCAGGCCCCTTCCGATTTCAGGAGCTGGCCTCCTGGCACTCGCCAAATGCCCGGTTTGAGAGGCCCCGGGGAGCGGGGGAGTGGGCGTCTAGCCTGAGGGGAGCGGCAATCTCCCCTGGTTTCAAATCCCCAACTGAATGCCAACCATACCCTGTTGTCAGCAGGGAGGAGATCAGGAGTGGAGGGAGGTAAGAGAATGGGGAGGTGACAATGGAGAGGGTAACAAGAGTTGAAATTTATCGCCTGCAGATTCACGTTCTCCCAAGGGCAGGTGGCCAGGGGAGATTGTGTCCCCAGGCCTGCCTTTGCCCTGGGGGCGGGGGGGGGGGGGTTCCTTCCCTGAAGCCAGTTTCAAGTTGTTCAGGCGTGGGCCTCCCACTGTGTCACTGCGTGGGTTTTGAAGAGTAGCCCATTTCACAGTCACAATCTGGATCTTATTGTCTAGCCGCATCAGTTACTGTTTTAAACTCTGAAGTTTGCCTTCAAGCCAATAGGGCTCCCTCCATATGCCCAGCGCAGTGGCTGATGCAGAGGGCATCAGCTCACTTAGACCAAGTGACCAAGTCCTGTGGGTCACAGTCCTGAGAAAAGACAAGGCTGGTGGAGGGTAAAGCAGTCCCAGGTTGGCTGCCTTAGGGACATCAGTGACAATGTCTCCTGGTTATAAAGCATATTCTACTGTGCAGGTTCCAAACTGTCACCAAATTCCCTCCTTCTAGGCTCATGCAAACTGACAGCTACCTAGATTTAGTTATCTTCCCATGATGATTACGTAGAGAATGGGACTGGGTGTGGGTAGGTTGAGTCCCTGCTAAAGCTCACAGCTGGTGAGGGAGTCACGTTTGGCACATGCTTAAACTTTGACCTGACTCTGGTATTGTAGGTCACACCTCTGGCTGGCTACAGTCCTGAGCTGCCACGTGGTTTAAAGCCCTTTGGGAGGGATGCAAGCTGGAGTCACTGCATTTTCCCAGAGAGATGAGAGTCAACATCACAGGCATGAAGCAAGGCACAGGTAGGTGCTGAGTCCTCTGCCCCTGCACTAGATGTCCCCAGGACAAATACAGGGAAGCCCCAGGCATGATTTCTGTCTTCCAGAAGCTCAGTGATTTAAATGATTCAAAGAGTGGAGCATTTGCAAAAGAATTCGCTTCACCACCCAGAAGATTGGAGGTTCCCTTGAGAGTCTTGACTGTTTATCTACAGATGAGGAAATAGAGGACCAGAGAAGGAAAGGGACTTATCCAAGGTTGTCCTGATGCTTCAGAGGCACAGCTGGGGCTGGAACTTAGAGGCCTCTGCATCCCTGCCTTCCCATTCACATTCTTCCACCTGGCTCTACGGTTGTTGGTGGGACCACCAGGAAAATGATGGCCCAATATACTCCAAGAGACCTGATGCTAAGTGGCATGCCTAGTCTGTGGGATTTGGAGACACTGGAGGCCAGGTTGAATGTCTCAAGCTGACGTCCTGAGGAGAGGCTGCAGGAATGCTGGACTGAAGGGGATTCTGGGAAGGAAAGAGAGCCAGCCTTAGGGAACAATGTCAGGAGCATGATGGGTGCAGGTAGTAGTGGTCCTGACACATGCTTGTCACCCTGACACAAAGTGTGCTTAGTGGATGGTTGCACGTTAAGTCTTTTAGGTGACAGTTCTTGACTCAGGGGGGAGGTGAGGATTGTGCCATGTACTACTGTTTTCTATAGGCATTTCCTGCTTACTCAGACTCACCTGCAGACACCAGCTGATTTAAACACCTACTAAAGCCCCAGTGCCCACTCTCCGCATTGAGGCAGTAGGCCTGGCAGCATTGCCACGGGTCAGTCTGGGAACAGCAGAGCTGCAAAGTTCCATAGCCCCAAGGAAGAGCATCTGGTCCCTTGCATTTCAGGTGGGACCCAACAGGCATCCTTCTGCTGAACCAGTGCCCGTTCTGACTGCTCTTCTGCGATGAGTAAGATTCTCCCGGAAACACGTCCATAGTGGATGTGGGAGCTGCCCAGGAAAGAAAGGAGGATCGTCCAAGGGCTGGAGGTTGGGACTTCTGATCTAAATGCAGGCTTTAAAATACTCAAACGCTGCTGGCACCTACTTGGGTCAGAGCTGTTCTCCATTCTGAGAAAGAGAAAAGGGGAGTGCCAGCGCAGCTGAGCCTCAGGCAGCTTGGCAGGCAGGAGACGGTGTGGCTCTTTGGTGAACCTGAATGGAATGTAGGTGGGGACAAGCATGTGCCGAAGCCAGCAGCGCTCAGGAAGGGCCGGAGCCTCCCAGTCTAATTCCTCTAGGGCCCTCTCCAGCTGAGCCAGAGGCAAACTAAGACCCCTGGCAGGAACCAAGAGCCTGGTGGCAGAATTCAGCTTCCTGGGCGGAGGCCCCCTACAGGTTTTCTTGTTGCAGTCCTCTAACCTTGTGAGCATAATCTGACCTACCAGCGTGTGAGCTCTGGGGGCTCTGAACTTGCCCTACATCAAATGTGCCCCCTCTTCCACTAGGGAGAAAGCCTCAGCTACTCTGCCGCAGACTCGGCGGGCATTTGATTGTCCAGAACACATCAAACAGCCTAAGTCTCCCTTGTAAAACTTTTACAAGAAAATCATTGAAGACCAGCCGAGCTATCCTTTTTCCTCTCCTCCTCCTTAAATTTCAAATCGTAGCCGATATTCTTGATTCCCACACTTTGGTGTCGGCCTGCGAGAGCGCTGGGCCGCTGAGTGTGGAGCGGCAGAACCCCGGCCCCTGGATCATTAGACTTGCAGGCCACGGCTTGTGGGATCTAGTGATTTGGACATATTTTATTTAACCAGCTTAGTAAAAGGTAATATTCAGCAGCTGTGATCTATAGCAGAATTACAATTTTCAGGGTCAAGGAGGGATTTTGATATTAGGAGGTTGGGCAGAATTGCTATGAAATCTCATGAGCTGTCTTTAAAAATAAATGAGAAAATAGGTTATCCAAGAGTCATTGTAAGGGAAAAATCAATAGGCAGTGTCTATTCACTTGGGCTATCAAAATCCTTGAAATTTGAACAAAAGTTTCACGTTTAGTGTTCTGTAGGTTTTGAAATATCAGCACTGGAGCTCGGTGAGTACAAATTCATTGTGCTGTGCATCCAAACGAAACGAGCCTTGTGAAGCTGGTGGGTTCCCTCTGAGGATGGGGGAGGATATTGGTGATCAAATGAGACAGGTAAAAGGAGACCCCTGAAGAGGACCGTGTCATCCATGGCCTCAGTTTGTGCCAATATTTGAGAAGGACCAGGCACCTGGGCACTTGTGCAGGTGTCCCAGGTGGCCCTGTACCTTGTCATATTTCTTTTAGGAGAGGGTGGAGCCCATATGACTCCCTCCTGCGTAATCCAGTGACCTGGCCTTTAGATGTGAATAAACGAAAATTCAATAGGGAACCTCCTGGTGAGATTTGGTTGGGCATGTTGCCTGGAATGACAGAAGTTACTCTCCATGCATTCTTTCAGTCATGGAACAGTAATCTGAGGACTCACTATACGCCATGATCAATTCTGGCATAAAAATGGAGAAATAAAACAGGGCCGCTTTAGTCCTCCTAGAACATACAGAGAAGGTGGATATTAAAAATAAAAGACAGAAATAAATACTTAAGCTGTGTTGTGCTAACAAAATCAGGGAAGGTTCAGCGAAGGTATCTCTGATGGTGTCCTCTCCCTAGACAAGGGAGGGCAGGTCATAGTTAGTCAGGAACAGGGGATAGAGAGTAAAGAGTCATCCAGGAAAAGTCTCTGAGATCTCCGAGGGCTTGGAGTGTTGGGGAAAGAAAGGTGAGGGACCTAGAGTGGGAGACTGAGGAGCAGGTGACAGGTCACAACAGGTTGGGAAGGGCAGGCTAGAGAAGGGATTCTGATTACAAGGTTAAGCCAAAGTGAAAGACTGAAAGTTTCTGTGACCGATGTTCATATTAGCATCCTGGCTACAGTGAGCAGGGGCTATGCCTACTTAGCATAAGCAGGGACTTAGCTAGGAGGCTCCAACAGTGGCGGGGGAAAAGACTGGACTAGTTTGGACTAGGTGGGTAGAGGTGGAAGAGAAAAGTTAATGAAGACCCCACTATGTTCCTCAAGGAGCACAGGTAAGGTCCTATTCCCTCGATACACGACAGGCACTGTGTTTACTCACTGGTGGACTTTTCTTAAGTGAATTTCTGTTCTAGAGAATCTGCAGCTCATGGCCCAGACATGGCAGGTGATGATTCAGGTCCCCCTCAGCTATCCAAGGGTCTTGATGCCACATGGAATCAAGTATTGGGTGCATGTTGAATAAATGCTCTAGTTCGCATGTCTCATTTTTTTCAAATTTCCATGTATGTTATGAATTCACTTAAAAGCATCTTACCATAGCACTTATCATTTCTCTTAGTCTCCATTTTATCAATCAAGAGATTTACAAAAATGTTTCAAGTGTGTCCCCAAATTTCCTTTCGGATGCCATGTGTTTGGCATTGAACAGATCCACATCAGCCCAACCAGCCGAGACCATCTTTCCCTCTAGTCTCTGGCTGGACTCCAGTGGCAGTTAATTGCCAGGTACTTGCTGAATCTTCCACCAGTGTCTTTGAGCTTTGGAAAGTAGAGACTGTTTATGGTTCAGTGTTGCCTTTCTGATCCTTGGTTCCATGTCAGATGTTAGGGTTAAGAAACAGTTGAAAAATATTCTTAGAATAAATGAAAAAATGAGTATTTTCCCTTTATCAAGACATTTTTGAGATATCTGAAGAAATCCTGAGGAATCCATACAGGACCCCCCCCCCCCCCAAACATCTACTACATCCACTCTAAGCAATATTTGTTCACCATGTTACAGACCAACACATTTAAGCAATAACTGTGTCATGGGCTACCATGGTAGTGCTTTCCAAGGTTACCCAACAAAGTTGTCATCGCAGTCTTTGAGTAGGGTGACACTTTCTTTACCACTGGGGAAACTGAGGCTCCCCGAGCAGAGTAGCAGATTCTTAAACTCACCAGTGAAAGAAGTGGATGTCAACAACAGGTACGCTGTCACTCTATGATGCTATCTCTCTGGGCAGTGAAAAGAAAACAAACAGAACCTTGATTCAAAAACTGCCTTGAACACGAGCCCTCTGAATTTCATCATTTAAAAAATGACAGTGTCTATATTCACAGTACAAAACACTGAAGATTGACAACTATTCTTCAGTTAGAAAGAGAATGAAAGTAAGATAAATAACTCAAATGCAAAAGACAGGAACTGCAGACTTCAGAATTAGACATTTTATTTAACTCATCCAATAATACAACTTAGACCAGGAAAGAACAGTCAGCATATATTTCTTGTACTAATCACATGTAGGACCACATTTCCAAGAAATCTAATGGAAATAAATGCTGAAATAAATTACTTTGTGGAATACAGCAAATAAATACGATTTTTAAAATTACAAACAATAGCCCTATAAATATTAGAGAAAAATGGCAGGTTCTGGGGATAGAGGCCGTGCACATCTGCGCCTCCGTGAGGTGTAAGACGCAGCAGCACACGAATGAAAAGGAGTGGCACACTCCTGCTCCCTTCCTTCACCCCCTTGGTTTTCAGAATGATTCCTTCCCATCTCCGAGATAGGCTCGGAGCCCTGTTCCTGACACCCCCGCCTAAGTGATCCAGATAATGTAATCGCTGCATCATTAGGAACCATGAAATTGCAATTCCTCGGGGGAAAAGCGTTATGGCTCAGTTACACTGAGAGAAGCGATTAATTAGTGGATCTTCCTTTAACGCGACTGTGCTACATGGGTTCTAATCTCACTCTCCAGCAGTTTAGGCCTAATGAATTATCTCTAGGAAACTGAGCTGGAGCCGGAAGACCACTCAAAATGCAACATAAAACATAAGGTAAAAATAAAATCCCAAAACTTTATTGAGAGAGAGAAAGAGAAAGAAAGAGAGAGAGAGAGAGAGAGAGAGAGAGAGAGAGAGAGAGAGAGAGAGAGAAGGACACTGACCACTAGGGAAGAATAAGAGAAACTACATGGGAACCATCTAATTTTTCATGATCCTGAAATGGCACCGCAATGTATGCAATTCTGTATTGGGACTCAATTGAAGGCAACTATAAACTGACTCGCTCATCACCAACTCCATAAAGCAGTTAACACTTTTTGCGGACTGGCAGTAAGCTACTTTGGACCCATGTAAACCTTGGGTAGTTTCATCTTCGAATGTCAGACAAAGCAGATTGAAAGCATCACTTTACTTGAACTGTTCCTCCCCCGCCACCCCGTGATGCTTAAAATATAATTCTAAAATAGGGATGCCTTCTCCTGAGAGTGTACACGGAAGTAGAATTTTACCATTCATAAAAGGATGGTATCTTTCATACCTGGCTAGCTCCCACCCTCCTTGGTGTTGGTTAACTGGATTGAACTGCAACCTTCTGGGCCTCACCTGAAAATCAAATGGATGGATGTGGAAATCAAGGATGGGCTTTTGCAAATTGTAAGGCCTTAGCTTTTTGGCTAGCTAAGTCTATTTTACAACTTGTTTGGATTCTAACTTAATTCTCTCTGAGCACTACTGCCTTTGTGCTTTTAGACTGGACCTCCTGTTGTAGGTCATAACATCCAGGGGGATACTTGGTACAGAGATTGCCTGGGCATGGTAGTTAGATGTTCATGGGGTAGGGAATGCTGAATTTTCTCAATTTTCTCTAGTTGCCCATTGAGATCTCTTTTTAAGAAAGAGTGGCTATGGCTCCAAGATGGAAGACTGCTCCAGAAACCACACAATGGTTTCTAATTCTCTTTCCCGGATTTTAACCTAATATGCCCAGGCACAAGGGAGAGGCAAGCACAATGTTTATATTCTGCCCTACTGAGGGAAAATGGATGCTCAAGAGTGAAAGTGGCTCACCCGCTGGGTTTTCATGCCAGGCTTGGCCCTCCATTCTCCTGTGTCTGTCCTCCATTTGGAGTAAGAGGGCAGAGTCTGAGTCGAGTTGTGGCGCCAGGGGGATGAAACAGTGAGCTACAGAGAACAAGGCTCTAGAAGGAAGATGGTGGAAAGCTCTAAGTTCACTGTCTCATTGGACCTCACTTAAAATACACAATTACAAAGATAAAATCGTTAAAAATTTCAGGGCAGTCAGTACAGAACATCAATCCCCAAGTGCAACACCTTCCTGAGCATGTGTGCGACAGAGTCAGAGCGCAGGTGACCGCAGCTCCACGCCCATGACCATACACAAGCTCAGCATGCCACATCTCGTCTTCTGGCGGTTTCTACATAGCAGAGGCTGGCTTCCTGTCCCAAATCGCTGGGTCCTCACTTTGTCAGGGATGTTCCCTTTGCACTGTACGGCATGGCTGGGAGCTAGCAGAGGCTTACCTTCCTGGGAAACTGCTGTCTAGCCGAGCTCTGCCGCTTGCTGGATAAAGGAACTAGCCTATACCTGAGTAAGACTTGCAGAGTTCACATATCAGGCTAGTATGGGGCAGGACCCGGAGCTCTACTTGTCTCCTGCCAGGCTCTTCCTGAGTGTGTTCAGTGTTCTCCCAGGTATAAGGCAGTATCCTGGCATCAGCAGCCAAGGAGCTCCTGGCTGCTCCCTCCCCAGCATGGGCCCAGCATCACAGTGGGACCTCAGGTCATTACCAGTTCCCCACAAGAGTCTTTTGGTGGAGTAGAGTGGCAAATGACAATGGTGGATAGCAAGAAGTGGAAGACAGTAGGGCTTTCTTCAGGGAGACCTGGGAGCTCAGTGAAGGAGAGGCCCAGGACATCCTGTGCCAACTGTTCAATTGCAAAGACCTGATGTTCAGAAAAAAGCAATCTTAGTCAATCAACTAAGATACAGCCGAGTTTCTCTAGATATGTTGGGAACTTTAGTATGGGTAGCATAGACACCAAACTACTGAGGGTGCTGGCCCTGTGGCCCTTCTAATCCTGAGGGTGAAGGGCCTGGCCAGGATGCGGGAAGGAGGGACAGGGAGAGGAAGGCCACAGAAAAAATCTGGTTCCACTTCTCCTTCAGACATAGAAAGGCTTGATTATTTAGAAAAACCTTCCAGCATGTTATGGTGTTGGAAGGGTTACCTTCTGCACAGAGGCAGGTCCTCCAGGGCCACACTGGAGGCTGAAAGCCTGAGCTTACTCCTGGCCCTGTCACTTGGGAGATCTTTAACAAGTCCCACTTGCTTTCAGAGCCCCATTTCCTCACCTGAAAAGGAGATGTGTGGGACCTTTGGCCTGAAGTCCATATGCCCCAACATTAAAGTTTCTCCACTGTCTGGAGAGGGTGTGTGTGGGGTGGCTGGAAAATCAGCCCCACCCACATCTGGATTCTGCTTCTGTTTTCCCTTTCTTCAAGGGGGACAGGAAGAACAGGAGAAAAGACTGAAAATGCCTCTGACTTCATTTCTTCCCTGCTTGCTACTCAGTGCTTAGGAGTCACCTTGCCAGCTGAGCCCAGCAACACTCCCGTGGTGCACCTCTTTGCCACTCAGCAACTTTTTTCTTTTTTATGATATTTTGAGCTTCTGATTGCCCACCAAGTCAAACGTCTATCATTTAATAGGAAGAAAAAAAATCCCTCCAAGTCAGCCCTGATTTAAACAGCCCCTATTCCTGTCCCACTTCTCCTAGGTCAGTCCTAGGAGCACCACGGGGACCTCCCTGCTAGCTGGCAAGCACCACCTCTGCTGGGGCTTCACGAGGGCCCTTTGGAAATGCAGCCATAGGCACCGCAGGGAGGAGAAGGCTTTGCCGGAACTCAGTGGAAGGGCACTTTTGGCCCCATGAGGGAAAGGTAACAAAAGTAGAGTCGACAGAAGTGAAAGGATCTGCCCCCCACCCTGGTGAGTTAAGGGTCTGACTTCTTCCCTATGCACTGTGTGCCTTCAGGGACTGGATATAGTAGATGTTCAGTAAAGATTCATTGAATAGATGAATAAATCTGATTCCCCTTCTTCAGACACAGAAAGGCTTGATTATTTAGAAACATTGTTCAGAACAACAAGCTCAGTAAAGCCATCAGTTCTCACTTTGAGGCCTACCTTTCTTGAGAAATGCAGCCAAAGGCTGGGCGTGGGTGAATGAGAGGGATGCAAAGTAAGCAGACAGAAGTTCTGAAGGTCGTGATGTTTCTCCCTCACATCCTGGCTCTGGACCAAGACCCTGGATGTAGCAATGGGAAAAGAGTTTGCTCAGGGTATAAGGAATTCGCTTGGGGGTCCTTTCCCAGAAGCCGAATTCTGCACCATCGCAGCCTTGAACTTTCATCCTTGGATGGAGTGGGGTGAGGGTGGGGCACCTCGCGGGGTACCACGCACGCATGGGGCTACCTGTCCTGACTCCACCTCTGCCTTCCTGCATGATCCCCATTCATCTCGGCAGGCGCCGCGCTGGTTGCTGACAGGGAAGTCTCAGCCTTAGTCTCCCTCGCAGAGACTATTCTCTCACTCGTGTGCCGGTCTGAGTGCAGCCCTGGCCAGAAAACCTGGAAGAACAGGGGGATGGTCAGGGGCAAGGCTCTGTCCCAGTGACCCTCCATTAGCATAAGGCAGCTGAGACAAAAACCTCCAGGAAGCTGCTCCCACGGCAGCAAAGTCCCTTTCCTTTTTGCCCTGTTCCTAAAAAACACCAGTTGTCCCTCATGTGGTGCCTCTTTCCCTAGATCCAAACTTGGCCCTGGGCAAGGATCAGGTGTGTGACCCAGAGAACCTTGCAGGGAGGTAATGGGAGAGTGGAGGTTAGAGTGGGGAGAGGAGTCCCCAGCTACCTAGGGAAGAAGGCATCTGCATTTTCCCAGCATTCAATGTCAAAACCAAAGGAGTGCATCTTCAGAGGTAGGATACGAGGGTGTCACCATGCAGGGGCCTGGCTGACCTCACACCTGAGTATTCTCCTTCAGCCACCTTCTGGGTCCAGAAGAGATGACAACAGGTAATAGGAGACAGTCTGGTCACAACCTCAGTGAGACTGGCAGGCTCTGTCTCAGCCAGATACCGCCCCATGACTGACATTTGTCTACCGGCGTATCCAGCAGCTCCCATGTCCCGAGCAAGTGGTAGACTAGCTCCGTTCTTGCCTTCTGTCCTTCTGTGGCCAAGACAGGATGTTCACAGGAAAGTCCAGTGTGGTAGGCAGAGTGCTCAGGCCGGTTCTCGGTGTGCAGCAGGGCCCTGGAGGGCTCAGCTGAGTGGCCTCTGGTGGCCTAGGATCTTGGCAGAGCCTTCTGGTGGAAAGACGGAGCCAAAAAAGGTGTGCGGTGTTCTCTTCTCTTAGGCATCATCATGAAAAACTATTCCTCTCCATCTTAGGTACGTTTCCTGGCAAATACGTTGAAAATATAAACTTAAACAGCAATACAGCTTGTGGAGCTGGAGAAGGGTCTGGGCTCTCTGCCCCCACCTTCTCAGTTCTGTCCCCTCCTGAACATACCTGGGGAGGCCGGGGTGGGGGAGGTGCTGAGCTGCACCTTGTGTCCTGCCTCCAGGAAAAGCCTAGGCAGCTCTCAGCAGAGCTGCACGGGCAGCTGATCAATACAGCTTCAGAGCTGCTGAGCTATTATTCACGCCAAAGGGCCTTGTTTGGGCAAAAGGAAGGAGGGGTGCCTGAGTTCACGGAAACAGTCCAGAGCCCTGCTTCTTGCCATTTCCCCCTCCATGTGAGGCTTTCGTTATTTATGCAGCGTGAGTGAGGAGGCGATTCAGGAAGAGGATGTGCTTTCCCCACGGCACGCAGGGGCCTGGGGGCTGGAGAGGAGTGGTGTGTGTGCTGGGCCGGGGCTCTGTGGCTCCCCTGCTCTGGCTTCTCCTGAAGCAGGGCCGTGACAAGTGCAGGGCTCCACACGGTGAGGTTTACTTGCCCGGGCCTTTCATTCTTGGCTCTTCTCTAGGATGAGCCCCACGAACTTCCTCGTGTCTATTGATGTCTATTGAGAGTCCTTTGGTCTTCAATTGTATAGCATCTGGTTTTCACCTCCTCATCCATTCCCATGGCACCTTGTCCCACTGTCTTGGTTTTGCCCTATCTGCCTCAGGTAAGCTGGATCTGGAATCCCCAAGGAGACAAAGTCTTAAGACACCGTCTTTTCACCTCTACAGCAGCAAAGGAAGTTGTCTCTGGTTCTATCACCCATCCCAGGATGTTTTGTCTCCAGTCACACACAGTCTTCCTGCACGGGCCTGGCTGTGGATACAAGTACCTATGGCTTCAAGACCTTTTCTGAGCTATGCACATTCACCCCATTAAAAAAGAATGGTATCTTGTCTAAGAGCCACATGACTCACCACATTATTTGGACAACTTCAGCCTGATTTAATGGCCATAGATGAAGTAAAGACATAAAATTAAGACTATTTCCTGGGATCAGGTTTAAAGCTAGCGAGCTACAGCATAGGGTGAGGTCAAGTTTGAGGATGTTTCTAGTCTCAGGCCTTCAGCCAAGGTCACAGGAATGTTACTGGGGATGGCTCACCACAGAGGCATCCTTTGTTCAGGAGAGAAGTTTTTTGCTAAGGTATGGAAGTTACCCCATCTGTGGTGAGATACCATGAGGTTAATTTGGACTGGATCAAAATGAAGCCTTGAGGTCCCTTTAGACCTTGGCATGTCTACTATATGTATATCCATGGTGATCAATGACACCTGGAACTAGATGTCACCTGGCTCTTGCCTGCTGGGTTCACCTATGGCTCCTGTAGGACCATCAAGACCTTGGATGAGTGATGCTGATAGACAATTCACTGAACAAGAAACATGTACCATTTTTTTCCCTCGCATCCCTGGGGAGGGGAGGGTGAGACTAGAAACGGGATGGGAAAAAGGTACCTCTGGTTCCCTGGTCCTTAATAGAAGAACATGCCGGGCCTGAAGTTACCAATGAAGCAGGCCTCTGAGAGTGGCTGCCATGGTTTTGTAAACTCATGGAACAAACAGGTGAGTAGATACAGCCACCGACTTCTGACTTAGGATGACCATGGTGGGGCCTTGCTGTCTCTGGCCCCTCAAGCGCACAGTCCGTGTAAAAGCCAATCAATTCACCAATGCCAGTCACAGAAAGGGAAAGGGCAGAAGGTCAGTCCTAGCCGAGTGCCGCTCCTTTGGCCTATTAGAGAAGCACTATTTATAATGAGCTCCTGTTGACTCCATGGCGGCAACCAACATACCCCCTCCGTACCTTCCCTGAGCTAGCAATCCACAAACACACAAGTCTCCCTTCAGAATGCCTGTCCCCACCCACTCTCACAGCAGACCACAGCCTTCCAACCACACACTCAGCTAAAGGGGAAAGCAAGTGGCCACGGACGGAGACTTACAGCAGTGCCTTTGAAACCAGTGCTGGCCACAACCAACCAACAGTCCTTGGCTCTGGACTTCTCTTCAAACACACATCCCTCCCAGGAAAGCTGCCTCCACTCCCAAGTACGGAGAACCCCACCAGGCTAGCAGCTCAAACCGAAGAGATGAGGAAATCATCCCTTGTATTTAATTTTCAACTACGTAGACAAACGGCTATAAATATTTATGGTGGGAAATTTCATTATTTAAAAATTCTGCTCTAAATTTCCAGCTAACTCCATGAAGAATGCCTGCTGAACAGGTTGCAAATTAAGAACAATTATTTTTCTCTTCTGCATTTAAAAATAACTTACAGCTAAAGTCATTTAAAGGGGTTAACATCAACCTTAATTAAATATTAAAGTGTGCCTGTACCTGCTGCTATTGTTGCCCCTTCGAATAAGATATAACCTATTTTTGACAAGTTTTCATCTTTCTCTGTGGAAGACGCTACATGAAACCAAATCAGTGGCAAAGAGGAGAGTAATGAATAATCTATTTCATATTCCAACAGTACCCAGAGCTCGGAGTGGAAAAATATTCAGTCAGATGATGGCAAGAGGCTGCTGAGGTACCACATGACACAGCTAATGTTTAAATAATAATAATAAAAAAAGCGATAAACAAATCATTAGCCCTTAACAGTTGTTTAATGCAATTTGTTAATGAACGTAATGGTGGGGACTAATAATGAAAGAAAATAAAAACGTCTAAACAGGCGCCAAGTTGCTGGCGATGCGCAATTATTTCCTTGTCAAGTTTTTATGATTTAATGAGCCCCTCTGGGACTGACGGCTGTCAGTCAGTCGTGACTTTTTGACACCATTACAACTTCAAATACAGCAGCAGGCAGGCTGTTTTCCTCGGATTTGAAATACTGAAATGATCTGACAGTTTTAAAGAAAAGATGTGCAAAAGAAAAAAAAGAAAGAGAAAGAGAGAGAGAGGCCTTTCTTTTCTTTCTTTCCCCCTCCCTTCTTCCACGGGGTTGATAATCTCTGGATGCTGTTTGGTAATGAAAACCCAATCACCAAGGTCATTATCTGATGAGGTTTTTGGAACAGGCAGGCTTTTTTCCCCTCTTTATTTCTTTACTTAATGATAACCCTCAATGGGCTTGCCCCGCATGGGACGGCCAGAGCCGCACAATTTTGTTCACCATTAATTTCAGCCTTTGAAGCTCAGGGCTCAGAAGCAGTAGCAAAGCAAACCCCCCACCAAGCTGGTTCCAAAATAAGACAATCCAGCCTGCCTGAAACAGAATAGCAAATGGCCTCCCAGCCCAGGCCTGGCAGCTGACGTCAAGCCCACTGCATTTGTAGGCATTCGCCTTCAACACGGAACATTTAAAACTCTTTACAACTTAAGAGACTTTAATTAAATTGCTTTTGATTCTGGAGCAGGGTAGCATCCACTTTATTTATTCTGTCAGGGAAACTATTTAGTCTGCATTAATTTTATATGGCAAAGGCTTCCTCCTCTTCTTCCGATACATCTTGGGCTTCATCTCCACCCCCCACCCCCCATCAGACATTGTAACAAAGCCTCCCAACTTTAGGGATATTCAACAATGGACGTAGACATAGTAAGTACCTAGAACCTTCCACAGATCTGCAAACTGCTCTAAATTTGTGGACTTGCTTCCTTCCCCAATGAAGCAGGGAAGGAGAGAGGACTCTTAATCTCCCTTGGTGTTCCTTTGAGTCCATTCTGCAGTGTCCTGGGCCAGAGGGAATTCAGAGGACCCTCAGATCAGTTTCTCACAAAGTGTGCCCTGGCCTGGTCACTCTTGAGGGGGTTTGATGAAGCTATAAGGCCAAAGGTTCTCTGGTCACTTCTTTCCACTCCCAAGGTTGATCTGGGGCAAAAATCACAGGCAAGCGCTGATAAAGACATGTAAGTCACCTGAAGAAGCCATGGAGAGGAAAGAGATGAACATGCTCCTTGTTCCTCATGTCGTCGTCATCTTCTTTAGCATGAACACAAGATTTTGGTGAAGTATTTAGGAGCCAGCGAGCGCAGATGATGAGATCAACCGTGCTTGCTAGGTTGGCTGGGAAGAATGTGCTGAGCAGGAGATGGGAAGGTGAGAGGCACAGCTCAGGTTCTGGTTAAGACCAAGGCTTTCCGAGAAAACCAACAGAGGGGTGGTGTACTTTACTGACTATTAGTGTTCCAGAACGAGAAAGGGCTGGCTTGTTTGTTTCTTTGTTTTTAAGTGTTTTCCCCTGCCAGTGTTCAGCATATCCAGCATTCCGTTATCAGAATAAGGTTCTTGCTGAGATGTGTCCTGTAAGCTGATAGGAAAATTAGCACAGCTTCCTGCTCCTTCTTGTCTGATTTGCTCAGCCCAAATCCTGCACCGTCCCTCCAACATAAAGACTGCAGCTTTATTTACACAATACTAAATGATTTATCTGAACACATGCAGGCCCTGGCCTGTTTCGATAAGTGTGATTTCTCTGGTGGATTTCACATTCTGCCTTTCGTCCTATACCATAACGGTTTTCCTCTGTGTTGAGAAAAAAAAAAAATCAAGTGGTGTATTCAGATGATCTTGATCCGTGAGCACAGGTGGTTAGCATTTTTTATGAAGAGAACAGGTTTGCTTTTCAAGAATTCAAAGCTTCCAATTATATTCAAAAGATAGTGCAGAGCCTCTAAGTGCCTATGAAGTCTTAGGAAAAACACATTTTGCTTTATGACTAGGGGGAGAATGACCTCAGCTTGGGCAACTTTTAAGCCCCATCACAAATGAACTCATTTTTCAACTCAAATTCCTGGTTACCTCTGACAGAAAGAAAGGAAAGGGAAATCACAAAGCATGTTAGAGGTTTGGATGTGGTGAGCTCAGGAAGGCTTTGGTAACATTTGTTGCGGGGGTAGGGGGGGGACACTCCGAGTTGTCCTTTTACAATACTCTGCAATCAATCTCTTGTTCTATGAAAGGAGGTTACTAAACATTTTCCATACAGTATATTTCTAGTGAATCATCCTATAGGACTCTCCCATATTTATAATCACATTGCAAATTTCACACTGATGGAGTCATGTTCTTGTTCTCACTGAAATATTCATGTTCTCTTTACATACTGGAATGGATATGGAGAGAACCTTGTCAGACCTTTTGCATGTATAAGGGCTGCTTTTGGCAGTACAAATATTAAAACTAAAATGATACATAGATGTTCACACAGGTCAGGGAAGATGAGGTCACAATTAAGTACTGTGCCAGGGCTACTTGTGCCAGAAAACTCTAGAGAGTACATGATTTGGGAAAGGCAAGGAAATATTTCTTGTAGCCAGTAACCAAAGTTGTGAAAAGTAGATATTAGACAGGCTCAGTAAAAATATTCTTGAGTTAAAAAAAAAAATCACTTAACAGAGAAACAGGGAAAGTGCTAAGTCAATTTCCTGTACAAGTAACATTAAATGCCACCCTCCTCTGCCTTTTTTTTCTTTTCTTTTCAGTAAATGCACTTGAGCGAGTTGACTATATTTGTTATTCCAGGGGCATGGCTGCTTTCCTGGATCTGGTCGTTGGTTGCGTCCCCTGATTTTCTTTGCAATTCTATTCTTGGTCATCAGAGAAGGGCCTTTTGGGGACTAGAGATTTGTGACAAACAGAAGTGTCTGTGACTGCTCAAGGTGCCCTCTCCCAAACCATGAACCCTGACATGGGCAAGACAGAGTCTCACCAAGTCTATTTTGGACAAGTAGATGAAATTACCCAAAAAGGCAAATAAATATTTACCTTTGCCTATAAAAAACAAATCTGGGTAAAGACAAACCCAGAAAAAGAAACCAGCCCACATGCAAACGGGAATAGAAAATATTTTTACACTCTTTGCACTTCAGCTGAACAGTGGGGAGACGGGGAGGAGGGTCACCTAGGGCCTGTCAGCGCGAAAGAATGATTCATGTGACCATTTTGTCTTAATTACTCAGAACAAGCCGTGGTTGGTGTGTATCAAGGGACAGCAGATATATCAGTGTCTTCTGATAAAAAGAGTGATTGCCGTCAGGATGGTGATGACCACGATGACACCCAGGATGACGAGCAAGATGCGGTTCTGGATGATTCTGGGAGAGAGAAAAAAAACACATACACAGATAAATGAGGGGTGTTCTGACAAAGATTGTGCCGGGCCGAGTTGGCTAATGATATCACAGCCTAGCAGGCTGGGTGGGAACCCTGTGTGCTGTGTGTGTGCTGTGTGTGATCACGCGGCTTTTGGTTCTATGCACAACTGCACGGTGCTTGTCACACTGCACTTAGAGAAATGCTTACTGCGAAGGTAAAGTGAATCAAATGGTTTTCCAGGCTCCGAGTACCATGTCGTCTCTTCAAGTGATCAAGGGCCCCATGTGAGCTTCTCTTTTTAATTTAAAATGTGAGACAAGCTTCAGTTTTTGCACTGTTGCCTCTGAAAGGAAAAGACTCCAAGGAAACACATGTCAGTAAGGTACTTACCTGTACAAAAATACCCAGGGAAAAGGGAAAGAGAGACTTAGCAAGAAAAGGCCAGGATTAAGAAGCAAGTGTCAAACCTGCAGCTTAGGCTGTGAAGCCATCATCTGTCACTGTGGCTCACGCTCTGCTATGCCAGGAGGAAATGTTACATTTGCCTCATAGTGAAAAAAAGATGGAGATGAGCAATAATACAAAGTCCTCAAGACGCCTGTGGTGAGTTTGCGGGTGGGCCCTCATCCCCAGGGATTCCTTCTCACCCCCCTGGGCTGTGGCCCTGGCTAACGCTGACCTCAGAAGGAGAACCAGAGGGGACAAGCACTCGCAGATGCCTGTGGAGAGCTTTAGATGAAGTTGTTTCATAATTTGTTACCTCATTTGGAGAAAAGAGGTCGCACATCAGAATGCTTTGCTGAGACTTTCAAAGGGAACCTAGGTCAAACAGCCTCGCCCACGCTCGCTCTCACAGAGCCACAAAGAAACAGAAACCCAGAGAGGCTGGCCGTCTAGCTGGCTGTCCACTGGGCTTAAAGCCCCACAGCAAATCCCATCCCCTGTTGGGCAGATACGGGCAGAAAGAGGTCTGTGCCTTATTCTAGATGTAGAACACTGAACAGGGAACTTGCACAGGGAGGAGCCAGGTGGGACTCAGGAGAAATCTCAGCAGCATACCTGCAGTGTCACCTACTGTCTGGACATTTACTGAAGGAGGATGACACCAGACTTTAGCTTCAGCTGGTACTCCTCACCCACCCTCTCCTTCCGAAACCCAACGGATGGATGGGAACTGTCACGTCAGAGCAACCTGCTCCCCTGTGGTCCCTAATCGGACCCGTTCCCTCTCCTCCTGACAGGTTACAAAATGATCACATTTGCTGACACGTCTTCCGCAAAACTGCCTTAGCGCCCGTGTCCACTTCGCTCGCAGGAGATGAATGGTGCTCTTGGTCCTCATTTATCACGCAAGCTCGGCTGAGATCTGTCTCGTTTATTTTTCCCTTTCCTCACTAGAAAGTCTGTGCCCAACATTAATTCTTCTGTGATGACAGCTAATTCCAACTTAACGGGCTGTACTTAATTCAGGAGGCAGAAAGATTGTCTGCCCTACCCCCACTCGGTAAGTAAATAAAAACAGGACTTCATGGCTTATTACAGTGAAGCTAATTATAAACACTGATTGGTGCTACTTGATGGCTCCATTCAAAACCCAAATTAACTGCCTCCCTTTTCTTAGAAGTTTCCAGAACAGTCCCTACCCATTCCATTTGCCCAAGTCACTGTCAAAATCTCTATTTACTATATCCACGCACACGAGACTTGCAAAGGAAATCAGCAAAATTGAAACTCAGCAGTGAAACAGATTAAAAGCGTGAAAACTCTTTTAAAATTCTGCCTTAAGTAATATATGGTCATGTGGCGCCTCTTCAGCTTGGTTGATAACCATTTTATTTGTGGGTTGAGGGCCCCAAGGCACCCATGATGCTAATTAATAAAGGATTAACTGTGTTACTTGTTTAATCTGAGGCATGGTTAAGAAAAACTGGATGTACGAGAATTCCTATGTTCTCAGGTCTTATGGGGCTTCCTAATTGGGCTTTACCCTCCTTGGTGCATCCTTTGAGCCTGCTGGCATGCCCACCGCCACCCATTTTGCTGCACCCATGGGTCGATCTGTGGGAACCATGTAGTTCACCTCTGAAGTGCCTACCTATACCACCACTCTGTGGCTGGCACTCAGGGACTCAAGAGAGCTGTCCAGGAATGATGATGAAAGAACACAGTTTCAAGTATTTACAAGGACCCTATTCAAAAAAGAATGAAGATTTGCACAAAATTCCAGTTGCAGAAAAATGTCAGGGAGTCGGCATAGGAAAGATTAAAATTCGAAGCTGAACCTAGTCCTTTAAGGAAGGACCTGCATACCACCAGGGCTTCCTAGAGGACTGCCGGGACATCTCACCCCGTCAGAGAAGGAGCAGTCTTGGAGGCTAAGAGGTATACACTGTTGGGGGAGGACAGTGGGAAGGGCATTCGCATCCACAGGAAGGGCGGCCAGGTACTTAAGATGAAGGAATCAGATGCAGAAAGAGTAGAACAGAGAGGGCTGTAAGTAAGTCTGACTGGGCATGTCATCAGCTCAGGTTTGGATCTCAAAGATGTTGGGCAAATAAACTTAGGGACTAGGAAAGTGAGCCACTGGGGCAAGGCTGGCAGCGGCAGCCCTATTTGTGAAGCCTAAAGTACTACTGGCCTGCATTACCCTCGGGAAACCAGGAAAAAAAATGCAGAGTTCTGAAAGAATCAGCAAAACAAGCCAGGCCGAGGGACCCCAGCTAGCAAGGCAGAGAAAGAACTTGGGGTGGGGGAGCCCAAAGTTACTTCCTCCTAACTTTGGCCAAGGAGAGGGGGGCTCGATGTTCAACTAGGTCTGTAGCAAGCAGTCTTAATCTCCTTTTTGAAAATGCAAAGTGTGTTTACCCAGTAAATAATTTAAGAAAGAGTATACACTTGAAAGAAGACATCCATTGAAACAGCCAAGCTAAATTGCCTCTGGGCAAAAACTTGTGCATTTGCATGCTGCATTCTATTAAGTGAGCACGCTGTGGCTTTAAAAGAATGCAGAGCCAAATTAAAAGGAATGTGGACCCGGAACATCAAAAATTCTCCAAGTTTACATTATGAATCACAGTGCTGTTGATATAAGATGAATTAACCATTTACTTTGAGGCTGAACTCACAAAGTACTATTGAAAATGCTCATCCCTGTGTGCAGCCCAGGGAGTGGTTAATCTTTCCATTGGCAATCTCCTCCCCTTCTGGAAACAAGCCCCTGCGTGTGGCAGCTGGGATCACAGAAAGGATGGGGCAAGTGGAGGATGCAGGCATCACCTGACGTGGAAACCTGCTTCCTGAGAAGCACGGGGATGTCCCCGGCACAGCTGTTCCCTGCAGTGCCAGTTCTCTTCTGCTTCTAGCCCAGACTGCACTTGCCTGTCCCTTGATGTTAGACTTGGCCATGCCCCTTCTTTGGCCAGTGATATGTGGACAAAAACGCTGGGTGTCAACCAGTTGAGTGGCCTGACTTGCAGCGCCTGACCTTCCAGCTCGCTCTTCCCTCGTTCTGATTTAGGGGAATGTATACTCCAGAGACTGCAGTTACAAAATGGTGGAGTCTCTTTTTGCTGAGATTAGGAGCCACACGGAGGACCACTGCCCTGGGGACTCATCTGAGCTCAGAGTAGATACGTATCAAGCCATGGGATTTAAGATTTGGAGGTTGTTTCTCCAGCATAACATGAATTCTCCTGAGTGATACACTACTGCTCCTTCCCTCTGGCAAGAGGGGTTACCTGGCCAAGCCAATGGAGGCTCTAGGCTACAGTATCCCTGAAGCCAATGGATGATGAGAACTACTTCTTTGGAGAATGACAGGTTTAGTTAGGTGTATAGATGTTAGGCCTGGATCTGCTGCAGCCATTCTCTTCCTATGAGGGCAGTCAGCCTAAGGAAAAAGCTGGCCTATGGAGGACAGACAGACAGAAGCCCAGCCCTGAAAATATGGTGGACCTCTTGGTAAGGCACTCTTTCTTTGCACTTTGACTTATATGAAAAAAAACTTCATTTTTGAAGACTGTTTGATTTCAGTCTTCTGTTATTTGTGACCAAAAAGAATTTTTAGGTCGAGGTGCCCTGATTCCAAAACCAAGTCTTTGATCTATGGCACACTTTCCCCACTTCCAAGTACATCCTGACTGTGTCCTTCTTTTACTCTCCTATTTTCTTGTGCATCTTCTTGGTACTATATTAACCACTTTAATTTTATGATTTTCTGTTTCTGTGATATTTTCTTTAATCAAAGAAAGCCTTCCACAGTCTGAATCTCTTTGTGTTTTGTAATTCTGGTGCACAACACAGAGTTTGGCACAGACACTCGAACATAAAGAAAGGAAGAATGACAGAAAGGAAAAAAAGAAAAGAAAGAAGAAGGGAAGGAAGGAAGGAGGAACAAAGGAAGGAAGGAAGGAAAGAAGGAAGGAGAGAAGGAAGGAAGGAAGGAAGGGAGGGAGGAAGGAAGGAAGGAAAGAAGGAAGGAAGGAAGGAAGGGAGGGAGGGAGGAAGGAAGGAAGAAAATCCTGTGCCTCACATGGTGGTACATATTTATAGTCTCAGCTATTTAAGAGATCACTTGAGCCCAGGAGTTTGGGCCAGCCTGGATAACACAACAAGAATTCATCTGGGGTGGGGGGGATTACTGAATTGAGAAATCAGAGATGCTACATGCATGTACTCATCTGAAGACCAGTGCTCTCACGGTTGTAGGGCTGCCTGTAGGTAAGCATAACTTCAGGACTTAGCTACTCACCACCTTCCCATTCAGGATATCCACAGTGTCCCACCTCTTTCACAAGCCTGTATTTGCTTGCATGTATTTGCTGTCACCTTCCTGCCTGGCCGACTGGCCTTGAATAACGGTGCTACACTACTGGGTCTGATAGAACCACAACCATCAGCAATCGGGACAGCAAAGGGGACACTCTGAGCAGAGACGCCTAAGCCTACGTCTGGGCACTTCTCAAAGTGCCCAAACACAAGGGCCAAGGGAAAAGTTCTATATTCAATGTTATTACTGTCAGAAAGAAATGAAAACAGGAGTGATAAGCCAACCTCCAATACTAACTTCAATTTGAGCATTATTTTCAGAGATGGGTGGTTATCATGCTATTGATGATGCCTACATGGGGTGTTTTATGTTCTGCAATCTGGGAGGAATCCTCTGTGCCAGCCTAAGAAATCAAGTGGGGCTTTCTTACACTGACTCCATAGGTGGACACATGGTTCAGGCTCTGGCAATTATAGCTCTGCCTGTTACACAGTGGTTCATTCAGAACATGGCCTGCCACTCAAGCCACAGAGTCCCAGGGGGATTTTGCCTAGGATGTCAAGAAAAAGGTCCTAGGTCTGGTTGTACAAATAACAGAAGCCCAGGGCTGCTAAGTGTTTCGCTTATCACTATGCAAGAGGGAAGTCTGCCTCCCACTAGAGGAAAACAGGACCAAGGGAAGAAGAACAAGAGATGAATTCCTGAGACATTATTTGAACCTCAAGATCCTCCTGTGTGCTGGCATGCGAAGAGTCACATTTTAACTTCCCAGTCATAGCAGCCAGACAATTTCCTTTTGATTTGAACAGGTTTGCTTGGAAATTTTCTTGCTTTTGGACCACAAAGACTGTACTAGGTTGAAGAGTATCCCTCCAAAGTCAGCTCAGAAGTCACCTTGTTAGGAAGCCAGGTCTCTGCAATATAATCCACAGAGAATCTTGACAAGAAATCATCTTGAATTTAGGTTGGCCCTAAGTCCAAGAATTATATCTTACTAGAGAGAACACAGAGGCAAGCAAGACAGAGAATGGAAATATTGCTGCCACAAGCCAAGGGAAGCCTGAGGACACTAGCGGCTGGAAATGGCAAGGAAGGATTCTTGTCTCTTGAGACAGCATGGCTCTTCCAACTCCTTGACTGCAGAACTGTGAGAGTATATTTCTGTCATTTTAAGCTCTTCGCTAGTAGTATTTTGTTATGGCAGCCATAGGAAATGGAATCATAGAATCTCAGATTCAGAGCAGCACACAGGCCTTCCAATCTTGTCTTGGGCTCATGAGGATAGTTTCCTTCGTCACTGTACTATACCCTTAAAAACTGACCTAGACAAAATCTTCTTCCACAGGACAGGACTATCCCAGCCTGGTTTCTCAGAGGCTCTGCATCCAGCCCAGGGGCTCAGTCTTCAGGAGCTATTGGTTATTTCATCTAGAGTAAAAACTACATCCATGAGCTCATAGGCAGCTTCCCAAATGCACAAGAGATAAGGGAACTAATGGGACAACTCCACAACGCTTGTCATACAAGACTCCTAACCTGGTATAAACCATTTTACATAGAAGGAAACCCAGATGTTACTCTGGGCCAATCTTCCAATCTTTCACTTAGCCATTAACAGTCAATTTGCTGTCACACATTTTGACATAGTCAGTGATCTGAGAGACCTGAGGAGAAACACTGGGAGGGGATAAGATTCACAGGCAGGGGGGCTGAGGAACGACTCAGTGGTTAAAACACTTGCCTAGCAAGCGCTAAGTCAAGATTCACCAGTATAGACATAAACAAGCTTTCAAGAAAGGAACTGAGAAGCCAGGAGCCAGTACCCAAGCCTTGGCATATTTAGTTTAGGTACCAAGTGAGGACTAGTGTTCTTTTACCCTATTTCTAAATTTCTACATAGATTAACAGGAACCTGTGAAATTTTTCTGTAAAAGGCGAGATAGTACATACATTAGTTTGTTGCAGCTACCATAAGAAAGTTCTACAAACTGGGTGGCTTATACAATAGAAATACATTGTCTCCGAGTTCTGGAGGCTGTGCATTTGAGGTCAAGGTGTGGATAGGGTTGATTTGCTTCTAAGGGTATCAGGTAGAGTCTGCTCCATGCCTCTCTCTTCATTTCTGGTGGTTTCTGGAGTTCCCCTGGAGTTCCTTGGCCTGTAGCTACATCGCCTTGATCCTTGCATTCCTTGTTATCTGATGTTCTCTTCTGTGAGTACCCATGCTTAAATAGTCTCTTTTCATAGGGGCACCAAATTATGAATTAGAGGTCCACCTTATTCCAGTATGACCTCATGTTAACAAATGATATCAGAAAGGTCCTTATTTACAAATAAAGTCACATTCTGAGTACTGGAGGTTAAGATTTCAATACATGAAATGGGTGAGGAGATACAATTTAACCCCTAATAGTATCTTAAGCTTTTGTTGATCACATTGTCCTGCTCCAAGTACCTGACTTTGCCTCTGCAATGGAAAAAACAAACAAACAAACAAACAAACAAAAAACCCAAACAACCTTTATAATATGTAAATGACAAGCTGGCTCTTTTCCAATAAAGCTTTATTTTTAGATACTGGAACTTAACTTTCATATACTTTTTACCTGTCAAAAAAATTCTCCTTTTGATTTTTTTCAACTATTAAAAAATAAAAAAATGTAAAACCTTTTTTAGCTTGTAGACCATACTGGATGGCGAGTTGGATGTGCTCTGCTGTCTGTGGTTTGCCCACCGTGGCCTAAAGCTGCACATAACCTGGGGCAGGCCATCTTCAGCTAGGCACCTCGCAAGCTGCATGGATGGGGACGGCAGGTCTGGCCAAGTCCCTCTCACGAAAAAAGGAAACCTACAGACCTTGCCCTTTGGGAGACTGCAGTGTCACAATGAGCAATCAGTGACAGAAGCCTGACAACAAAGGCCGTAATTAGAGTGATGCCAGGGCTGGGACAATTTGTTGTGTGCCACAATACTGAGTTTGCCTGAGGTGACCTGGAGCAAGTCACTCCATGACACTTGGGTTTCAGTTTCTTCCTAACCAATAGCACTCAACTCACCAACCACCCCAGGGAAAGGAGGATTAGCTCATTAAAGATTTTAAAGCACTTTCAAAGGTAAAGCCCTTTACACATTCATAGCCAGTAAATAATTTTGTGAAAGGGGATGTCATTTTAGGGAAGGTGAGAGGTACCAACTGTCAGAGGCTGGAAAGTTGCCTGGGAAACTTCCAGAGGCTGGCGGGAAAGGCTGAGGCAGGAGTCCAGGAGGCTGCCTTCCCCAGACCCCCAGCTTCTTGTTCCCACAGGCTGCTATCTATCTGGGCCTCACGTTGACAGTCTCCCCAGCAGGGCTGAGCCTTCTCTCCAAGGTGGTAGCATAAACATCAAAAGGGAAGGGAGGGGGCCTCATTGGCTGGCTCAGGGATACCTCCCTGGCCTGGGCAGGCAGCCAACAAGTACCTGTCAGACCCACTGATAAGTCCGATGGGTTTTGATCAGTGATGTGTAGCATCATTGCACTCTATGGTTGCCAAATATGTACATCAAATTTCAGCCCGGCACCATGGCCACTGCCATTCTTAAACATGGACTTGATGACGGCAGGGGGCCTAGCGAGCAGCTTTGCTGGCTCCCGCCTTCAGATAGGATCAAGGCAGCTTGCTTCCATCAAAGGGCTTGGACAGAACTTGAAGAGAATTAAATAGCGATGCCCTAGAAATACAAGGTATACTTAATCCTTCACAGGCTTCCAGCCTGCTAGAGCTGGAAAAGGTATTCAGCCCAAGACTAGGTTCTTCGTGTTAGAGTTGAAAACACAGAGCCCTGAATAGTTAAGAGATGTGCCCAAAGTCAACGTCTGGAACACACTCATGCCTTCTAGCTCCACATGCATTCCTCTTTGACCATGACACTCATTCTCATCTCAGTGGCCTGTGCTTCTCATGATGTCTACATACGATGATACCTTGAGGCTTATCAGCATTCCCTGACTTTTATTGAGCCCAACTCAATTCTGCTTCTGTGTAACTTCAAGGAGCAAGAGATGACTGGGAATAGTGGTCCCCAAACTCCACACTGAGGCTGAAGCAGGGAAAGCAAAGAAACCGAGAAGGCGCTTTTTTTCATAAAACAAAAGTTCCTCCATTGAAAGAATGGCCTCTTTTCTGAGATTACATTCTCTTCTCTGTTGTAGTGTTAAAATGGCCTTTATTTTATGGAGTGATGGTAGTAATAGCTTACAGGCTTTTTTATTCAGTGTCCTTACTTGCATATGAGAAATGTACTTGGTTCTTAAAAATTATTGTTTCTTGCTTGGCAAAATAAAAAGCGAACAATCTGTTATCAGTCCCCTCTCTAAAGTCCCACTGTAGGAAATCTCAAAGTCTGTGGACAGTGGGGTTGGGTAACTCATCCAGCTCTACTCCTTAGTGCTTTTTGAGGGATCCTTCAGCAAGGTACCAATATCCATGACAGCTGCAAAAGTACCAGCTATAGAGACAACATTGCGGCAGTGGCAGCCTGCGCTAGCTGGGCCTACTCCAGGCTCAGCATTGTTCTGCCTTTCATGGTCTGCACTTCACTCAGTCCTCGCTGCAGCCCAAGGTGGAGGCAACACACGACCCATTTTACAGAGGAGGCACCTGAATTCCCACTCCTCTGCATCCCCGTCTTCCCACTGCAGGGCATACAGATCTGTACTGATGTAAGCAGCCAGTCTGATGTTCTCTGCCAGACTTCCCTTGGTTAGTGAAACATTAGTTTTCGACATCTTCATCTATATTCTTCTCCACTGGCCCGGTAATCGAGCGCACAAGTTTATTTTTGTAGGTACAGATTGAGTACCCCTTACATAAAATGCTTGGGATCAGAAATGTTTCAGATTTTAAAATATTGCTGTAGATTTTACCAGATGGATTCTTAATGCTAAAATCTGAAGTGTTTTAAACTCTGAAATTTTCTGAGTATTGGTACTCAGCTTGGGAGCACTTTGGATTTGGGGACTTATGTATTAAGGGCACTTAACCTGTACTGTGGTATATTAATTAACTTATGCCAACTAACTCTCAGTGCCTAATGAAAGTATATAGCAAATTATTAAGATAATGTTCATTTTTATTCCATAGAATATATCAGCTGTTTTCAATCCCTGCCACACTGGCTGTTTTCTTTCAGCCTTTGAGATAAATGCGTGATTGCCCAAGAGCTGGGAATAGAGGCTGGCAGTCATGTTCTGGAACTGCCCACTTAATGTGGCCCATGGAGGTGCTGCCCGTAACCTTGAATCACATGATGCTTTATTATTTCCACAAACTTATATAGCTGAGTAGATAAGCCATAGAAAAATATGTAGGTCTGCCAAATATTTATTTTACTGTCTATGCTAGAATTGAGTTCTAGGCAGAAAAGAAAACCAAGAGTGAGAATTGGCTGGCTTTACTGTGTGATTGTGGGAAAGGACTAAAAGTCTCTGTTCTCATGTTTCCTCATCAAGGAGATGGTGAAAAGGACTTTCTCTCCCCAGGATTCTCAGTACAGGTTATGGGGAGCAAAGTAGCTTTCAGACAGTCTTAACAAGGAGTCTTTCCCTGGTTTGAGAATTTGATTGCATATATGATGTCATTTAATATTCCCAGTGATTCTCATTTATTAGGATTTGACGGCTTGGGCCCACCCAGGGAGAAGGGGCGCCTACTCAGCGGGTGGCCCTGCCAAAGTTGTCAACTCAGGGTAGACCGACACTGGTGTCTGGGATAGGATGAGATTGCTGGGCTAGGATGAGACTCCTCCATCCCAGCTTAGGTGCTTCTCACCCATCCCTCAGCTTCTGAGTGCCCTGGGAGGATCTGCCTCGGGGGCTCACCACCTCAGCCCAGACATGACTTTTTATCTCAAAGTAACCTTTCCCCTCTTCTGAACCAGCAGCGCCCCCAAGCTTCCCTCTGGCACATAGTTCCTGGTCTCCCTCAGCCTCCAGAGAGGGGATGGGCTGAATTGGGTGGAGAATGATCCCCCACCCTCATTTTGGGAGCCTGCCTGGATTCAAGTCCAGGATCTGTTATATTCCAGCTGTGCAAGCTTGGACAAGTTACTCATTATGCCTCTGAGATTGTGTCCTTTTGATTGCTTTAGTGTGAAAATGTTCTTTATTTTATAAAGGGCCAGTGATAGTACATGGCAATGATTCCCCTCATGTCCTTACTTCGACAATGGAAATGTATCTGTCATTGGAAATTATTCTTTCTTTGTAACATAAGAAGTGGTCCATTCTCCCTTAGTCCTCTGTTAAGCATCAATACAAGGATTTGGAGAGTTCCAAAGAGCCACATCTGGGTTTCCTTATTAGTACATGGGGCAAATAACTCTAATATTGTTACTACATTACATTAATACATAAATGTGTCAGTTCAACATGAAGATCTTAGATCAGTACCTGCTCATAGTAACTGCTCGCAATGAATAACTGTAATAGCTATTGTTAGTCCACTACTGCTACCATTACCCAATATCCCTCAACAGTCTGTGAAACTCTTTTTGCTCTCACACCACCCTCTTTTGGCTCACAATGTTGGCTAAAGACCTGGGGCCCGACTTGCCCAGAGGTCCACAAATCGTGTTGGCTTGTCCATGCTCTGTCAGGACAAGACTCAATACCACTAGCTCCCAGGAGAGTAAGAGGCTGTCCTGTGGAACGTGTCATGTCTCCCGTAAGGATGTCCTTGGGTATGTTGCTTATTGTTGTACAGTATGTGTCCCTGTGATCTCTCTTTCACAATCTTAAAGTGGTTTCATATACCTCAAAGCAGCATCATTTAGCTCAGGGCAAGTGAACCCCAGACTAAGGCTGCCTCTTACAAAGGTTCTCTGTCCGTGTGCAGAGGGGTTGACTCTGTTTTTTGGGTAGAAGGACAGTGGGCCAGGACAGTGATCAGAATGCAGTGCTAGTGCTCCCAGGTTTGTGCAGGCACAGCCAGGTCACCTGCTGGCCTGAGAATGAATATGCACTCCTCATTCTTTATCTGATGCAGAATATCCTGGAGGGTGGGGGATATCCAGCCTGCAGCGCTGGGCAGCAAAACAGCAGATTGGGAGAACTGGGGTGCTTGCCTTTGTCTAAACTAGGGTGCAGCTCTGTCTGCTGCTGAAACTTGGGAGTGGGCTCTGAGCCCAAAATCTTCTGATTTGCCAAGAGAAGCAAGGAACTGTTTTTTCCATGTGAATTTTCTATCTTTTAAATATTGGCAATTAAGTCAAGAGTTTTCAAAATTCTGGGTGGCCATGCTGAGCACATCTGCAGAGCAGACTGTCTGCAGGCCTTGTCTGTGACCTTGGCCTACTTACTGAGGAATAAATTAACAGGAAGGGGAGGTGGCAGTATGTGCTTTACCTCGCAGAGATTTGAAGCTCAGCTTTCCTGACCTCATGGCTCTTAGAACTCTGAGGTTTGGCCTCTATGTGGGCATCAATAACTAGGGCCTACAACGAGAGTATCCAACTTAGCCCATAACCGATTCCTAACCAGAGGGTCAAAGGCTGGGAAAAGGTCAACAGTGTCACAAACCAGCTTGTGCGTGCCTTCATGAATGCTCACAAGGTCACCAGAAACACAGGCAGAGGTCAGGACTGAACCACAAACTGCAGTCTCCTGAACCTCACACAGTCTGCTTCTATGTAAGCCTGACTGCTGATTCCTAAGCAGGAGGCTGTACATTTATATGCAACGTGTTATAAGCCATAGGTCTGTAACAGGAAGCACAAAAGTCTGTATGGGGAAAGTGTGAGATCGGTGAGGTATTCAGGACTGACCCTATGCACAGTCTGCTGGGGATCTTGGGGAAATCAAGCAAAAGTGTCTCAGTTTCCTCATCTCAAAAGTAGTAACAAGCATTTGAGACTCAGGTATCAGGTACCCTTGAGGAGGCGTGCCTAAGATCAAGTCAGTGATCCTGATAAAAATAAACTGATGGGCATGGAGTGACTTTCCAACATTCTCTTGGGTCCTTATATACTGCAAGGAATAGAAAACAAACCCTAAACTAGGAGGATTCTTGACAGTGGTTAAGCTGAAAGGCAGTTTATGTCTTGCAAAGGAGCTATCCTGTCCTTTTTGGGAACACAGTGAGACCCTGTCTAAAAACAAAAAATAAAATAGGGCTAAGGATATAGCACTACTATCAATTTGTAGGTATTATATAAAAAGGGAAATAATCGTAAATATAAAAATTATAACAAAAGAGGTAAGAAAAGAAGTGCAGCTGAGAAAAACAATGTTGGCTAAAGACCTGGGGCCCGACTTGCCCAGACGTCCACAAATCGTGTTGGCTTGTCCATGCTCTGTCAGGACAAGACTCAATACCACCAGCTCACAGGAGAGTAAGAGGCTGTCCTGTGGAATGTGTCACGTCTCCTGTAAGGATGTCCTTGGGTATGTTGCTTATTGCTGTATAGTATGTGTCCCTGGGATGAGGTCTCATGGAACAGTGCTCTCTCTTGTAGGGGTAGGAGAAAGAGCTGTGTTTTTAATCTCATGGATATTGACTCATGTAGCTGCACCTCCTCTCTCTTCAAGTCCACTGCCAGAATACCTGGAAATAATTTTGTCGTCTACTTCTCACAAGAGCACAGGCTAGTTTACAGCGTATGTGCTAGTCTCACTCCTGACTTCATTTTGTGTGTGTGTGTGTGTGTTTGTGTGTGTGTGTGTGTGTGTGTGTGTGTGTGTGTGTATAATCTTATTGTATTGCATATATTTAGGTAAACTGCTATAAATCCTTTTGGAACTAAGGCTCATATGCAAAAGCTAATGACCTAAGAAAACAAAAAAGAATTTGCATCACTCTACTTGAGTCATTAAGGCCTTAGTTTCCCTCATACAGCTAATAATTCTGTACTATGGGATACTTGGAATGTGAGACTTCACATTTATCAAACAATGGGATATATTTTTGCTTTTTTTCTTGAATCTCTTTTCATGGAGAGATCTCAGAACAAACTCAAACTTGGGACTAAAGGTGGGATAGCCCTGGGTTCCTGCTATAAACAACTGCAATGGACGGTGGAGCCCCATTATTTGGGGAATTTACAGAATTATCTTAAAAACATGGACCCCTTTTGTGAAAGCTGAAGGTGTTCCCAGAAAATATGCTAGCCAAAATGTTAGCACGGTCACAGCCTTTTCTTGAACAATCTCAGATGTATTTTTTCTCTCTCTTTCTATCTTCCTTTCTCTCTCCCTCCCTACCTTCCTCCTCTTAACCCCCCCACCCCATATTATATATATGGGTTTTCAGAGGCTTCAAAAATCTGGAAAACAATCATAGTTGAGGCCATTTCTGAGATGGCACTAAAAGAACCTACTCGGAGACAGATAAAAATAATGAGAGTCTTTCTGTCAGGAAAGATTTAGAAAATATCAGTGGCATTATTAAAATTTAATTTTTTACTCGGCTTTTTGGTTCGCCTTTTCAGTGATAATGAGCAGGATTGCACACCTCCGCCTCGCTAGTACTTGTTTTGTGCAATAAATTCAGGCTTCCAGTCTGAAGACATTTCAGACAACATTTTTGACTGTTATAGGCTTATTTTTTTATTTTTTTACCCTGTGCTGTGCTTTGAGTCTTCCTATAAAAACCAGTTCATGAGATAATTTTCCACAAGGCCAGTGGAACTAATAAAAATCAATTTTGCCCAGCTGATTCAGAGAAATCTTGGGTATCACTAAGGCAGAACTGAAGGGGAAAAAAAAAAAGGGAAAAAATATCAGTGTATTCACTAATGGTTTACTTGATAGAGAACTATCAAATTAGCTGACAGGAGATGCTTGGCTGTAGGAATTTTCCTTTTAGCCCAAACTGAACATCTTTTAAGGGTCAAGGAAGAGTACTTCTTCCTAGCGTTGGAAAGTACTCTAGTACAATAATTCTCCCAAGCAGTTGTCCATGTGTGGGTGACAAGGCTAACGTGAGGTCTGTTGGAGAAACTGCCTCTGTGAAGAGATGGGCAGGGTTTCACTTGAGTTGTTCCCAGGCTGCGAAAAATAATGGCTAGGAGTCCATCATTGTATTGGTCATCTCAGCATCCCTGTTCCTTTTTTTCTTGTGGCCTCATGAATGCACACTATGCAAGCTCTCTAGCACTGAGCTGCACCCCTCATCTACAACTCAGGTTCTGGAGACCTTCCACATGTTCTACAACCCCCTACCTCCCTCCTCCCACCTGACTCCTATATTGTCTTTAACGATAAAAATGAGCTCTTTTTGTACAACTGGAAGTCAAGAGCAAAGCGTGGAATTAATTGGCACATACTCTCTGAAACACACACTTGAATTATAATCCATATTCCACCAGTTTAAAACACAATTTGGCACACCTGGAATCACATGACAAGGCTCTGCATAGAAAGGGCAAGAGACCAAAAGGAAATGCAGCCAAATGTATTTGATGGTGAGTATTTTTTTCAGTCTTTACAAATTTCTACATTTCCTTTAATTGATGTATATTATAATATACGTAAAATTATTCTTCAAAATAAGAATTGAGTATACTAGAAAAATAGATTATTTATGATGTTATAAGAAGAAATGTGTAAGAAAAAAATGTAAAAATTACTTAAAAATTTTTTTGATGTCTTCCTAACTACTTTAGAGAAAATTTTTTATTGAATTCTCATGACAAATCTATGACAAAATCATCAATGTTTCCATTTTCCAGAAAAGAAAACCAAGGCTTAGGGGATAAGTTATCCAATATCTCAAGGCGAGTTAGTGGCAAAGTTGGTGTCTGATTTCAAAGGTCACCAGTGATGTAACGAAGAGAACAGCCATCATAGTGAATTCTGCTCTCTAGTTCCAGTTCCAAGTGGCTGTCCCCAGGTGAGGCACATTGCATTTATGAGTAAAGTCAGGGATAACAACATCTGTTCTCTTCCTCTACTTCACTGGTCCTTGTGATGTTCAAATTTGACCACTTATGTGAAAACAGAAAGAATGAAATGTTCTGCTCAAAGGGATATGGTGATGCAATTAAAATTCATATAGTAAAGGTGAGTTGAGAATGGTCACCAATGCCATCTGGATTCTGATCATTTTAATGGAAAAAACTACACTAATTTAAGTACTCTCAGTCTACATTTTTTTTTTCTTGAGGATTCAGAAAGTGGAAGAGATCCAACTTCTTCTTAATTATTAAAATCAATTTTCTTGCTAATCCATTTTCATTACGTAAGCTGACCTCAGCCAGCTGAGGGCTTTTGCCACATGCCACCTGACTGCAAACCTTTCAAGACCAAGAAGTAGGAGAGAACACAATGCACTTGGAGGGAAACGACACACATTTGCCACCGCTATGATGCCGACACCAGCGCCCAGTGTATAACGACCTGCTGGTTTGCATGGTGGCCTCAGAAGCAGGGTCATGCCTCCTACTGGAGCACACAATCAGTAGCTCAACAGAAAAATGCCACCCTGTCTGTAAAAACAAGGCCCAGTTCAGATTTCAAGCAGTGCCACCGAAGGAGCTATTTTTTAAAAGTATCTGATTGTATTTATAGTCTCTGGCATTTTGCATGCTATATTTTTATGACTTAAGCATGCTACATGTTCCACAAAACAAACAAAAGAGAGATTAAGTGTGTTACAGCGGAGTCATGTTGAATATCCCCAGTATAGAAACATTATAATATGCCCTAGAGATTATGCCAGGGCCAAGTAAAACATTACCCAACGTGTAGAACCTCGGGACAGGGACTTCTTAGCAGTAAGGGGAACAGGGAGTTACTTCATTTATGAGGCCAGTACACAGCCTCAGATGCTAACATGGACTGATAGGAAATGCCAACATTTCAACTTAAATCAAGACTAGAGTCCATAACATCGACACTTTGCCTTTCAGCAGAAGATCACAAACAGCACAAATCTGGGTCTCTTCTACTAATTGGGGAGGTTTTCTAATTTGCTTATGATATCCGCCTCATGTCGAGCTAATCTTCCTCCGGTTACCTCCTAACGCTGTCTGAAATAATCCGCTTACTCCTGGTCTGTCTGCAATAGTTTATATCAAGAAACACTTGCTTCCTTAACGCAGGCACAGCAAATAGCAGCCTCAGCCTGGCCCTGGGCCTCCACATCACCGAGTATGACAGCCCCTGCACGTGTCTATCAGACCTAAGCCAGGCAAGAAACAGGAATGACGTGTAGGCTTTTGAATGAGCTAAAATACTGAAATATATGCCAAACAGCACTAATTAACAACTGAAAGCCCAAGCTGATGAATGTTTTGAAAAGATGAAGATGGATAATTATATTATTGCCGTCTCAGGCAGGCAAAATATTTCATGGTGTTTACCAATTTACTTAATTATCACTATCAACATCCAGATTTACTAAAAAAAAAAAAAAAAAAAAAAAAACAAAACCACAAACTTTTCTCCTAAATAGACTCTCTACCCTGCTTCTCTTTTTATTTATTTATTTTTTTCCTCCAAGATGTAGAATAACACACCTTTATTCAGAAACAAAGGATAGAGGAGTAAAAGCTCTCACTATCTGGGAGGGGGTCCTGAGTGGGTTGCCCCTTTTAAAGGTTCAGGTAAATGTTACTGACCCAGCCAGCAGGCTTAAGTGTTAAGAGGGAGGGAAAGTCACCTAAGTGTTATCAGTACCAGACCTGGTTTTAATGTGTTAGATTTTTGCAAAAAATTTTAGAGAAGCAAATATTTAATTTATATAAAGCAGAACTGCCCAGAATTCCATTGTTCATAAAATATGCCATACGTGGGCATGTGCGGTATAATCCCAACAGCAAAAGCAATGTGAGTCGTGGTGTAAAGTGGTAGAAACAGAACATGGTACGCGATGGAAGGCAGGCCCTTGTCCCAGGCCAGACACTGCTTGGCAGTGTGACTGTAGGCAGAATGCTTTCTGTTTCTAGACTCTCTCTCTCTCTCTTTTTTAACCTTCGAAGATATTTGGGTTGTGCGAAGATCAGGGGATTTCTAAGATGCTTTCTACAGTGAAAAGTGCACTTGCGAACAGAGGGGCTCTTACTTCTCTTCTTGTGAGTGCATTTACTCTAAACAAGTAATCCGAGCGTCTCTTTCCCCTTCTATGCAACATATCATATTTGGAAGCAGTTTCCTTACATTTTAGAGGTTACTGAATGAGGAAAAAGTTATATTGTTTAATTCTACTTTATAGGCGCTTGCTTTTTTATTACAGAACAGACTTGAATAGTGATCGTACCCAAAGTGTGTGTGGGGGTGGGGGAGGAAGAAAAGAGTCTGCCTTCAAGTGCCTTGTGGAAATGTATAGAACAAGCAGCAGGATAGTCCTTTGCCAAACACTGTCATAAATTTTTTATTTGGCAGCTAACATTCTCACTAGTTTTCTTGGCAGCAATTGGGACCTTTAGCAAGAAAGGTGCAGAAGAAAAATACCTTGTTTAGAGATGTTTTCAACACTTTCTGGGATTTTTCAGAACTTCTGCCTGCAGCACATTTTTACAACCACAGTCTCCAATCACCTGATGAGTGGGTGGTGGGGTTTAAACTTTTTTCTTAAGAAAAAAAAAAAAGAATACATACAGAGAAAGCAGACAAGCAGTACGAACCCTCTGGCCTCCACTGGGCACGTCTTTCTTATTTTCCATGGTAGGCATTTCTGATACTCCAGCACTTAGTCTTTGTCCAGACAAAAAACTGAAAATAATATCAGAATGTACCTTTTGCTGGACCTGATACTATCTATATTGTATTCCCAGATGACAGAGATAAATGAAAGTGAACAAGCTGATGACGAGGTCATTTTTCTTCAAGAGTTCTGCCAAAAACAGGTCCCACCTGTTGCCCTTGGGTCAGCTAATGAGCAAAAAGATCAGGGAGCTGACGTAAGCACATGCAGACGGGCCTGCCGCAGTCACGCCCTTGGTGTCCCAGTGAGTGGCACAGAAGCCTGTGGAATTGGTGATTATTCTTCTTGGGGTCCTTCAGGTATCAAAAGCTCTTTGAGGAGACCCACCCCAGGCTATAAGGAGTTAAAGATGAGGTCTTTCATGACAACTGCATCCTAAACACTATAAAACCACTTCCTACAGTTTAGCAAAAATCCTCTAACTGGGAGACCTGCAGTTATGAATGAAGAGGTTGGCAAATTCACTACCCCATGCCAAATATAAAAATTGGACACTTGTCCAAATAACCCGCTCAGGGCCCTGAATAATAAGCAAAGCCCAAAAACCAACTGACAAGTATTTATTCATAGGAGGCTGGCAGGACTTCGGGTAAGAACATCCCCACCTTGTCCCTTAGTTTAATGGACTATGATGATGATTTCACCAGGTGGGGATGCCTGAAGAGGCTGACTTGATATGGAGCAGATGGTAAAACCTAGTTCAGAAGTACTGTCTGCAAAAGGAGCAAGCCCAGTGGGGAGATGGATGGGGAAACCCCACAATTCTGCCAACCTGAGGACTCAGTATCAGCTGCAGCGGGTGAAAGACCAACAATCCTGGAGATGGGAAAGATACACAAGTGTCAAATGAGCTCACCACGCTTCTCTTGTCGTCTGGGAAGATATGATGTGTGGGGACACCTGAGAGATGCCAATGACTAGTCCTAGCTGTGCCAGGCCTGAGAAATGGCCAGACTTTGGATGTGCTCTTCACATACATCACTGGGCAGAGGATGGAAATATTACAGACTTAAGGTTTCTGAGCATAACTTCTGTCCAAACATTACGTGACTCCTAAGCTATGCACATAAGAGGGCAACACCTAGGAAGCTAGGCTTATAAAGACAATAATCAAAAATAAAAAAATAAAAAGACAAGCATTGAGGAGAGGGCAGAAAAGAGATCTCATTCATTATGTTCAAGTGAACTACTTAAAAAAAGTTGAAACTGTTACGATACACTATGTAAAGTGTGCAGCATTTAACAGAAATTAATACATGACCAAAAACCTGCCAAAAAGCAGCTCAGTGTGGTAGCATATGCCTATAATCACAAAATTTTGGAACTTTGGGAGGATTGCAAGTCAGGACCCAATATGGGCAATTTAGGAAGTTGGCAAGACCCTCAAAAAAAGTAGGGGATACTGGGGATGCAGCTTAGTTCAGGGGCCTGAGTTCTACATCCAGTCAAAAAAAAAAAAAAAGGAAAAAGAAAATGTGATTATATTGTATTGTTATATTCAGAGGAAAAGAAGTCAAAAGAAACATTCTGGGTGATTGTGATGCTTGATTTAGCAGAGACTTCAAATCAGCAACTAGAAATATGTTCAAAGGATTAAATGAACTTATGGTGAAAATAATTAAAAGAAACTATAGTGACAATGCCTTAACAAATGTAAAATCTCAACAGAGAAAGAGGGACTATTAAAAGAGCTAAGTGGAGAGTCTAGACTTGAAAAATACCACAAATGAAATGAAGAGGAAATAGTGAACTTGAAAATTTGTAGTAACAAAAATATCCAATCTGGAGACAAAAACAGTATGAGAAAAATCAAAACAGCCTCAAAGATCTCTGTGACAATATTAAACATGCCAACATATGTGCACGTGTGCAAATAATCAGGAACTGAAGAAAAAATAGACCCCTCAAAATCATCCCCTTCCATATAACATCATATTTGAAAGCAGTTTCCTCACATTTTAGAGGTAACTGAATGGAGAAAAACTTATATTATCTAATTTTACTTTATAAGAGATTGCTTTACCGGAGAACAGACTCCAACAGTGATTGGTAAGGTCACTGTTAAAAAATGGGGAGCTGAAATGAATAGGCAGTTCTCAGATGAAGACGCTCAAATGGCTAGTAAGTATAGAAAGAGATGTTCAACATCCTTAGCAATGAGAGAAATGCAAATCAAAACATCACTAAGATATCATCTCACCCCAGTGAGAATGGCGCATATTAAGAAGCTGAGCGCCAACTGATGCTGGAGAGGTGATGGGGCGAAAAGCAATTCTCTTACATTGCTGGTGGGACTGCAAACTGGTATAACCACTGAGGAAAGCAGTATGGAGATTCCTCAAAAGGCCGGAAATAAACATTCCATTTGATCCTGCAATACTTCTGGATATCTTTCCAAAGAGTTTAAGGCAACATAAAGTGAGATACATGTATGCCCATGTTCACAGCAGCACAACTAACTCTAGCTAAATTGTGGAAGATGTCAGTGAAAATATTCATCAACAGACTAATAGATACAATAATGCAGTCTATGTACACAATGGACTACTACTCTTCTATAAAGACAGATAAGATTGTGGCTTTTTTAGGTAAATGGATGTAACTTGAGAAGGAGAAGGGAGAGCGGCAGAAAATACAGAAACAATGACTGAAAGATAAAATGCTGAAAGCAGTAACCTCATGATGTACAGGAAAATAACAAAATAATGAATGGCTGATCAGAAGCAATTATGGAGAAGACAGTGAAGCGCCATATTCACAGAGATGAAAAAAGTGGGGGAGGGCAACTTGTTAACCAGGAATTCTGCACCTAGCAACTGGCCACCATAAATGAAAGTATAAGCCAGGCACCATGGTATACACAGAGTCCTGGCTACTAAGGAAGCTGAGGCTGGAGGATCACTTGAGCTCATAACTTGTAGATCTGCCTGGCAGTGTGGTAAGATCTAGCCACAAACCAACCAACCAACCAACCAGCCAACCAACCAACCAGCCAACCAACCAACCAATCCACTGACTCATCAAAAAAGGAAGGAATGAAAACCTTTCAGATAAATAAAAAATAAGAATATTTTGTGAGCAGATTTGCCTTATAAGAAATAGCACATATGAAGCCCTTTTAGCTGAAGGGAAATCAAACTAGATGGTAATAAAAGTCCAAGAAATAAATGAAGAACACAAGAAATAGTAAATATGTGTTATGAATACAAAAAACTATGTAAATATCTTTTCTTCTTTGTTCAATTTATATATAAACCATTAGATTAAATAGGCAATAGTCATTTTATATTGTTAATTAATTATTTTATATTGTTACTAGTTAATTTTATATTGTTGGATTTTTAACATCTATAGACAAGACAGTCATATTATAAAGAAAAAGGGAGGAAATTGACTGCACTGGAAATAAAGTTGCCATATTTCAGTAGAATTTAAGCCACTATAAGCCTGCAGAACATAATGAAAAGTTAAGACATACATAATGTAGTGCCTATACCAAAGACTAAGAAAACAACAACAAAAATGGTAGCTAAAGAAATCAACCATCACTTCCTGTGATCCTGGCCTTATCTCCCCATCTGCCACCATCACCTGCTGTGGAGGTAGGCACAGATCTCCCTGCCCATCGTGCTGGGCCCAAGTCTCCTACCAGTTGCCAATCAGGTGCCCAGGCCTTGGGCTGGTGTCTCCACAGCCATCACTCCATGAGGAGGTAGGGCCGGTTTCCCCACCCACAGCCATAGCTTACTGTGGAAGCCGGGGTCTCTTTGCCTGCCGCCACTGCTTGTAGTGGACATAAGCCCAGCTTGGTCTTCCAGTGCTAGTGTCCCCTATGGCTATAGGCCTGGGCCTCCAGGCCCACTGCCTTCACTCCCTGTGGACTAAGCCCAGATTGCACACTGCCCACCACCTTCACCCACTGTGGACTGAGCCCAGGTATCCGCACCCACTGCCACCATCACTCGTTGTGATTCGAGGCCTGGTCTCCCTGCCACCGCCATCCCCTTCTGTGGAGCCATCGTTCACAGGGTACGCAGGCCAGGCCTTCCTGCCTGTGGCCAGAGCCTGCGCCATCACTTGCTGTGGACGTAAGCCCTGGTCTTACAGCCTGATGCCACCCCTTGCCACGGATCTAGTCTCCCCATCCACTGCCATCTTCTGCCTTGGAAGTTGTGATGTTGTGTTTTGGTTTATGATTTATTTATCTTTTTAAATTTAGCTCCATCCCTCTCCTGCAACTGCTCAAGTTCTCTTTCCTTTTCTTTGCTTTTTTCTTTTCTTTCTTTTTTCCTTTTTAAATTTATTTTTTCTTTTTCTTTTCTTCTCTTTTTGTGGTTTTGTTCTGTTTTTATATTTTTTGTCGTTTTCTTTTTTCCCTTTATCTTTTCTTTTTTTCTAATTTCCCTCCACCTTTTTATTTGGCAAATGTTTTCTGTGTTCTTCTTTGTATTCTTTTTTCTTCTTTTTATTTTCCTTCTCCTTTCCTTCCAACTCCTCTCTCTATATCAGTTAGCTGCTATATCCCTCCCTCTCTTTATTAACTCTCTGAAATGTATATTCTAAAGGATTCTGCAAATCTGTAAGCCACATGCTCCTCACTTAACTCGCAACTCTCCCCAACTCTTCTGAATCTTGCTTATAGTACTCTTCCCTGTTAATTTCAGTCTGGGGTAGGAGTACTGACAGTTTGTACACTACCTTATGAGTACTCTCCTGCCTTTTAGTTGATAACTAAAGCTAACCTCTAATTACAGTCTGCTATCCACCTACACCAATATTTCCAAAAAGCAGAACTGTTCACTATCAATAATTAAGAATCATATACACACCACCAAAAAATTTTAGAAAAGAACAAAGTTGGAAGACTTACATCACCTGATTTCAAAGCCATTGTAATCAAGATTGTAGTACTGGTATAAGAACAAATACATAGATCAACATGAGAAAGCAGAAATTCCATAAATAAATATTTTCAGTTATAGTTACTTAATTTTTGATAAAGGATTCAAAGCAATTCAACAGTACTGGGAGGATTGGATAACGATAATTTTTATAAAATGAACTTACGCCATCGCTTCATACTCTATAGAAAATGCAATATGGAACATAGGTGTAACGATGATCTAGAATTATAAAATTTCTAGAAAGAAATCTTTTTTGACTATGGTACAGGCAAAGATTTCTCAAATAAGATATCAAAAACATGATCAAGAAAATATTAACAGGATGAATTGATAAACTGATTTAATCAATGAAAAGCTTTGCTTTTGAAAATTCACCATTAACAAAATGAACAGGCTAGGTGAAAGTACTTGCAAATCACGTGTCTAATACAAGCTTTCTATCCATAATACAAAAATAATAACCCCGAGAATTTAATACTAAGATGACAAACAATCCAATTAAAATTACAAAATTAGAAAATAAGTGAACTGACATGTCACTAAAGACTCTATGAATGGCAAATAAGCATATGAAAATATGATCAAAGTCATTAGAAAAATGCAAAGTAGAATTAAGTAGCACAACACACCCACTAAGTAGGCATAATAAAAAAGACTGACAATATCAAGTTCATGGATTCCTCATACATTATATATAAGTAAAGTGACACAATTATTTTGGAAAACAACTTTGACAGTTAAAAAAAGTTACATATACATACAAATTAAATTGCTATACTCTTAAATAGAACCAGTAACTACCCAGGAGAAATGCAAGTATGTATTTCTTTAAATAACTTGTGTGGAAATGTCCACAGCAACATATTCATGATAGCGCCAAACTAGAAACAACCCAAACATTCATCAGCTGTTGGATGCGCAAACAAGATGCGGTACATCTACACAGTGGCATACTATTTAGCAACAAAAAGTAGTATTTGCTGCAGTATGGAAGAATCTTAAAATTATTTCTGTGAAAAAGGAAGGCAGACAGAAAGGATTACATTGATGCATGATTCTATTTACTGACTGCAAATAGGCAGGAAATAACATTTTACGGTGATAAACTAGTTTTAAAATTAGATCACAGTGATTGTTGTGTCACTTTATAGCTCATTAAACACAATGCTTACAATGCGAAAATTTCATGGATATAAATACTTCAGCACAGCTGTTGAATAAAATGTCTAGAGAGCAGTAACTGGCCTTCAAAGTAGGTTGCAAGGGTACCTGTATTAATAATAAAGTAGTAAATTCACCATTTTGAGTGAAGTAGTCCCTCTCTTTCCCCCATGTTTAGAAATAGGAGTCTATTTATTTTCTTCAACTGGTAAATATATTTATTTCTTGATTGCTTCCTCTTGGAATGGAGGTGTAGAAGAGTGAGGCTCACAGTTCCCTGCCCTTTGCTTTATCCCATTACCCATTCTAGTGCTTAGGTCACATTAGAGTTATCCATAAATATCTGATGAATTAATGACTCACAAAAAGATGAGAAATACATAAATTTTCATTAAAATCAATTAATATGCTTAGGTTATTTGTGAATATATTTATCTTAGATAAAGATATTTATCTCCAGTGTAGCAAACTTCATCTACTGTGGACCAGGCAAGATGTACTTGATAAAGGAAATGCAATTACGCAGAACTATTTCTTGTGCTTAAGAAGTTCGCGGTCTAGTGAAAAATAAGACACAGTACTCTGCTGTGAGCAAGAGTGGTGTGTCCATCCTACAATACATGACGGATGGAGAACCCAGGGCTAATGAACCCAACAGGAGATGTCGCTGAAAGGTAAACCGCTCTGCAGCCTAGGATACCACCACATATTTCATAAGAACCTGTTCTTTTTTCCATTCAGATCAGTGCTGTTCTATAAATCTCAGCCTTTTTGGGGGGCATGGCTCCCAACATGTGGTCCATGAATTATGGGGGTCCTTTTCAGGGGATCCACAGTATCAAAATTATTTTCATAATAATACTAAGACGCTATTTGTTCTCTTCATTCCCCTCCTTTCAGAAGTGTACAGTGACATTTTCCAGGTGCTACTTGATGTGACATCATAACAGATCAAACACAGAAGCAGAAAAGAGGGTCCTGCTGTCCCATAAAGCCAGGTATTATTGAACAAGTAAAACAACGCCTCCTCCTCACTAATTTTGTTTTGGAAGATTTTTTTTATCAGAAATGTGTGTTCATATTCATCAGTCCATTCTGTTTTAAAAATTAATAAATGCTTAAAATGTACATTTCAGTCTCTAATACTGCAAATACCATAGATGCAATCCACCTGCACAAGAACTATTTGGGTTACCAGTAATTTTTTTCAAGAGTTCAAAAATTTAAGACCTGCTTGCTATTCTAGGGCAAAACAGAGGGCAGAGACTTGAGGCATTTTATCTACAGCATCCAGTGACATGGATGTTGGAAGATAGTTTCAAAGGATACACAGAAGTCACCAAGGTCTATGGACATCTTCAAAGGTATGAAGGAGGAGTCAGCAGTGACGGAAAGGTGTAGGTCCCGAGAGTGTCTGCACTGGGTTAAACCTCAAAATGTATCAGGGCTTTGACCTCACAGGGCACAATCCAGCTGAGGTGTCTGTTGACCTCAGCTACTAGAATTGCACAAGTGCACTATGGTAACAGCTATGCTTTGGTACTTTATAAGCAGAGAAGATCATCAGAACTGTGAATTATGTGAAGTTAGTAACCATAATGTCTCATATCAATTGCTAACATATTGATATTGAAAAGGAACATATTAAAGCAGAAAGACTTGGGTAAGGTTATGCTAAGAGACAATAATGGAAGATGGCCTAGTGTGCACTTCCGAGTAGGAGCCTCAACTGAAATCACATAGCTAAAGACAGCCAAAGAGCTAGGATGAAAGCCAGCTGGGACCCAGAACAAATTCCCAACCTCTCTGAGCCTTAAGCATCTCTTCTGTAACATGGGGATTTATAACAATACCTCTCTCATGGAGCTATAGTAATGGGAGCCATATGAAGAGATCAGTACAAACTGATCACTCTAAAAGTGCACTGCTGGATTATGATTTCTGTAACCAACCCATTGTATGATTCTGAAGCAGAGCTTCCATGCTCTAAAGTTGCCTTTGCTGGGAAGGGGGTCTCTTGATTATTCTGATGACCACAACTCCCAGAGAGGCTGCAGCCTCTGGGAAAGCAAACGGGGCACTGGGCAGCTCCTTGTTCCTCGTGAATTTCTGCCACTTCCTTCTTCCTTTTCCCACAATTCTGGGTCTTGCTTAGCTCTATCTACCACTGGCATCAGTGGAAAAACATGAGTTGTTCTGTTTATATTCAAGGGCACAGGGGTCCTTTTCTGTCTAAGTTTACAGCAATGAACAATGAAAAGAGTAAAATCCAAAGCCAACAGGGGCCAAGGGATCTGCCTACATCTTGGGTTTTGCCATGACGCGAAAACACATGGCTTCAGAGTGTAACATGAACAGCTCTGAGGTCTCTCCAGGGTGGAATCTATGTTTTCAGCTATGCAGTAATACTTAAAACGGGCTTTTTAGAAAGTCAGTGGAGGGTGTGTTAAATGAAAATCAAGATAACCTTTCTGAGGCACGCTTTCCCCATGTATGTGCTCCCGAATCTTGCCATTTTGACGAGGGTAAAAGTTGGGGAAATGCCGTAGAAGAGGGGAAGTGTCTAGTTTTCTCCGACCTCACTTGAATTGGGCACTCTTGGGAAGAAGGGGAGGTTTGCCAATTGTAGGACAAGAATGGAGCCTTTTGTGAACAGCCTAAGTACACCACCAAATTGCTTTAAAAAGTGTCAAAGGCTATTTTTGGAGCACATGTGGTTGGCTGTGCCAAAATGAAACATTGACTTACTGCCCAATTTAGCATTAAAACATTAGAACTTACAATTAAGACTACTCTGTTTATTCCAAATGAGTTTGTCAACATGCTGCAAATATATTTATTTTATCATAATAAAGGCAAGAACTAGGCAGGAGTGGTTTTTCACTGCTGAAGGTCACAGCAAAAAGCACTTCATGACGCTGAAATTTGAGCCGCCCTATCACATGGGCAACTTCTTTTCCCTAAAGAGCAGAGGCTGGGTGTAGCTATACTAGTGCATAATAGGTGCATTCTCATTCACAAAACAGGAATGACTTTAGGGCTCCAAAGTAAAGATAGGGTAAGAAATATCTGGCCGATTTGCTACAGATGTGGTCTCTGACACATACACATGGGGAATCTGCTATTAATCACGTGTTCAGATTTGAATATTATAAAGTACAAGGGAGACAAGCATTAAGTTCAAGGCCTGAACTGATAAAAAAAAAACCAAGAAGAGAAAAAAAGATTAGTGTGCCTGTGTCTGCCATTGTGTTTAAACACACTGCTTTAAAAGATATCATTCATCCCCTTCCCCGTCTTGGCCCCATTTTATTTCAAGGTTGGTCTGCCTTTTGTTTGCTTCCCTTCACTCTGACACAGATGACAGCTCTCGGGAAAGGCGGCCCTTCGGGCTGTCCTGCTCACTCGCTGGACTAGGATAGGAATGTGCTTGTTTGGCATTTGTTCAGGAGTGCCTAGACTCCAAGGACCTTGGGGACCAGCAGAGCAAGGAGCATATGCCGGAACCAGCACTGCACCCAGGCCCTGCAGGCCTTTGTCACCACCTGCCTCCAGGGTTAAGGTGGCCACAGTAATTATGCCAAGGCCATGCATTACTCTGACAAAGTAATCCATCAAATTATTTCTCACAATTTCAATTCGCCTGTCGGATTTTCCTTACCTCCAAAGCCAGCTGGATATTATATTACTGAAGCTGTTGAAAAGGTGGAACACTAGCCGTGAAGCCAAAGGCCACGGCAACTATGCAATGCATAAATTTTTATTGTTTGCTCAGTATTGAAATCTCATTAGGGTCCATAATTCATCGGAACACTGTGAACATTTACATCTGTTGATCATGAGAACCTAGGAGGAATGTACACCTTTGGCTAACTTGTTTTTAAAGGAGGCAATGTGTGTGCGTGCGTGTGTGCCTGCACACACGCACGCACACACATATACTCATATGTTCTTAGCCCTGAACAGCTGTGGTTTAAATATCCCTTACTTAAACCAATTTCCAACCTGAATTTAGATATCCCAAAGTTGTTTTCATTTAGCAGCTTTCAAACAAAGACTCAGTTCTCTGAGTCCAACGAAATCAATGTTGGAAAATTCCACTCATTGCACATTGGCCCCAGTGCAGCTTGCAGTGTTAATTACATCAGAATTATCCCCAAGATTACACGCCTTTCATTCAACATATATATGTTTTTGTCTTCACTTAATTATGGCTTCATAATCTACTAGAGAGAAAAAACACAACTGTGACTGCTCCTGGGTCTTAGGGATATCCAGATTTGGGTCTACATTTTTTCTTTTTCTTTTGGTATATGTGTGTACTGAAAATCTCTCCTAGTGAGGTTTGTTCTTTTAGTTTGACAATACTTTAATTTATGGGACTCTTAGGCATTCAGTGACTACTATATTTTGAAGGTGACAATCATGGAATCACAGAATTGGACTTGGAAGGGGAAGGGGTTTATGGGATCATCTATCCAGACCAGTCCTCTTCCAAGCAGGAATCCCCCTGACAACACCCTAGACAAGTGGTCCTTCCGGAATGTATCCATTTTTGGAATGAACTATGGCAGCAGCTGAAACGCTCGTAGCAAACACTCCCCAGAAGATTGGGGGTTCAGAGATGAAGAATACTGTGTCCAATGAGTCCAGAGGGAATCGAGGTAGACCAAAGGCAATTACTCAGACTGGCATCTGGTTGGGGCAGTAGCTCTGCCAGCCCCACTATAATTTCAGCCAATGGCAGTGACACCTGCTGATGAGAGTCGTGTCAACTCCAGGCTGCTCTTGAGCAGGAAGGAGTTCACTAATATGCTGTGATGGGAAAAATCAGATACAGATGTTTCCACTCAGAAGGTCCTGGAAATGCTGAAGTCTTATCTGTTCCTCTAGGAGAAAGGGCATGTGCTTCTATGTGGGAAGAAGCCGCCAACAGGCTGCTCTCACCCAAGTGTCATTGCAACATTCTTTACCAGCCTACCCTCGAAGTCGGTGCGGTCTTAGTGTTCCACTCTCAGTGCAGCTCTGATAGTTTCAGCATGAAACTGTGATCACCAGTGAAGTGGCGCTGCATACAGGAAGTAAAGAGAGCCTCAGCGTACGGGTAGGGAAGTGAGTTGGCGCCTGTAACGGATGTTGCGATGAGCAAAATCTGACAGGTCTCCATTCTCACGCAACCTCCAGAACTTAACCAAATACACACAATTTGTTGCTTCAAATTGCAGTAAGTGTTTTAAAGGAAGCAGCCATGATTCTATCAGTCTAGAAGAGACTGTGGAAGGATCAGGGTCAGTCATTCAGATACCTTGCAACTGGACAGCGTCACTATTGGTGCTGAGAACTGAGCTTATCCAGGGCCCAGAGAGGACTTCCCCACATAGTAGTGATGTTAGTATAATGGAACAGGGTTTCCAGGAAGGTGGCACAGAAAATGTAAGGACCTTTGGCAGGAGTGGCATGCATGTGGAACCGTCCCATCAGAAGGAGAGCAATGGGGGAAAAGCAAGGAGCAGAGGAAGTGGGGACCAGATCACACTGCCTGGTAGACCGTCATGAGGAATCTGTTTTCTATTGATTAGCATGCAGCTTTGAGGAAAGCACTAACTTCACTGAGATTTATTCCCCTGATGCACAAAATGGAAACAATAATGCATACTAGATAAGGTTAATATGAGGATTACAAGAGATTACACATAACAAACTATTACTCAATTACCTGGTAAATGCTGGCCATCATAAAAAAAAAAAACCAAATTGGAAACACCTTCTACAAGAAGGCAAAGGAGAAAAATGGACATGCTTTTAATTTTTGTTTTCAGAGCTTTAAAAGTTTGATTCTGAAATAATGTGTACAACTTGAGCAAACCACAAATGAAATCGGTAGGTTCTTTTTTCTACTAACATCACGGTATTGCCCAAATCCTCAATCATCAAAATTCCAGGCAAATACTTAATACAAATGCATTTAGAATTAAACAGTCAACACGGGTTACTCAGAATTGAATAAGTAATAGAATATTCTAGAAATTTAAAGAGTCAGAAAGCTTTTAACATCAGCAGCACCTTATAAATGAAGAATATGGTCATACAGAGCACGGGGCGTCTGTAAACCAGCAAGATTGAAAAACTTCTTTTTCTCCCTCCAATCTGAATTCTATGGGAATAATCATTCAGATGTCTATTTGTAGATTATTCCAATTCATGGAGTGTTGGATCCCCTTCCCCACATAAATAAAGTGATGAAAAATACAATGGCTATAATTACTGCTGCTGACTAGATTGTGAAAGAAAATGTTTACTGGTGCTGGCAGAGTATTCAATGGTTAGAGTGTTTGGCTAGCAAGCATGAGAACCTGGTTTGATTCCCCAGCATCACATAAGCTGGGTGTGGTGGTGCACACCATAATTCCAGTATTTGGATTGCCACATGTTTGAGGCCAGCCAGGGATATATACTGAGTTCAGGACTAGCCTGGACTACAGAACAAGAACCTGTCTCAAACTAACAAAGATTTAAAAAATGTTTACTAAAATGTTAATTTTAAAAAATAGTAGATAAATATGTCATAACAGATCTTTAAAGGACATTTACTAAATTCAAGCCTAGATTATCTGAAATGAAATAAAATCTGGATCTTATACCCTCAGCCTCATGAGTACATATGAATTTAGAATAAAACAATCATAAGGTAAACAAAAAAGGAAAGTCTCTCTTATATAGAGGGATTCATGACAGATTTGTTTTATTAGGGGTAAACATATCACTGTTTACTCCTTCCATGCTTATCCCTGTGCCCAAATCTAGTCTCCTCTATGAAAGATAAACCCCACAGCCCCCCCACCTTTTTTTAACGAGCTCATTCACCACTTCCTTTGACTCCTCAACACCTAGTAAGTGCACAAATCTATGATTTTCAGCTGTTCCCCTCTCGTTTATCACATCTGAGTTGATTGTGACTACTTCTGACACTGAGAAGAATGCATGGTACTGAAAACATCTGGCCTTCACTTTTGGTATTCTCGAGAAGACATATTCTTCCCAAAGAATCACAAAAGTGTGTACTGGTTACTCTGCTTCCTCTCGTCCCCTTTCAGGCTGGGATAAAGCAAATGTGAGGTTTCCTCAGTCATACAAACAAACACATCTTGTTTGCAAACTAGAAAGTAGCCAGCAAATCAACGTAGATTGTTGGAGTGACTTTTTTCTTCTTGAGAATTTTGTCAGTTCACGAACTTCTGCACACTTCTTTCCTCTGCCAAAGCTTATCAATTCTTAAGTCATCTTGATATGTCAACAACTTGGATTACAGACTTGAACTAAGCAGACCTGACAGGAATGTTTTCCTTGAGACACAACATGTTCAATGAGAAGGCTACTTATGTCTACTAACGCAGGAAAACAGCCCACCTTTGCTCGTATGGTATATGTTTGCACTGACTAAATTTTCAAGACAATTTTTTTTTTTTTCTGGAGGACTGATACCTGGTAGGATTGTGTTATGCTTCTGAATCTTTCATTACAGTGACTTACACTGCAATCATTTATTTAAAAAAAAAACCCTTCTAGGATCTATCTTTTGCCATAGATGTGCCAAAAATTCTTCCAATGAAATAGATGGGAGCAGAAAAACTTCTTAGTCCTATGCAGCATAAGTAATTCTTTTAAAAACACAAATTTCTGTAAAAGATTTGCATTTATTCTAACAGGACCATCCAATCCTTTGGGGTCATTTGCAGATAACCGGTTAGCACAGCTACATTTGGGTCTAGTTCACAATGTCCACCATCCCTTCTGCGGACAACTGGTAGTAGCAAGCATGAATGGTATTAGCAGAAGAATACAGACAACTGCTCAGCAGCCCCTGGTTTATCCAAAGCCACCCGTGCTCTTCAGTTCAGCAACATGGAAAACCTGGCTTTGGTACTAACTAAAAATGAGTTGGTGTTCAGGTAGGCATCTTGCAATTCCAAGTCATACTTCTAAAAAGACACTTTTCTAGAGCAACTGGATCTCAACAAGTTGTTATGGGACACAGCTATCCTCAACTCTGTGTTTGCGTCTTTGGAAGCTAGATAACAACAGAGGCATTATCTAATTTAGCTTCAGCACTTCCTAGAGTTGGAGCCGGAGGACAAACACTGCAGGGTCCAGAAAACTAAGAACTGTGGAGATTGAGCAGGAATCCAATGCTCCTGTAATACCGGGCCAAGGGCTTACTGCTCCCTGTGGAGAGTTCTGTTTCTGACTGACAAATATCATACATGAAATGGAAATGCAATAATCATCAAGAACTATTGGGGAAGGTGTCTCTACCATGCAAAGTTTACATTCAGAATAAAATACTTCTTGTGAAATTTTGCTTTTTTACTTTATGGCTCAGAGGCTCCCATAACACTACATGTCTAAAATTCAAAGGATAAACCTGTGTACTAAAAAGCTCCCCTGTGTTTGTCGCCACCCTCCCAATGAAAAAGAAGGCACTTACTTTTTGGTGATCTGTTTAGTACCTGAACTGTGAGCCAAAAGTCCTGGAACTTCCTATGGTCACCCTGAGAAATCCACCCCTGCTGCAGGGATCCAAGCACTCAGTCAAGGGGAGTGTGGGTGCTGGGGACCTGCTAGCACCAGCTCTACCTGGGAACCTGTTTCATTATTTTGGGGTCCTGTGTGTAAGGCTTCAACCATGAGGCATGGAGAAGACTCTTCAAAAGGCAACTGACTTGGGCTTTCATTCTCCTTTCTGTAATTAAGAATCTAATGAAATAAAAAGTCAGAGTACTGAACTACCAATGAGGAACAAAGAGCTTTGAGATATGGGAGATTTAATAATTTCTTCCAAGCAAATCTTAAGAAAACAGCTTGTAATGTTAAGTCAGTGGAGCTCAAGAGCTAGAAGTGAGAAAGCTGCAATGCTGTTTAGGCGGTTACAATGGGACATACTCTGGGGTGGAGGTGCACTGGACAGCGCCTCACTCAGAAGGAGGGCAGATGGATGGATGAACGACAGCAGCTGTGAAGCAAACTCTGTCTATAACCATCTTGTTTCCAGGACACCAGGCAGACCAGAAGAGAGTGTGTAGTGCTAAGACCCAGAGCCTGACTCCCTGCACCAGCCCTACTCCAAAGCTCCCAGAGGTTGCAGCAGATGTTAAAAACTAAAGTTGAAACCTTTAAGCTCTAATGAAGGAGTTCACAGGGTTCATAATCCCAGGACCCCACCCCGATTCTCCAGCGATCCCGCTGAAAGCTTTCAAATAGTCCTCAGCACTAACACGGCGGAGCGCGTGTTGAACACACTGATCTGCCCATGATTACCCTCGGCTGCTGTAAAACAATCTCACTCCTCCAGTGAATGCAGGCTGCAGCAACAATGGTGTTATTGACTTGTTGCTCCAGCTCTATTTAGTTATTACCCTCGGGGCCACAATCAATAGACTTTGCACCAAGTCAGCCTAATAAATCCCAGGCTCTCACTGGAGGTTTGCCAGGAACAGCAAGAAAATCTATGGCAGGGAAATGCTTAAAGGGCGAAGATAGAGAAAGCTGCACTGACAGCTGTATAAATTAATTAACAAGGAGCTGTTTATTCTTCTAAAAGATCAGATCGCACATTTGTCATCATTGAAGAAGGCACAGATAAGACTATCACAAAATTATCTGGTGATATTTAAAAACTCCATACATTTGGTTGGGCACACAAAAGAGAGATCTGCTTTCTGGGCAATTGTTTCCTTCTTTATCACATTTTCAATTACTCAATGTATAAATTTGCCTTCTTAGCACTAGTTTTGACCAAGCTATTATTTTTAGTTTATTTTTAGTTTACCTGGACTAATGCAGTCTGCCTTGATAATTCTCTAAGCTTGTGGTTGAAATAGTCAAACAATGAAAAGAAAATGTTGATCATTAACATTGCTGGGCTCCAGGATGTTTTTTCCCTCGATGCTAGGAATTTGAATCCTGCTTGTAATGCAGTAGTAGAGGGAAAAATGCTTTAGGTACAGAAACACTAAAAGGTCAAAGGAAGTAAATGCCAGTTTATTTCAGATCACTGCAAAGAAAAAATAATTTTAAGGTAGTCCCTTACTTAATAAGAAATAGTGGGTAGAGTCAGTGGCAAAGGGTTCAGGATTCTACTATCCTCAGACACACTGGAGACGAGGCCATCTTCCACAAACTGCAAACAAATATAAGAGACCATTGGGATACCTAGAGCTTATTTGCTGCAGGGGTGGTAACTTTTAGAGTCTTTTTGTAGAACTTTTTATTTACTCTAAGTTTGTCCATGCTGGCACAGAATCTTTAACTTGATGGGACAAACTCTTTCTAAATGCTAAGATTCTAGAAGGGGAGATGTTAGAAATGGTCTTTAAATAGAATCACAGGACTCAAAAGCTCAATGTACTCCACTGATTGACCAGCATTTGATGGGAGCCCATTGGGTACAAGGCACTGAAATGGTCATGGACTGGGGGTGACACTGCCGTCATTGTTCCCAAGCGTGGAAAGCTCCTTTCATTGCCGGGGTCTAGCCTGGGATATGTCAGCTTTGCTGCATGCTAACAAACTCCTGTGACTACCAAAGGGCGTAGAAATCTCCTCAAACACGCATCCTTCAATTTGACAGGTCTTCAGGAAGTGGGGGAGTGTGCTTCTACACACACACATATGAAACTCATTTTATTACGGGACTGCTAATTGTGTTGTCCCAATAATTTATTGCCTTCTACGAATGGTTTACAGGTAATCAACAGCAATTGACACTTTCATCCATTGCAATTATCTCTGAATATTGTGTATTAGGCCCAAGTACTTTTATTTGGTCAGGTCAAATGTGTTTCCTGAGTAGGTGCAGGATGTATCTCAGTGGTTAAAGCACTTGCCTAGCAAGTGCAGGGCCCTGGATTTGATTCCCCAGCACCACATAAGCGGGGCAAGGGAGTACACATCTCCCAGTACTTGGGAAGCTGACACAGGAGGATTGCTGTGTGTTGAAGGCCAACCTGGGCTCCTTAGTAAGTCTAGGACTAGCCTGAACTGTAAAGTCAGATTCTGTCTCAAAAAACAAAAATGGTGAAACTTAAAATAAACCTCCCCAAACTTATCTCTAGGCACGCCTGCATAAAGTTATTCATCCTTCCATTGGCTTTGTCCTCCAAGTAAAACTTGGCCTTTGGTTTGGAGACTGTCGTAACCAAGAAAAGAATGTGACATCATAGTTAAGACCATGAGATGCCAGTAGAGTGAGAAAAAGTATAAATTAGGGTGATTAAATCGCATCCAATTGATTATTTCATCTACAAAATGGGTACACACTATATGAGCTTTAGAATTGTACTTTATGTGTTTCCAACACATACAAATTGAAATGGGTTTTACTCTGATTTCATCATTATTCATGTGTACTTTTATCACATTATACTATACCCATAAAGATGTATAGGTATTATATTTTGATGATAAAGAAAAAGGAAAACAAATTATATTCTCTGAGTTGCAGACTATAGCTTCTGAGAGCTGAAATGGCTATCCTATCATTAGGGTTAACCCTGCCAGCTCGGTTCTGACTGGCCCATGGGCTCCTGGGTAGACCAGATGGAAGTGCAGCCCAGCAGACGACCACTTCAATCCATAATTCTCTTCTCCCTTCTAAGATACAGTATACAACTAGATACCCACATGCAAAAGGCGAGGTCAGATCCTTATCACATACAAACAGTAGCTCAAAATAATTCAGAGGCTTAAGATGAAAGATTCAAAATTACACAACTCTTAGGAAAAAATATGAATAAATATTTGTGGCCTTGGTTTAAGCAACAAATTCTTAGCTATGATCCCAAAAGTATAGATACCTAAAGAACATAAATTAGACTTCATTAAAATTAAAAACATTTGTGCTTCAAGGTATACTATCAGAAAACTAAGAAAACTATAAAATGTGAGAAAATACTATACTTGCAGATCATGTACTTCATAAGGGAATGTATCTAGATTACATAAAAAATTTTTATACTTAAAAAGAGAACTTCATTAAAAAGTGGGCAAAGGACCTGTGTAGACATTTCTCCAAAGACATGCCAATGACCAATAAGCACTTGAGAGCATGTAGGCCATCATTCGTTATTAGGGAGATGCGAATCAAAGTCACAATGAGATATTACTTCTCAACCAATATTATAAAATCATAACTTGGGAGAAATTAAAACCTCCATAATATGCTGGTGGGAATATAAAACAGTGTGGTTGCTTTGGAAAACACTTTGACAGTTCCTTAGACAGTTAAACACAGAGTTACCATTGGTTCTACTCCTAGATATATACCCAAGGGAAATGAAAATGTATGTGTGCCCAAAAGTTTGCACGCAAGTGTTCACATCAACAGTATTCACAATAGCCAGAAAGTAGAAACAATCCAAACGTCCACCAAGCTGACCAATAATAGAATATTATTCAATCATTAAAAAGGAACGAAGTACTGATAAATCATTACACACAGATAAACTTTAAAAATATGTGTTAAGTGAAAGAATTCAGTTACATATTACATAATTCCATCTACATGAAATGTTCAGAACAGGCATATTTATAAAGAAGTTTGCTGTTAGGCTTGGAAGAATGGAGAGACTGGGGGTGACTGCTATAAGGTAAAGATTTCATTTTGAGGTGATGAAAATGTTCTAAAATTGACTACGGTGATAGTTACACATATTGGAATACATTTAAAGTCCAATGAATTGTATATTTCAAACGTGTGAAGGGTTTGTGAAGTAAGTATCAATAATACTGTCACCAACAACTACACATAGCTGTGCTGTATGAGGTCCCCCATGCAGCACAGATGCTCAGAGAGTGATGGGTGGCTCCTCAAGGTGGCAGGGTGCTGCTCACCTAAGAAGAGTTTTCTCCATTCATCCCCTGACTGGTGGAGCACCAGAAACAGAACCTGCTCATTTCTATGACTGTGTGCACGCGAGTGCATAATAAGTGTTCCGGGGAAGTTACCTAACTTAACTCTTATCACTGCTCTCTGAAAGAGGTACCATTCTCAACCCCATTTGAAGATGAGAAAGCTGGAAGGGTTTAGAAACTCCCCAGGGTCACAGATTTAATGAATGGCAGGGCAGTGCCTGTGTTTGAACCAATCCATCTGCCTGCTCCGGAAAAGCCTAGTTACACAGGCCCTGCTCTGGATAGGGGCCACAGCATGTGCTCAGAGGCCTCCGGTCCTCCTGATCCAAGTTCTCTCTGTGCTAAGTATCCTTAGAGAGAAGTAGGAAACTTCTTTAGAATGAATTTACCCAATTTATTTCTAAAACAAATTATTTTTAAAAATGAGAGGGGACTTTTTTCCCCTCAAAATTATACAACTCTTAGGAAACAACTCTTGAACTCCATCTTTAAACTTATTTATCTCTGAAAACTAATTTAGGATTAGGAGGAAACCTACTGTGTGAATTTTAAGGAGGTATTTCTAATAAACATGCTACATGGTAATTAATCAAGACATTTTTCTTTTAAAATAACACTGGGGTTTAATTTCTCCTGTTTACAAAGCTGCATCTTTCAGCTACTTTCTGTTTTTGTGTCTAATGATATTCACTATCTAAAGTTAACACTTTGAGGTAAAGTGTCCACCTCTACCATTAACTTTCTGTATAAACTTATGCCTTTCCAGGGACAGCACCGTGATGGAGTCCAATAGCTGTTTATGGAGTAAGACTGTCAAACAAGTAACAGAAGTGGATATCATCAGATGAGAAGTTGCCGGCTACGGTCCACTGTCACCTTCTGCCTGCAAATGTGTAGGTTTTCCCTGCTCAGTTTTAAGTATTTTTTTCCAGTTCTTGCTAATATTTATAAATGAGAATTTTGTAACCTACATTCCACCACGACAAGAGTGGGACGGACTCTGACAAGCCTCTTGGATGGGCAAAGCACCCTCCAGTCTGCCTCATGCTTCCAGTCCAGTGTCATTCAGCTCTTTCCCACAGTATCAGAGTCTGGACCGATTTTCCCTGGATTCCTACCTACTCTCCCAGTCTGTTTGAAGCTTTGCAGTGCTGCAACCAGAGGTGACAGCGAAGTGAGACACTTGGGTCTTGCCACGTACCTTTCCCAATACTACGCATGGCAACGGGATGCACAGGTTGGTGCTGATGCCAAGCAACAGGAAAAGCCCTTTAGAATACTGCTTTGGTTTCAAGCTTGACATATACGTAGAAACTAACGGGGACACCTGAAAGGGTTTAGCCTCCTGCTCTCCTTTGCCCAAGATCGCCAGCTCACGGATTGGGGGGAGCCTCCAGGAATGAACTAGGTGGCTTTGGAGAACAAGTCTGGTTTGTTAAGGACTTGAAGACAAGCAAATCTATCCCGTGGTTTCATCTAGCATTCCAAATGCTCTTGAACTTCAAATCAACTCATTTTCTTCCCTATGAGATCCAGAGGCAAACAGACCATGCAAATTACATGACAAAGCCCTCCCTGACCCCATCAGGCGAGGTGAGGGCCCCCTTTCCAGTTTTAATAGCTTCACAATGGGGCCACACTCTGCAGTCTGGCCCAGCCCAGGACAGCATTCTGCATGCTAAAGTCAGCGGAGTTGTGGCCTGATCTGGATTTTCATCTTATGTATGGATATAATCAATTGCAATTTTTAGCTTTTTCAACTTCACACAAAAATTATTTGGTGTGTGTATGTTATTTCCCTTTTCCAGCCCTACTAGTTTTTTTTTTTTTTAAAGAAGTGAATAACTTTCAGTCCTACAAGGCCTGAATTACTTCCTAATGTGATTTTTAAAAGGTTCTCATTTTCAAATAATTTCAAGATCAATAGGAAAGTTACAAGAATTATAAAATGATTTCTTAAGCTTTTCTTTAGATTTCCTGATTGTCCCTACTTTGCAACACAGGCTTTATCTTTCTCTGAGTCTGCATAAAGGGCACTGCTGTTGGGAACTGTGTGAGAGTGAGTTACAGACATCATGCTCCTTTGTGTTACCGTGACCCATTCACCAAAATCAGGAAACTTAACAGTGATATAGTACTAACACCGAGTCCACAGGCCTCCATTCTGATTCTGTCAGTTGTTTTCATAATGTTTTAACTGCTTTCTCCCACCCTCACCTTGCTCCAGAAATAAATGCAGGATCATGGACTATAGTTCTCTAGTTGTCCTATTTCTTTTTTGGTCACTTAATCTGACATGTGAACTGTTCTGAACCCACTGTCTTTGCACTGAGCTCTATCCCATATCTTTTTTATATTTTGAGTCAAGGTCTTGCTAACTTGCCCAGGTGGGACTTGAGGTAGTGAGTGACCTTCCTACTTTAGACTTCCAGCGTACTAGGATCACAGGTATAAACCCCGTGTCCAGCTCAAATTGTTTTTTTTAACGACTTTTTCTGTGACATCAGACAACAGAATAGACAGAAGCAGAGGGTATACAGCATGCATAAAGAGAAAAATGTACTGGGGAATGGACAGACAGTCCTGGGGAATACGAAATATTCCCTTGGCTTCGCAGTTGCTCCAGAAATTATACCACATGCTTAAAGTTGAGAAGGAGGGCTAGGGAAATGTCGGAGTCTTCTATTTTGGTCTCCTGCTTTCTTCCAGAGACAACTGCCATATTCAGTTCCCTCTTCCTAAATCTCTCCAGAAAAAGCTTTGTGGAGCAGTAATTACATTTCCAGGGTGGCAGAGATGCTTTCCGCGGCCCTGTGTCTCACAAAGCATCTAAATCATTCCATTACACCATAACAATGGATCCTCACACTTGTCAAGCAATTTGTTTTAATTATGTAAATCATTTCATTCTCTTTTCAACTATGCTGGGGAACTGCAAGCCACTGAATGTCAAAATAGAATGTTGCATTCTAGGCAGGGACAGAGGGGCTCAGGAAAACCTGGCTGGAGGTCATCTGTCACGTGGTACTGAGGCGGAGAAGCAGACCAGGGCACGGAAGTTTCAGGAAAGGAGTGGAATGCAGGAGGAAGTAATGTGGGGTCCTGCTGCGGAGACACCAGAGCCCCCATCATATGACAAAAAGCATGTCGATGAGCTTTATTTGAGAATCTGGGGGATGGCAGACGTTGGGTCCTCAGTCTACCAGACACCCTGCAGCTGCCCAGGTTGCTTTCTCCTTGGTCAGGTTCAGGAAAAGTAGAATCAGCAGTCACCCCCACACTTGCTAGTCACCTTTCTCTGGCTGCCTGATGACAAAGACTGCTCCCAAGAAGGAACTGAGGAGTCAGAACATTCTGGCTTAGAAACACCTCACCCCGCCTTGTGTAGAGTTTGTGTTTAAAAGAAATTCATTAAGCTGGGTATGGTGGTGCTCATCTGTAATCCCAGCACTCTGGGAGGGTGAGGCTGGAGTACAGTGAGTTCAAGGACGTCTGGGCTACATATATAGTGAGTGGGAGGCCTGCCAAGAACTTAGCTAGACCCTGTCTCAAAAACAAAATCAAGGGAGGTGGGATGTGCCCTATCTTCAAATAAGTTTTAGAATTATCACCTTTTCATTGTAATTAAAATTATGAGAATACAGAGCATCCCGGAGAAAGGAAGGAGGGAAGAAAATAAAATAGGAAATAGGCAGGCTGGCAGGCAAGTCCCAGTGAAAACTTCCCCACCCCCCCCAAAAAAAAAAAATAAAGGAAAATTCACTTAATCTTAAGAGGTTCATTCTCCATTGTTAGGTCCACCCCATGCTGTCGGTGTTAGCTGCTGCCTAGGACTAGGACTAACAGTTTGTATAATACTCTAGAAGTGTTTGCTCACTTGGGCTTTTAGTCTGTTAGTTTTTCCTTCGAACTTAGTGTTGAACAAGCACTTGCTGCCTTTTAGGTACCGAGTGCGCAATTAGAGTTTGCTGTCCCCAGGTAAAGAAGGGACTTGAGAAGCAAAACAGCTAGCTGGTTGAGATCAGATCGTCCTGCATCCAATCCTTAACTAGCCATATGACTGGCTGCGGGCCTTGGTTTCACCCTCTGTGATAGGAGATGAATTAAAATGAAATAACACCTGCAAAGAGGTTGGTGCGGTGCCTGGCACTTAGCAGAGTACTCAATAAATGGCAGCTACTGCTCCTATTATCTCAACATGGACTGAAAAATGAAGTTTAAGCCACAGACTGGGAAGTTGATGGAAATGATTTCCATTTTTTAAAACTCATATGGCTAAGAAATTAAATTATTAGCTTTTAAGCTCTGCTTTGAAGGATATTTAATATATATGGAGCAAGCTTTAAAGAACTAACACCCGAACGCAGTATTGCTACATCATTCCCTCTAAACGGGCACAGAGCTTGTCATTTCCCTCTCTCCTTTACAGTTTCAAAGAGAACAAACCTGGGCTTCCATCTCATCCAATTTGCCTGCCACTAAACCTGTTTCACAGCTTTTAAAAACCCTTATGAATACTGTCATACTTGCACTGTGTCCTTTACTCCCAGCTACCCAGGGGAATGGCTTTTGAAGAACTTGATTCCTGCACCCTGCTGAAAGCCATTGCTTCCCCTCTTCCTTATGGTAGGGATCTATTGGGACGTGTAGGCCTATGGACTACCAAACGAACATTTCTTTTAATCAAAAGAAAATACTGTTCTCTCCTTTTGAAATGTACTATTGTTTATTCCTTTCAATGGAAATATGGCTCCTATTTCTCTTATTGACTATTAATTTGAATGCAAGGTTTCTTCTTGAGGCAAGGTTTCCAGAAGCAACCAGAAGGTGAGAATCATACACCACCTGCTTGCAGCAAGAGCCTCGTATGAGGGGAGTTAAATGTCAAATTATGTTTAGGCCTAAGTTTGTCAGCCAAGTCTTTTGTCATTTAGCAAGGTTTATAAACCCAACTTAAAGTGATTCAGTAACAATTATCTTTTCTTGAAAGTCCTGGATTCCGTCTATTAAGCTTGTCATTATTTACAGTGCATTGCTTACTCAGAAAGTCAGATTTTAAACTACTATTTTTAGTTTCTTTCTAGAGAGGGCAATCTTTATTGCTTTAGGTCTCTAAACCTTGTCAAAAGGCCTTAATACTCTGTAGCATGTTGCACTCCATCTCCAGGTCGGGCCCTGACCTCATATCACACTCTCTGCTCTCCCTTCCTCCAGACAAACTGTCTTAACTTTCTCTTCTTCGGCACATTCCCACACACCATAGAGTACATCCCAAGCTCTTCTCCAGGACAAAAGCACCCAGGGGATGGCTTCACACGTAGCTTAAGCATCCTTTCTTCAGAAGCCTTGGCTTCCTGGTGGAGCTGAAGTCTTCCCACCATAGGTTCCCTGTTTGGTCTCTGAACCAGCATCATGGGCATCAACCAATCAGCTCCTCCCTTCCTTGGACCAAAGAAATTAGAAACTCAGCCTCATTATACATAATATGCCCCATCAAGGGATTCTAACACCTGCTGAAGTTTGAGAATCACTTGTCCCTAGTCCCTTGGCACCATGAAGCTCTCCTTCATGACAGGCATCACAGTCACTCTGCAAGTTTTTTTTTTTCTTCCCCTATCGTTATTGTTTCCTGTTTTGGCTTTTTAATCATTGTTATTTTTCTCAGTACCAAGCAAGCAGTATTGAGTTCAATAAATAAGTTTCAATACATTAAAAATAACCACAATATTTAGCAAGTCAAATATGATTAATACAGAAGAAATGGGTTAAAAGAATGAATTGGTAATTTAAAGGCAAACAATAGAAATCATAAATATTATACTATGTCCAACCTCAAGTAGAAAACTAAAAAAAAAAAAAAAAAAACCAAACAGGTAAAATAGGTGATGACGCCATTTCCAGCCTTGCCACAATAGTGAGAAGGGAAGGGATTATTATACCAAGCCAGAATAATTGCTGTTGTGTGGATGTAGGGATGTAGAATTTTTTAGGAATGCAGTTTGGCATAATTCTGAAAAACTGAAATGTCCCAATACCACACTTAGTCATTAACTACGAGAACACATTAGTACATGTGCACACAGGTTTATGTATGATGCGAGTGTACACTGTAATACTGTTAAAAAGCATAATTTTGAAATAATGCAAATATTCAACGAGAGATTTGAATAAGCAAATTGTGTGCTCACAACACTGATACCATGAAACCAACACAAATGATGATATTGAGATAAACTGATGTGAAACAGTAATTACAATATTTAGCAAAATAAAAAAACTCAATTTAAACATATGTGTGTGTATATATCCAGAGAAAAATGTCTAGATATAAATTCTGCAAAAGGGCTATTAATGGTGTAAATATATGTTATCATTTTTTCCTATATTTTTCCTACACTTCTCTTTTTTTGTAAGGCACTCTGTATATTATAAAAAAATTAAAAGCATTTAAACATCAAGTTTAGCTTCCATACAATAAAATTAGGAAGGTAAAACACTTATATGTAGACAAAACCAATGAAAGATAATTCTCAAAATACGACTCTTGCATTATTCACTGTTTTGGATAACCATGCCACAAGCCTCTCCATTCACACAGACAATCAAGAATTACCTGAAGCTGGCTATGGTGACCATCACAAGCATTTCAGCCACTGGTGGGATTAAGTAACTGGTTACTAATAACAACTCTCTTCTGGGTAGATATTAATGAGAAATTGGAATATTGAAGATAATGACTGCATATCTTTTGCATAATTACAATGACCTGTAGTCCTTTTAATATGCCAAATTAGCTGATTCAAATGAGTCTTGTTGAAGTTCTAATATCCTAATTCAAACCTCCTGCCCAAATATACTTGCAGAACCTAACTACATTTCAAGACAGATTTGGCAAATGCAAAAAGTGTTCAGTTCCTAACATAAGGCCAAAGTAATTGCAAATTCACTTTGAGAAGCCTTAACTATGGCTCCTTTTTTAATTTGTGAGAACTCTTCATAATATTCCTGTTTCTGGATTGCTTCTTGCTTCCCATCCAGGAAATAAAAGGGTGCTCAACCTAATTTTGGCTAACTTCACTTCTGATTTCACTGTTTTGGTCCTTAGGACCCACACTGTGAGCTGCATCTCAACTCTGGCTCCAGCATCCTTGTGAGCCAGCTACAGAGGAGGTGGCTGCAGCCCTTGAAGCCACAGGAAACAAAGTGTGCTGCACGTACAGGAGCAGTGCTTAGCTGTCACCCCCCAGCTACAAACACACACCTACCAGCCCTGAAACGTTACAGATCGCCTTATTTAAGAGACTTCACACAAAATCTAGAGAACAAAGCTGCAAGGTACTCATTGCAACAGCCGTCGACGAACAGCCCCTAAACTTCTGAGGGGGAAGGCAGAAGTAAGTGGAGAGTTCACTGTGAGAATTTACTGAGAAGACAGTCAGAAAACAAAGTAAGACAGCTTCTTATGGCAACAGACTTGTTACATATGTGCAAGTGCATACAAAGAGATAGGCGCCAGTCTCCTCTCCCGGCCAGCCCCCCTCCCCACCCCACATTCCCTCTCTTCTTCTGCTGAGAAAAAGAGACCGTTGATTTAAAAATATAGGAACAAAATCAACACTGCTGAGACTCAATTGTGTTGGATTGAGCTTATTTTTCTAGCTGATAGGATTAAAACTGAATTTCAACCTAAAGAAAACACACTGCGTTGACATTGAACATGTCAGGCTGTATAAATATTTTTTAAATGAAAATACGGCATTATTAGTGAAGAGAAAGACATAACCATTATGTTTAAGGAAAGAAAGCCTTTATTTGTTCCCCAAACAATCATAACTCAATCAACCAAACAAGGCTTTACCCCACTCAAGTCACCACTATAATGGCAGTTTTGTGTAAGCTTCTTGTTTGTACAAAAGCCCGATGATATAGTCTGGAGGAGTAATCCTAAAGCTGTTAGACTGAAATTAAAACACATCTTACCAGTAGATCTGTGTTTTTAAGACAGCTCTATTTGAGAGGGCCATGCTGATCACACCAGGAGATAAGCCCCACACAATCTCAGGGTGATCACTTCAGCAAACACTGGCGTGGCATTGTAATTTTCTAGTTTTTCATCTTATGGAAGAGCAAAGATATTGCAATCACTTTGTAAAGGATGGCAGATTTCTCAAGTGATAGTATGCACAGGTCTCAGTAAGAGTTTGATTTTAGCCTTTTCTTAACCTTAAAAATAAAAATGATAATGCTTACATATATAATTAATTCATTTATCTCTAGAATAGAACAAGGCTGCCAAGGAAAGGTTCTCTGTCCTCTTTCTGTATTCTTAAAGTTAATATCATGCATCAACAAACTTCTGGATTGTTTCCAACTTCCTAGTTTTCCTTAAAATAAAATCTTGTCTCTGTCCCCACCCCAATACACACCCCAGTAATCAACATACTACAAACATAACTCCTTGAGAGAAGTCTCAATGCCCTGTTTAAAAATTTGAGAACAGAACAGGATAGCTGGAGATTGTTCAAACATCTATTCCTACTTTTCTAGACTCTATTTCTTGTGGATTTCTGTGTACTTTCTCTTGCTTATATCTTCCCCATCCCTTCTCTGTATTTCTGGCTCTTTGCAACCCAGGCTGAGCCAACTCCAATATTGTCCACTCTGTTCTCCTCCTCCCAAGTGGCTCTCTGTATTCTCAGAAGAAAGTGCATTTTGGCTTGTTTTTCTTGTTTATAGCACCCACACTCAGTTACCGAGGGCTCTGAGAATCCTGGGGATGGTGGACACCACCCCCCATCGTCTCATTGTGGCAGCTGGGGAGCACTGCAACAGTTAGAAAATCGAGTCATTCATGGAAATGGGAGGGACACTGACAGGTGGAAGTTTTTTGAGGAGAGTTGAAAAACATGCTGCTTCTTCTAATCTGCTCCTTGAATCAATAAGACAAAATCCCTTTACACTTTGTGAAGGTGTTATGGTTGACTGGGAGGATTCTTGGGGTGTGAATGGCTCTTTACAAGGGGGAGACAAGGAAAGTTTTTGAGAAGTGTTTTGCAGCTGAACTGAGTCTGTTGTGTATTTCCAACAAAAATACTTTCTAATGCCATGTCACTAAGCGTTGGTCCAGCAGTACATGTGAAAAACTTAAAATACTCAGGGAATGAGGAATGGATTTTATTGAGTTTATTAGCAGCTCAAAACATGATACTTCAACAGTGGGAAGATTGTGGTCCACTCACACAGTTTGAGTAGACTGAGTCTTTGGTCTTAACTACAGTTAATAAGGAAACCTAAAACCTAGTTTTCCATGTGAAGACCTTTGGGGTCCATTTTCACACTACCTTGATCAAATCAGGAATGAAAGTTCAAGCTGCTTCCTCTAGTCTGGAGGGTTCTGGAGTTTCTCCACTCACACCTCTCCACATCGGCCTGCCTCAGGCTTCTCTTTCTCTCCCACCTTCGCTTAACTTGGCTCTCAGCCAAGGATGCATTTTCCCAGTCAGATGGCACCACACAACTTGCTTCTGGTAGCCAGGAGGGTGAGGAAGCAGGGGAGGCACCAGCTGAAGGCCTGGGAGGGCACTAGGCATGAGACTCATTTTGGAAGCCACTCTTCCAAAACAGGGTACATTGACGAACTCAGCTACAGACTGGGTGTGGGAAATGCCTCTATTCTCTCATGTTTCAGAGAGGAATGATAATAACAACTACCAAAAACATTTATTGAGAAATGGCACCTCATTCATTCCACACAATCACTCCGGGAGGGCTCTTCTATTACTTTCCTTTCTATAAAAGCAGATTCAGTAAGCAAAGAGACACAGTGAAAGCCACACAGTAGGGATGGCAGGCCAGGGTCTGAGGCCCATGTCTCACTATGGTCTTTGCTTTGATCACTTGTAACCAGCATGGGTGCGATGGCCAACCTTTTCTCCCATAATGCTGAGACTTGGACAACTTGGAATAGCATTGAGGTACATTTTCAAAATTCAGACTGCTCATGTCTCATAGGTACTGGCTGAAAAGGTCTGGGGTGAGGCCAGGAATCTGTCTTTTTAATCCATACCCAGAAACATCTGTGGATCATTTAACTTGAACTTGAGATATGTGGTAGACAGATAGGAGATGGAAGCTCCCAGAACTTAGACGGTGGAGAAAAAGGTGCTTCTTACAGATGCTTAGGACACTGAGTGCAAACTGAAGACGTTAGGAAATTGTAGTGACGTGGGACTAAAGACTGGGCCACCTAGGTCAAGACCTAACTCTTCTGTAAGCCTCCTCTGGGTCTGCCAATCCCCAGGTGATCCCTGTTCTGCAGATTAGCTCAGCAACAGTGTGGATCCTCAGTTATACTCTGCTTGGCATTATGTAGCTTTCCTTTACTTTACAGATAGTTATTATGTAAGCCCTATTTGCAAATAACTGTAGGGAAGTGAAATAAGTGGCCATTCTTACATATAAAGATGCTTAGGGCAATATTATTTATAAAGGTAAAAACTGTTAACAAACAAAATGTCCAGCAGTAGAAAATTCAACTTTCGGCTATAGTTCAATGGCAGAACATGTGCTGGGTCTGCATGAGGGCCTGGGTTTCATCCCCAGGGGGAAAAAGATTGTTCTGTGCAGAATTCTAAACAATGGCTGGAAGCATATTTAGTGATCTAGAAAATGTTCACATTATGTCAAGTGGAACAAATAAACACTAATTCTATTTGTGTGATTTTTGAAAAAAAGCAAAAACAAAAGACTAGAAGAAAATATATCTATGTGGTAGAGTGGGTATTTTTGGGTGGCCAGATTACATATGTTTTTTATTTTCTTTTTATATTCTTATGTATGTGACCAATTTTCAACAAGAAACATAAATGACTTTCATATTTAAAATGTCACTAAAAAGTCAAAGTTACAAAGCAAGGCGAAAGCAAAAGAGAGACACTGCTTTTCCTCGAGGAGCACGCTAGAGAATGGGCTCTTGTGTCTCGAGAAGTTGCTCCCTACCCTGGAGCCTGCTGCACCTTACCCTTCCCTTCCCAACACTCCTCAGGTGGCAAGTCTGAGTTGCGAAGGTCGTGCTTGACCTGAGGTCTCAGGCTCGATGTTGAGGACGGGGCAGAGTCCCGGCACACATAGCAGGGTGCCTATACCTGGATGCCTCTGAATAAACATTTGTTGTATGAACGAATGAGTGTCTAGCTCTCACCTGGCCACCTAAGCTAACAGTGCCTACAAGGCAGAACTCCATCATATATGAGATTTCTGAACTTCCCTCAACACAACAGGGTTGGGCATAGCATAGGTGCTTAGTAAAGGCTTGCTTTTTGGGTGGGAATCACATCAAAAGGAGGCTAGGCTGCTGAGTGGAGCGGGCCTCCTGGGTGCCTCCCCCAGAGCACAGGCAGCATCACTCCAGGGTTGGTCGGAGCCAGCCTGCCTAACTGTAAATGCTGCATGGAACTGAATAGCTGATTTTGTTTGCTGAGAGAAGCAACTCAGGCAGCTTGGGATCTTTATCGGCACAGGCAGTCATGCCATAACACACGGGTCTACCCCACCTCTTTCAGAAAAAGATTGATAAGCATAATGATGATGTTTTAATGATCTTAATTGCACATTCCTTATGTGCTCGCAGAGTTGCCAACCAGCTACTTCAACATCCAGCAGTTTACTTGTAATAACTTTCCCCTTTTTTCTGTGCCAGGGAGCATAATTATCCTTGTGGTAATCCTGGAGTTCCGCTCTCTCTCTCACTTCCCCTCCCTCTCTCTTTTTCTCACTGTTTTTTCCCTTTCTGGGAATTCCTCTAAATGGCTATCTTTGAAAAAAGGGTGGCAGGCTGCTTTTGGTACCCAGCTTACCAAGAACCCTTTCATCAAAGAGGTCCTTGTGAGCATGCTCTGGCCACAAGCCAATCAGATCATCCTGCTGTCTGTCTCTGAAGAGACTCCGGCCCTGGTATGCAAGTCAGGCCAGTCTGCAGACAGGCTGACTGCACTCCCAGGCCAACCTGTCTTAGCTGACTGAGAAAATATTGAAGGGCAAATTACCTGTTTGGCTCCAGACAGAATTAGCATTATATGTATTTATATATATAAGCATGTTTATTATTTTTTTTGTTTAAAAGCGTTTGTGTATCTAATATGGTCATTAATGTTAATCTGGTCAGTTCTTGAAACATTCTGAAATATGTGCAAATGCAATAAGGCTACAAGGCCTGTAGGCAAAATAAGATGAATTTTCTAATTAAATGACAAAGCGAAAGAGGGGGACAGGGTTGGGGTGGAGGGAGGGAAGGGGGGGGGACAAAAGGAGAGCGGGAAAGCCCTTGTCACTTTGACAAGAAACGTATGTGCACAAAATGCTCAACTCCATTGTAAACCTTAAATTCTGCACTTGCACATATCAATAAAATGGGGAAAACATGACAGAAAGCTCTTCGGGGACCGACTAATGGCTGCTCTGTAATGTTTCTTGGCGATGCTCAGTGTAGGCACGCTTGGTTCACACACAGGTACTGGCGGGTAGGAAGCACTCCTAGCCTTCCACTTTTCATTTCACTCCCTACTACAAATCAGGTGCCAAAGTAAAATGGGGTGGCCCCAGCCTTGGTAACATACAATGGCCTCTTCTTGGGCAAGTAAACTCATCTTCTAAGCAGAGTTTGGTTCATGTCTTAGAGCCCCAGCCCCAAGATCATCTTATAAACACATTTTGACATTTTGAGAAAAAGATCCTAGTTGAGAAATACATTTTAAAGTTTATATGTGAGAAGTATTACCACGTTTCCTCTTTTCTGAACCCACTTTAGACTATGGCCTTCCTCTTCTGAAACCCAGGTTTGTGCCGCTGCACCCATGGGGTGGTCCTCCTGCACATCAGGCACTCTGGCCTAGCTGCTAGTCTTAGTCCTCAAGGGGTATATGGACACCGCAGGTCTTCTACCTCAGGTGATTTCTTCTAGATCTTGGTATCGCTGGGATTAGTTTAAACACTTAAGAAATAGTTAACAACTTTTTATCACTAAAGCGCTAACAGTGGCACAATGTATAGTTGATAGAATTATTGTGCCACATACTTTTCCTTTGTACTTTCAAGAATTGTCCAGAATTTTATAAGGAACTTTCACTTTTGTCGATATAAAATATGTTATTAAAAAGAACGTTCTGGGAGCACTGAAGAGGTACATTCCAGAGTCACACAGCTGAGAAACAATAAGGCAATAACAGTAGAAAGGAGTAGGAATGGAAAGAAGGGAATTTTAATGAGCAGGAAAGCTTGAGAGCCACAGCTGGCCTGGGCTAAGTTCCTGGAGTGTTAAATCAAGTAATAACAAAAATGACTATGCTTTACATATGAGATTTCATAACTTCCCGAGACATAAACCATCCCTTCCTTCTTGGTTGTTCTTCCTAAGGAATGTCTACATTCTTACTCTGGGCTCAAAGTTTTCTTGTTTATGTAGAAATGCAATGTCCCAAACACAATGCTGACTCAATTTCCTTTTGTGGGCCAGCTCTCACATTTCTGTCACATCAGGAACCACATGTAATCACCATCAGGTATCTGTGCGCTGGGTCTTCTTCCTGGCTCCTTGATTCCTACCTAAGCTATATTGTCTTATTTTTCTTAGAGTTTTAGATTTGACCCTGGAAAGGATGCTTGGAAGTTCTCTGATGGTTTCATTCGCTCTGACCTAAAGGGTTTCTTCCTGGGAGGGTTTTCCTTTTCTTTTATAAGCCTCACAAAGTAATGGATACAGGCTGAAATCGAGGCTTTCCCATCCGTGGAAAGAAAGAAATAGAAAATTCTTTTCATATAAATATATTCACAAAGACTACTCCTACTCTGCCCCTGGCTACTTCCACTCTGGGCAGGCAGAGGGTAAATCTGGAGGCAGGGGGTCTATTTTTTGCCTTTGCATACTCTTTATTCCCATATCAGGGGAAAATAGCCAATTTTCATCACCAGATTGTATCTCTGAATGGCCAGTGGGAAAAATTGATGAAGAAAAATTCTCTGCAAATAATGCATATCATGCACTAAAACCATTTGATAACAGCAATTACAGGTTTAATTTCAAGAGCAAATAATGACTAGCATGGGAAAATGTTCACTTTTTAAATAGCAGAAGAAACTCTCTAGGATTTGCATATAATCTCTCCTATTCTGAGAATTGCAGCTTCGGGAAAAAGAAAACAAACAGAAACTGAACTCAATCCCTTTCCAAAACTGAGAAAAGAAAAGTGACTTGGGGACATCATTTGACTGTAGGATTAAGGGTTATATTATTGTACTGTTCAAATGACAGAAGTTTCTAGTTTTATATATATGTGTGTGTGTGTGTATCTGGCAAAGGAATTTTTTTCAAAAATAAGTTGTTTAGTCTCATACACTGTAAGTCTGCATATTAATAGGCACAATGGCCATATTCCACCTCTTCCAAAGGCAGCATCTCTTTACGTAATCGGATTTTTTAAAAAGGTGATTTTCCTAATGTATGAGTAAATTTATTTAATTTATAAGTTTTGTGTAAAATACACATACAAATCAGGCCACATTAATTTGATTTACAAAATATGGTTTCAGAGTTTATAAAATATCATAATAATGTATAACTCTACTATAGATTTACATCCCTCAGTGTCATCGCATAACCAACAACAATAATTAGAGATCAACGCCTTGTATTCGCAGGTCCACGACATCAAATCCACCTTTTCCCGCGACGTGCTATTTTGCACTGTCCTAAAATGCATAATGTCTAGTATGTACAGAGAGGGCCAGATTTTCACTCATGTCTTCAACAATGGAGAGATGGACAGTGTTAATCATTTCACTGATTCTCTTTGCAAAGTGACCATAATCACCTCTAAAGAAACCATAAATCTTACAAGAGATGGATGATATCCTGTGATATCTAACTAGGTGCTGAGTAGTTGGCTTATTTATTTTAGAACTGCCTTTTCCTCTCTCACAGACTATATGATGATAAATACGACAATATCTCAAACTACCTACAAGGGAATGTTGTGAGAATTTGAGGAGTGATATAATTTCTATACTTCCACAGGACATTAATTACATTCACAGGAACAATTAACCTGTCTCTCTGTCCCGCTCACCACATATCAGTATCTTTATTCACCTCTTAAGTTTTTCTTAGTATTTTCTCAAAGTGAAAATCTTACTGCCACATTAAAATTGTTTCATGCTATTAAAACTGCTTCATGCTATTAAAATTGCAAGGCTCTGCCTAACAATCGCAATTATCCAATTAATAAAATTAATAAAATAAGACAGTTTCCTGAATTCAGTCATAATCTCCAGTAGAAGATACTGTGGCTAATAGTTCTTTTTTCCTCTCATTTTTATTAACATATATATGCAACACACAATGCTTACATTGAGCGTGAGTATTTTGAGCACGTATATATCACGTCGATGTTACAATCCCTGCCCTCCTCCCCACCTCTTGGCCCTCTCGTCCTCTCCCTCATGTCTGGGACAATCTTGGGCGTATAGGCCCTAAAGCAACAATCTTGTAGTTAAGAGGACCAGTATGCGAAACGCTTATGTACGTCCCATCAGGCTTCCCTCTGTTGGTGCAGTTAAGTAGAATACCAGGACATCATCCAGGGAGTCAGGCAGGGACTGGCCAGCAAGTATTAAAATGATGAGTTCAAGCTCACATGCCTATCGGGAGACCCGACGACCACAGGCTCTTGCCTCCCACCAGCTCGTTCTCTTCAGGTGCAGGCTAACTCTCTGAGTTTTCTTTTTTCCCTCTCTAAGCTATTGGTGGTGGTCATTACAAACGGATGTCAGTAAGGTAACAATGTATGTGGGATAAAGGGAGCATGGTTCTTCCAGCTTCTTGCACACACTCACTTAGTTGAGGAAAGAGGCTCCTGTATAGCTATCTGCTTAAAATTGGTATTTGGTAGGAAGATTTCTTAACCTTCTTGGGATTTAGCCATTTCTCACTGGAGGACGGGAGAGGGACAGTGCAGGAATTATTTTTCTAGGCAGAAATGCAAATCAGCGGATTTTGATTAGTTTACTTGGTATTTTGTAAGGTTTGAGTTTGATGCTTTAAGAAAAGCCACGCGCAGTTTGGTTCAGCCCAAGCCTTCCACTTCCTACGGTGTGACACCTGGCCAGCACTTCTCTGGCATGTTTCTACGACACATCTGCTTCTGTAGGCACCTGGCTTCTGACTAAATACTAATAATCATTGAGTACTGCCATTTCCTTTATCTGGTAAGCTCATCAGCACGGACTTAAATTATTGAGCAACTACTCCGTGCCTGGCGATGCTAGAGCTGAGGCTGCAGATCTGACTGAGGTCTATTTCCCGCCATTTGTAAGCTTGCATTCTGCCTAAACCCTATCAATGTCACCCCTGCTAAAACACAAACAATATTCCCAGCAAATTCTCTTCATTCCTTAAGCAGAAGGACCTAACAGTAATTTTTCATTTTTACTTTCCTCAAAAGACAAGTTCCAGTGTAAGCACTGACATTACTGTACATAACTATAGAAACTTCAGTGTCTACATTCAGGCAGACAGAGGAGAGGAAACAACCCAAATTTGGAGGCAATATAAAAAGAGAAGAACAAAACACATGTTCATTCATTTACCCTTAAAAACAGAGGAAATCCAATTGGGAAAATTTCATTTTCTTCTTGCGTGTGTATTTAAATAATCCCATGTGATACGGGTGTCTATGGAAACCTATGTTATCTCAAAGACAGTGAGGTATTGAAGGCCCTGGTTGCTGTGGAACAGGCAGTATTTGCTTTTTATTCTATTGCATGATATCTAATTACAGAGACCTTGATAAGATTACACATTCCTAAGCACAAATTAAGGCCATTCCACAGGAGCCTTCATGTATATACGTCATCAAATTTCATTTAAAAACTTAGGAATGACTCTACAGAGCCATGGGGTAACCCAATGCAGCCTCAGAACATGGAGTTCGTCTGAACCTCTAGCTGGAGCTCCAGGAGAGTCTTAGGTGAGAAAGGGAACCTACCTTGGTTTATTCCCCCCAGCAAAGCCTAAGTTAAAACTCTAAATCTCTTTCTCCCACTGGACTGATGCAGAAGAGGCATAAAAATTAAAATCAGTTTCTTTACTTCCTCCCCAAAACAGTAATCCATCAATAGCACAGGGCACTGAATTCTTTTGAAAAAAAAAAAAAGTTAAGTACAGCTGATGATTCTTCCCCATTCACCTCCATTTCTAGGTAACTATTTACTCTGAAGTAACGGGAAGGTTTGTTTCTCCCTGTTTTTATACTTTTGCTGCACAACACTGTATACATAATCATGCACACCACTCCGCATTTAGCATGTTGAAAGTTTTATTCTGAGTCCATGTGATAACTTCATAATGCACGTATGTTCCTCTGTGGGTATGATCTATTTCTTTTACTCTGCTGCGTTAAGTATACTAATCTGTTGGCTTTTCCCCTAACTGATGAACATTTAGGTTCCTTTCAAATGCCTGTTACTACACTGTTGCTATGAATGTTTGACATTTGGCCTCTTGTCAGTATTTGAAAGGATTTTTCTTAAGGTTTTCAAAGTAGGTTAAGTCTGAATTTTAAGAGATCAAGTTCCCAGATTTTTTACTTTTTAGGTATTGTTTGTTTAACTCCAATCTTCTCAGAACATGTCTATGATTCAGGAATCCTGCAGTTCTTCACTCCTCTTCCTCCTCAACTGCCTTCTTCCACTTTACTAAAATGTCCTTTCTTGAGGTGAAAAGACCTCCAAGGAGCCAGATGAAGACAGAGTATGACCAATTGTTGCAAATGGTGATGGACTACAGATCCAGCTGGCAGCTCTGGGTCCCCTGCCTCTCACATCGTCCTGTCAATGGGGAAACATGCTCTCAAGCCTGTAGAGGAGTGGTCCGAATTTAGATATAGAGATGGCCCTTCACTGAAGATGGCTCCTTCTCTGATCTTCAACTCTGTAGTGTTGAAAGAGTCACACATACTCAGTAGAAACAATACTCTGAATTTTGATCTTTTCCCAGTAAGCAATACCTGGGCTGACCTGCTCTCAGCCACAAGCTACAGCTCCTCATCAGCCAAGTGATCATGCAGGTAACAAGTCACCTCCTACTACTCCACAGGCCACTGAGTTGCTAAGCCAGGATGTTTGATGGGCCGGGTTTGTTAACTGCATTCTTCATTTATACTATCTTCAACATCCAGTGTGTTGGCTGGGACATGCTTAATCATAAGATTAGGACTGTCTACTGTAGAATGGGTGGTACGATCTGCCTCTGTCTGAGTAATCTTCTAAGTTATTTTCAAAGATGGAAGTTTTTTCCAGAGGCTTAGAAGAGAGGCAGTGCATGTGCTTAGCATGCATGGAGGCCCTGGGTTCAACCCCCGGTACCAGAGACAGAAAAAGAGAGAAAGAAAAAGCGAGAACCAAACGTGACGTTCTGATGGCAGTAGCATCTATGTCTCAGGGACGAATCTGTGGAGAAGCATAAAGCTCCGTGCACTGTACATCTGGCAAGCCCTCTTTACTAGCTTCTGACCGATACTAGAATTACAACAGATGGGACACTGCCGCACTTGGGCCTAATCTAACACATTTGCCCAAGTTGAAAAAAACAAAGTCAGACTTGTTGTATCAGACAAATGAGTTTACTCAGCTTGCTTTATTTGACAATGTAGACTGGTTTTACTAATTAGGTTCCATGATATCTGTTTCTATAATTTAAAAGAGTTAAATCTATTACTTTAAGGTTTTGATAAGAATATCAAAAGCATGCAGGATAAAAACGATTCCTAAGAAATACTCTATTGGCACAGATTGATGTGAACAATGGTTCCCTTTTCCCAGTGGTCCTTTCCAAGTATATTTAAAGACAGTTCCTAAAAGGGAAAAAAGTAGTAGGTGTCATTTTTGGAAGAACTACTGGGGCTTGTGTGTAGTCACTGAGGGCACGTTTCGCTTTCAGAATAAGCAACAAAGAACTTGCTGAGCAATTTCCATGCATATCCGCTATGAGATAAAGTCTGGAGAAAGCTCATTGGCTCACGTAACATGGTAACATGTATTACTGCAGATAAGTCACCAACTGCATGGATAAAATCATTAATTTAAATAGTTGTTATTGCTTTACACTGAGAATTGAACATAAGGAAAAAAGGGTATATCACCTACGGCAGTCAGTCTTGGAACAATGCTTAGATGCAACCCTGAATCCAATTACTGGGTGATTGCACTGACATAATGTGTGGTGGTGCCATGGGAGAGATTTGCCTGTGTGGGTGATGCTGCCTGAGGTGGGCATGTCAACAGCTTATGGTGGAAGAGGTGCCCTGGCAGCAAATCTTGTGCAAATTTCACTCAATAGACGGAGTGTCCTTCAGCTAGTCGCTTCCTGTCCCTGTTCCTATTTTTCGACCTACAAACTGAGAGGTTGGAGCACACATTCTCCTGAGGTCCCTTTCAGCCTCGGGGCCCTTTGCTTTCTCTGTGTTGGTCCACTCGTGCCGAGGCACTCCCCCTAGAATCCCAGTCTGGCTGGCACTGATTACCACTGTATGTTCTCGCGGAGTCATGTGAATACGGCTGCCACTCCTGGGAACTTTCAGAAAATGATCTGGTAGAACAGTCAGGTATAAATGTGTAACACACAAGAAATCTTGTTTCAGACCCCCAGGAAGCAGCACGATGACCTTGCTACAACTTCATAGCAATCTGCATCTGCCACACTGCCCTCCTCTTCTTCTTTTATACAATCCAGGCTTACAATCATGTGGGAAGAAGCATCAAGGCTGCCAAAGCTATCAGGGACCAACAGACACTTATTCTGCTCATTTATAAATACTCTAATATATTATCATAGGTGCCTTATGAGAAAACAAAGGAAAACAATTACAACTAATAAGGGAACTTGTGGTAGATGACAAAAAATAGCTCTATTTTGCTTGGTATGCATTGTAGAGGAACACTCAGAGTGTTTTGGGGGCCTTTCATCCTGTGGAGGAACGCTCAAGAGGAAAGTGGACAAATACGAGGCCCTAAGCCTGTCTACCTTGGTGCAAATATGACCTTCACAACTGGGTGGCTGTGTGGCTAGGCGGGGTGAACGACTGACTCTCTGAGTCCCACTGTCTTTATCTACAAATTGAAATAGCCCCCAAAGAGTTCCTGTGGGGGTTAAATGAGATGAGCAATGCAAACATCACAGGCTGGAGCATAGGAAAACATAAGAACATTGGGACTAATACATTTTTATAATGCCACCTTCTATTTTAGGAATATGATAAAGTCATTCCATTGACTTCAGTTAGGAAATTCTAGCAGGTAAGGAGTCAAATCCATCATTCCTGATAGCACTAGATGTTCAGTTTTCTTTCTCCTTACAATCATTTCCATTATAAAAGAAAAGTCAAGTCAAATTTGTTCAGTTAATTTTGGCCTGAGAGGTACTTTTAGGATCCTTATAGTTTGCCTGTACGGTCAGGTTTATCAGTTCACACTTGCTAGCGTGAAAGACTCCTTTCCTATCACTGCTTCTGCCACTTCCCTTATCCTGTCTTTCTTCTGAAACAAGTGGACTTGCAAGATATTTCACTCCCTGTTTTGGCAAGCACACTTGTCGGTGTAGGAGAGTTCTGCCCATGTACGTAGCCATGGGCTACAACAGGAGAGGCTAGCAGGCAGAAGGTCTTTCTTCCGCAGGTGCCAGGACATTGAAAGCAGGGGCCCTGCTGGCTATCCTCCTTCTAAGAGTGCCCCGCCACTTCCGAAAGGTAGCTCTTATGGACCCCAGAATAAAGCTAAGGGAAATGTACTATATTTAATAGCCTGAGGAATATTCCTAGCTGGATGAGAAGTAACAGAAAACGAGCGGAATAGAGGCAGTGAGTTTTGTTTAGTGTAGAGCTATCTGAAATTTCATATCACAATAAATTTATTTCAAACAGAAGTTAAATTTTGAACTCTTAAATTTGGCTCAGAGAAGCTCAGCCACACAGCAAATTTATTAAAGGCTATGATACTCATTTTGTGTAACCAATGGTCATATGCTAGGTGCTAAAGTGTAATAGGAAACAAAAGGTTTTATAAAATAAGACATCAATTTAGTACAACTTAATAGAAAACAGCTTGGCCTATTTGTGACTTGCTACTTGAACGACCTTGTATGATTCTTCTACAAAGTGAGTACAGTTTCTCAGCTTTCTTCTGGGCTTTGGGTCAATTCTTCATCTATTTAAGTTCTTGAAAGGCTCTAACGGCATGTTCACTTGCTCAGATATTTTTGTAAAACTTGTTAGAAGAGATCTATCAGCTATAACGCATTATTAGGACTATTGTCTCTTTCTACTCTGACTCTTCTTTGTGTTGGTAGCAGTGACGTAGCTGTGGGCATTTGTGAGATCCAGCCAAAAGGGAAATTGACTTAGAGACAGTTAACACTGGATGTGGTAGGATACACTTATATGTCAGTTATTTCTATGTTTACTTAAATTACTGCCGGCCATCTTGGGCTGGAAATGGTCACTTCTTCCAGTCCTGGGACATAGAAATGCAGGGCAGAGGTCATACTGTGGTGTGCACAAGGCTGGAGCAGCTGGCACTGGTAGACTGTGGGTGGCAGAGAAAATTTATGGAGGTACAGGTTGGTAGAGAAGATAAGGCAAGTGAGAAGGTTACTCTGGAAAAATCACCAAACCTTAAGGCTCACATATGGGAAAAAGATACTATGTTAGTTCCCCCTAATCTGCAGTTTCAATTATGCTACAGTTTGTAAATATTCAATGGAAAAATTCCAAAAATAAAGAATCCATAAGTTTTAAATAACTGTTTTAAACTTTATCATAAGAGTGTAGGAAAAGGGGTGGGAGTATTGTAGCTCAGTGATTCATGTGCCTACATAGCAAGTGCAAGTCCCTGAGTTCAACTTCTCAGCATCACATAAGCTGGGTACAATGGTGCATGCCTGTAATCCCGGAACTCAGGAGGCTAAGGCAGGAAGATTACCATGTGTTTGAGGCTAGCCTGGGATACACAGAGAGCTCAGGACCATCCTGGACTACAGAGTGAGACCCTTTTTCATAAAACAAAACAAAACAAGAATGTAGGAAAAAACACAGTATATACAGGCTTTGGTAGTACCTGGAGGGGAGGTCTCAGACCATATTCTCTGTGCATAAAAAGAGGCTACTGTACTAATATGGAACCATGGAGCAAAAGAACTTCTAAAAAATTTTCAACAATAAAAAAATACTTGTTTTGATCAATGATGCTAGAGGAGAAAAGTTAGATATTTCCCTATTCTGTCCATAAACAATATTACAAAATAAACATTACATGAAGACACATCCAAATGTTCTGCCAAATTTAGGTGAAAAACATTAGAGAATACATTAATAAACTACGCTATTTATTCTGGATGTGGTTGTATCTGTAGCATTTGCATGTTTTAAAAGCCATATTGCACTTCTTTTTTGATTTAAAGAGGTATTAATTTTCAAACTTACCTTTGAGTTTATCCTTTCATTTAGAATGTATTCCAACTGCCTATCTTCATATCCTACACAGATCAAACGTGCCACCAGACAGCTCATTGTTTCTTTGAGTATGAAATAAGCTTAGGTACATAAAGTGCTCACATGACGTATGCCACTGTGGCTCAGGCCATGCACCTGGCTTAGGGTAAGAGTCCTGCTGGGGTGGGAATTGATGGGCACCTGTGAGACCATGTCAAATAGCAACAGGAGAGATGGTCAGCATGCTGGGCAAGGTACAGAAGCCTTCGGGAGCATCATGACCAGGGATACATGAGAGGCACAGGGCAGAAGGAGCAGGACAGTCTGTGCTGGCAGGGAGCCGGAAGAGTAAGGCCATAAAGGAGTAATAGCAAGCCAAGGAGCCCAGTGTGCTGTGCCTCTCTGTTACCACTTCGTCTTCACGGCTTCAGTACTAAGCCATGGGGCTCCACTACTGCAATTCTGCCATCGCTGCCCTAATCCCTGGGTCCAAATGTCTGCTGGAATTACTGACTTTTGGTATGTGATGAAGGAATGTGATGCATAGGTCACATACTTCACACCACCTGGGGAAGTCTGAAGTAGTACCACATCACCCAACCCTAGGATTTCTGCAGCAAATAGAAGTATTAACATTTTTGATTTTTAGCCAGAATTTGCTTTGATTAGATTTATCTGTATAGTTGTGGCAAGAGGTTAGAGATTGAATTGGAAGGGGCTGAGAGTCGAGGCAGGGACAGTATTTGATTCTCATGTTAACCTAATGGCCTATACAAGCAAAGATGTGAGCTGGACATGGTCTCCCCGTAATGTGTAAGGAACATGTGAGTCCCTGTGATGAGGCTGAGTGAATGTCAATCACAAAAACCTGCCATTTTTATAGGTTGAAAATAATCAAATACTGGCCATTTCCTAGGGTCCATGGATCTGAAATATCAGAAGCACAAACCAACAAGAAAAAGCCCACTTTCCCTTCCTGCTTTCCCATCGCAAGCCCCACTATTTGACTTGGATTTCTTCAGGGAGCTGTGGACCTGAGTCCACAAACGCCTCCTTATGGTGAATGATGTCTCCATTTGGCTTTGTAAAATACTAATTCTTAGGTTTATTCTGGGAAGATAAGTGTTCATTATATGTTCAATATTTTTTATTTCTGAAGTATTTGCTTACATTATCACAGAAATACTTTTTTAAAAAAAATTAGAAGGGTATTTTCAAGAAGGAAGATTTAAAAAAATTTTTTATTTATATATTTATTTTGAGACAGTGTCACTCTGTAGTCCTGGGTAGTCCTGAACTCACTATGTATCATAGGCTGGCCTCAAACTCAGGCAATCCTCTTTCCTCAGTCTCACAAGTGCTGGGATTACACAGGCATGTGCCATTACTCTTGGCGTATGTGGTGCTGGGAAATCGAACTCAGGGCTTTGAAGCTCACTAGGCAAGTGCTTTACCACTGAGCTATTCCTTCAGCCCTCTCGAGAAAGTTTAAGAGGCAGAAGAAACTTCTCTGATTGTCTCACTGGGATAGGAAGTTCATTAAACTTGTCAAGGCCATATAACGTTTAAATTTAAACTTCAGGAGATCTTAACTCTCTACCAACAGAGACGGTCAGTCCTGAAAAATCTCTCTGGTTCTGTATATATATGGCAGGGCACGGGTGGCTGGGGAAGAAGCAGAAGAAATAGAGGATTTTGTTGTAATAGTTAATGGTTACTGAGTATCGACAACTTCAGGAGAAGCTGCATTGTTGGTGAGGTTAGCTCTGGTCCTTGCTCTAGGGCACAGCCAGCCAGAAGTGGAGGGCTACCTTTTGTTATGAGTACCATAGATTACTGAGTGAAATAACAAAATAAAAAAGATTACTGTACACGTCATTACCAGAAAGTAGTAAACATGTTCAGACTGCTGAGTTTCATCTCATGCAAGAGCTACCATGACTTATATGAACTCTACACATTGTTCCAGAGGTGCATTCAGAGACTTCGATGGTAGGCTGGGGCAGTTAACCTCTGAATAATAACAATGTTGCTTTCCACAGAAGTTCTGGACTTGACATATTCTAGACCTGGAAAGCATAAATGGTATTATCCCTGTTTGTACAAATAAAAATAAATTCATCTTCCAACTGCTTAACCCATTCGGAAAGATGAACACATGAATAGATGGTGGCTAAATCAATATTAACAAATCTCTTTTGGCTTAGCAAATCATGATACATTACATTCAGCAAAGGTGCTTGACTTATAAAACTACAAATAAACAACTCTTTTCTGAAACAGCATTTTGATCTGTCTTCTGAAACTACATTTCCTGTTCATTTATACAGCTTTGTGAAACTTCCCATTAAATGCAAATAATATATCTATAAAACAAAAAGAAACTCTCAATAAACTTTCCATTCCACAGACCACGAGAGGCTTACATGGTGTTTCTGTGAAAATGGTAATAGAACTGACATGCGGTCCAGAGCCCTTTCTCTAACACATTTTTGAGGAGGCGCCGAGAGCCTGTACTTTCTTGGCCCAGACTGACATTCTGAAAGGAGATCTGAACAAAACACTAGAATTAAACCTACTACACATCATTTGCTGCAAACCACCCCACAGCCTCTACTCCTGGAATATTTCAAGGAACACATCTGAAATCCACTTGTCTGCTTTACAAAACTAGAGAGAAAAAACAGTTTCAGGTTTATTCTGCCCTGCGAAGCTATCTACATCTCCAACCAGAGTTTTGGGTCCTCCAAACTCTGTCCTCCAGCAAGTCCACTAATCTGGCCTGGCTACGAAGATGAGGACGCTGGGATTCTGTATCAGGCTGTTTACTTAACACATGTCACATATAAAATAAGGATTGCTTTGGCTGAAAAAAGCAAGTCATTTATAAACGTGCATTTATAAGGGCAGATGTCAAGGCAACTGTGCAAACCACTTGTCAACGTATCTAGAGGAAATTGTGTAATCAACTTAACATTCCAGTTAGCCTTTACCTGCAAGGTCAAGCTCAGAGTTCCTGTATGTCACCACACTAGCCTATTAATCACTCTGCAGGAAATTCCACATTTTTCTTTAGATTAAACTATAGAAAGTAGAGCAGAAACAGAATCTAGAGAGGATTTCCTATTCGTTTCTGTTTCCTCTTAGTTGCCTGATGTTTCATGATTTAACTTTTTAACTTGCCTTTTAAATAAGTCCAAAATTATGTATTTCACAATGCCTTGTTATCAAGAGTTTTTACCACACAGAGGTAAATCCAAGTATTTGATGGCTGGATACCAAATTACTGCGACTATTCCAACCAGAGATAGAAAGCACTGGCAGTGTCAAACAAGTAGCAGGCTTTTCATTCCAGAAAGAAACAAAGAAAAAAAAAAAAAGCCTCCTAAATTTAAAACCCTTTCCCCTTCTTTATGCTGCCAAAGAAGGGTCAGTTGTGAGTTTCTGAAGAGATCCTAATTTTAGCTATTTTTTAAAGAATATCATCTTCCAATATCTTTAAACATATTTTACTTGAAAATACTTTCATTGTGCTTTAACTTTTAAACAGCTTTAAGAAGGTATAATCCATATACCATGCAATTTTGCCCATTCAGAGTTTAAAATTCAATGGGTTTTTGCATATTTATAGATTTGTACAACCATCATCACAACAGTTTTACAACATTTTCATGACTCTGAAAAGAAATCTGGAAGTTTGGGGTGTAGCTCACTAGTAGAGCATGTGTTTAATACATGAAAGGCCTTGGGTTCGATTCCCAGTACTTTTTTCCCCACCAAACCCCCCACATACCCATTAATCAATCACTCTCCATTTCCTCCTAACCTCATCAGCTCTAGGGAACCACTAATCTACTTTGTGTCTCTACAGATTTTCCTATGGCAGAAGTTTCATACAAATAAATTCATACAATTTGTGGTCTCTAGCGTCAGCCTCTCTCAATAAGCACAGTTCCCAGGTTCATCCACGCTGGGTCAGCACTTCACCTGTTACGGATCTCTAGTATGCCACATTTCTCTATACTGTAGTTGATGGGCAATTTAGGTTGTTTCCATTTTTGAATCGTTATGCATATTGTTGCTTCTACGTTTTTTGTGTACATGAATGTTTTCATTTGTCTCGGGTGGAAGTGCTCCATCACATGTTTAATATTTGAAATTGCAAAACCATTTTCCAAAATTTTAGTTATCCTCGTGGGTAGGACGCAGCTTCTCACTGTGGTTCAAATACCTTTTAAGGAAATGTTCACAGGAGGATGCTTTCATCATGTTCCCCTGATCAGAATAGCAAACCCCAACCACTTAATGGCTGTGATGCTGTATAGAAGACATTGTGGAAAAGAGTAAAGGGAACACAGAGCACATGCACAAAAACCCAGTGGCTTTGGGTTACTACCTTGGAGTCACTATCGTGAATCTACAGTCTTCTGAATGAATTTCTCCACATTTAAAAACATAAAATAAAAAATTCTCACGGGGCATTCACAGTTGCAATTCGTTTTGATTGTTATTTGGCTTTTTTTGTATGAGTTACTTTTAGGAGAGACTTTTAGTTACTTTTATTAAGACTCTTAGTCTTAACTGTAATATGTAATTTTAAAAAATGATTAATTTTGCTTCTGAGAAGCTATGTGTAGCCACTGGTTCTAACTGAGTAGCTTCCACACTTATGTTTTTACTTTCTGAGGCCTTGGTCCAAGCAACAAGAAAGATAATCCTTCTTTGTGGACATTCCCACAGTTAACCCCACACACATCTGGATGGCAGTTCAATAGTCCACTGTTATTCAAACAATCTGTAATCACACGTACTATGTGTCAACTAACAAGCCAGGGCGTATGGCTTTTCAGTATTCCGTAGCATGCAGCACGCACAATTTACAAATGAAATAAAAATCGACAGCAGAGACAATGGCACATTCTTCGCTGAATAACTGAGTGAAAAGAGCTTCTCTGTTGAAATATAAACCATGGCTTGTTATTTTGACAGCAAATAAAAGAGGTTCGGAAAACCATATTTCATCTGTGAAGTCTCTTAAGCATGGGAAAATTCTGTATCTGTAGTATGGAAGAATATGGGACTACATGTTTCTTTAAGTTAAACTTCATTTGAAATATAGTTCGCTGAATTCAACAGCCCATTGCTTTACGTTTACAGGACTGGATAAACCAGGCAAGACTGCCATCCACAGCATGGCCAACTGTTTCTCTATTTCTTTCAGTGAGGAGAAAGGAGGAAAGGAGCAGTTGAGTTCAACTCTCCCAGTGGCTGATTAACAATTTTGGAAACAAAGGGTTTGATAAGGCCAGAGGAAGTTGAGCTTGTCCTGAGAAAAAAGGGCTGGGGACAGGCTCTCCACACACATGTCTGCTGAGTCCCCAGACAAGTGAGACAAGGTGCCAGAAACAGCAAGCTGATGAGCGGTCACTGTGGGATAGAGAGGTGTTGGGAAATGCAACCGGGGCGTAGCTGCACAGCATTCCACCTGCCTCATCTGATTGGTGGCATGGTGGCCTCTGACCCTGGAGGGCTGCATGTATCACTGGGAATCTGGAGCCCATTCAGTGCAAGCGCATGCTTTGCTAGATCATTTGGCTAGATCACTCCTTAATTCTGTATGATCCAGGCACTGAAAGATACAGCATTTCTTTGTGAGGTCTTTTCCTGAGGCTTTCCCCACTGGCTTTTTGCCCACAGCACCATAACTTGACTCTTGGGCTCTGCTGAAAGCTTCTTAATGGAGGACAGTCCTCTTTCCAAGGTAAACACAGTTCTGTCATATTGTAAACACAACTACCTTGTAAGAAAATAACCATTAAGATCCAGGTGGCTCATGAGAGGAAGAAACTGTCACTGTTTAATCAGCTTGTAACGGGGAGGAAAGATTAGTTTCATATTGAACTTCACACATCTTGATTTCTCTCCAAGCACAGACTGGTAATTCCTTTAATATTTTAGATGTCTAGCCATTTCTTTTCCAATTCACTAGACATTCATTGAAGACGTATTATATGCCAAGAACTATGCTGAATTCTGGAGATATAACGACAAAGGATACTCAATCCCATCCTCAAAGATCTCAGTCTTAAAAAAGAGTGATGTCTGTGTGGAATAACTTATAACACAAACTAACAGGTGTGCAGAGGAGCGTGAGGCATCACAGGGGAAAGAAGAGTTGTTCTGCCTGAGGGCTTGAGAAAGCTTCAAAGAGAAGGAGACATTTAAACTGGACCTTGTGAGATGAGTGGGCTCTACTTAGACACACGGGCTTGGAGAACAGTGGAGGAACTTGTCAATGATCTCCTAGTCTACTCTGCGCTCAACAGAAGCCTCCTTGACGAGACAATAAAACCAACGACTAGGAACCAGGAGAGGAATCTGAACTCCCTTCCCACCCTCCATTCTCATCACTGTTTGCTCCTAACGAGATAAGAACTGGACTGTAGTGCAGCAACCAATCCAATCTTCTTTAAGCAGATAAAACACTAATCGCTGGATACATGTGGACATGCAGGAGGACTCCATGTCCATCCCTGAAGCTGCCTACAGGGGACACATCTCCATTCTCGGCTCCCTCAAAAGCACTGGAAGATACTGAGTCTAGAGCTCAGATATAAAACTAATAACAAATAGTGAAAGCAGAAAGAAATGTAAGAAAAATGACTCAGCAACAGCAAATCATCATATATATATATATATATATATATATATATATTCCTCAGAAGTACATTTTGAAAGCAAAGGTGGCTACAGGCAGCTGCAATTCGCCAGATCACTGTGGGTCTCAGTGACCTTGACAGCCATCTTCATATGGATGGAGTGCTCTTTTTCTATTTTTGAGGTACCACTGTGCTTCACATACAGAGATTTGGCCTTAAGATCACAGGGCTTGATTAAGGCGTCAAATGCTGTCCCTGCCACCTCCTGGGAATGTAGGCTCCTTGCTCTCATGTGCCTAAAATACTGCATACCCTTGTCTATAAGGCAGCAGGGAGCATAAGATAGGAAGAGACTTGAAAGTCAGCCTTATTGTTTTGCTAGGGTGTTTTCATTTGTTCAGTTAAATCACTTTTTAGTTATCTCCTTATGGGACAAAGGAATGCTGCATATCTTGTTGAAATGTCCTCTTGCTAACTATTTCATGGGTTTCTTGCTTAATCATGATAGAATCATAGAGTTTTGGGAAGGGATGAGACAAGCCATCTAGAATGAGATGGTACAGTGGATGCTCACATCTACCCGGGGAGCTTGCAGATACTCTGCACGTGTGAGTACTTGCACTAACAGCATCGTACTACTCATTTTCCATTCTAAGTATCTCTTTCAACGAGAAAACCTTCTTTTTTTTTAAAGTCACAATATTTTTAGGTAATTCCAGCTAGCAGTCTTTAGCCTTTGGGGCCACAGAATAACCATTCTGAAAATTGAAGGGAATCATTGCACAGCAATTCTCATCAACTCTTGACTCACAATGCATACTACTTTGTATAGATGTCTCCAATTCTGTAATTTAGAATAGGTTTTGGCTTCTTTTCAAAAGAGCCACTTTTAAAGCCATGCCTTTTCCTAAGTTTCAACTTCTGTCTTAACTCTACAGCACATCCCAGTCAAAGTAACAATTCATTCTATTTATACAGTCACCCATGTATCTACTCAACCATCAATTCATCTACCCATCCAACACTTAGGAAAACTCACTGCAAAATTTTAAGTACTCTTCCAAGGACCAGGATTAGAGTAGCAAACAAGATAGAACAAGTGTCTGTCCCTGCATCCCTTATAACCAAGAGGTAGCGTCTCAGAATAATCAAAGTCAGAGAATGTTTCAGAAGTAGACAGGGAGCGGCATTAAACTAAAAACTGAAAGAGAAGAAAGTCAGCCAAGTCAAGATCTAGAGGAATAATAACCTAGAAAAAAATAGATTAATATATATGCACATATACTTTTTCAGTTTTAAAATATATTTTAAACTTGATCATTTCAGATAGAGTCATTTGTTAATTCCATTTTACCTTTTTGCAGTAATCCCAAATTAAATTGGTTGATCCCTGTCTCTCTGTGGTCCATGAACATGCTGCTTTTCTCCAGAATTTCAATTAAAAAGGTCTGGTAGCACTTGAAGTGCCAAAGGGGACTCAGTGATTAGCCTGACAGAATATTAATTTCAAGTGAGTTGCAGGATTTCTGAGTAGTCAAGGAAGAACAAGGTATTTAAACTAAAAGCCAATTCACATAACCCAAGAATAGGCTTTGTGTGTTCTAACCAATTAAACCTCCTCTAGATTTTAACAGCTTTGTTTATGAAACCCATATTGAAAATAAAATGTTTATTACAATTTTTGGAAGGTGAGGTATAGAACTTGGCACAGTATTGATTAATAACTTGTGGATGGCTGGTGTGAGGAAAACAGTTTTGAACCAGCTGTAAACAATGCACCGGCAGAGCGCCTCAGCTATTTGTAGGCTTGGGCTTGCCAATTTGTAATTAGTTGCAGATTTTCAATTACGTCTCAGCAAACAAAATGGTTTTATTTGCATTGTTTACTTGGCATTTAATTTAAGAAGAATCCAATTGATTGTTTGTGAAGACAGATGAATTTGGAGGGTAGGGGTAAAATAACTAGATACATCTTTGAGTAGCCCTACATCTGCATTTTTGTTCTGAGTGGGAACAAGTGTACAGAACTTGGCCTACATTCAATCAACTCTATCTCACAATCTCAAGATGCCTCCTGTGCAATTTGTCAAAAAGAAGATTTTTGGCACCTTCACATAAAACTCTTGAGATTTGTAATGAAGAACATAATCAGAGAGAAGAGAAAAAGAAGCAAGGTTGCATTTTCTGCTAATTGAAACTGGTTAACCACTGTGGGTAACTTAAATTCAATAGAAGATCAAAATAATTACTATTTTGGATGTCAGTCCTTGTTACTGTGCTCTACACTGGTTTTCTCTGTGATTTGGGGCTCCTTACAGGCCCATAGTTTTTTCACTGGAGAAGAAAATTCAAATAACTGAAAATACGCATTCAGAATTTACACAGTGGCTGGTATCTCTAGTGGTGTGAGAGACGAAAAGGAATGAGGCCAGATTACTGTCCTCAAGAAGCTCAGAGTTTGGTGGGGAAAGAAGAGAATTACAACGAGGCCTAATTAAAACTGGCTGGGTAAGTATCATGATCAAAACGCTGTGACTGGCAAGAAAGGAAAAATTCATTCTGACTAGTGGGTCGGAGAAGGTGAGAAGGTAAATTGCAACAGATTACAAAGGAGAAATGGATAGCGGCAGCTGAGGGGAGAGGATGGACATTTTAGGAGTAGGAACAGTGCACATGAAAGGAATAAGGGATCAAGTGAGCACTGTGTGTCTAAGGCCCACGAGGCAGTCTGATATCACTGGACCAGACAGAGTATACTGATAAAGGACAAGACTGAGGTAAATGGGAGTAGTGACACAAGTTGTTGGTGGCCTTGGCTGGCATAATGAGGAGCTTGAACCGTGTTCTAAAAACAGGGGAGAGCCACTGAAGGGAACTGAGCCAGGGGTGACATGGTAAGACAGGCTTGAGAAAGACCAGCTGGAGATGAACGGTGCCTGAAAAAAGGCAGGAGCTGTAGGAATGTAAATGAGAACTGACTGAAGGCATCTCAGAGGTGGACTCTCCAGAACTTAACGAGTAGGCAGCAAGAGCAAGAAGAGAGGAGAGAGCCTGGTGATGCCATTATCCAAGACATAAAGCAGAAGAACAAGTGTGTCAGAATGACAAACACACCTGCATGCACACATGTGCATGCACACAACCCAGCAGAAAATGCCATAGCAAAACACCACAGCAAAGTTTAAAACAGTGTGCTAAATAAGTCAGTCATAAGGTCACATATTCAATGATTCAATTCAAATGAAATATCCGACATAGGTAAATCCGGAGAAACAGGGCCTAGGAAACAGAGAATGGCTACGTAATGGGTTCAAGGCTTCCCTCTGGGAATGATGGGAATGCTTTAGAACTAGATAGAGGTAATATTTGTACAATACTGTGAATATCACTTTAAAATGATTAATTTTATGTTGTTAAAAGATAAAAGCAAAAGCAAAAACAAAAAGCAAATCACCCTGGCTGCGATGGACCCTTGTGTTTTAGAATTGCACAAGCCAAGAATCTCCTCTAAAGTTCAAATGACACCAACACAGAGACTAGAGGAAGGCGTGCCACTGCCCATCCACTGAGCATGACATCTGTCTTGTCCCCAGAGGACACACTGCTTCCTACTTGTTACTATGCACGTTGTCTGTGGAGAGCCTGGGCTGATAGCCGTGGGAATGTTCAATTGGCAAGAACCCATTCCTTGTGGGTACATCCTCTATTTGGGAACCTCCACCTTTACTATGTCAAACTCTGGTTGACCTAGTAATGTGAGTAGTCACTCTGTCATGGGGAGACATATGAGGGGAAGGGGAAGCAGCAATGCGTGCACTGAGAGCAGCACTGGGTCAGGAAACAGAAAGGAAAACTTTCCGGCATTCATATTGGTCGTCAGTAGCCCTGGGGGAATAAAGGGCTCCCTGATGCTCAGTGCATCATCAGGAAGATTAATTAACATTTGTAAAGGCCACACACAATGTGAAAAGCCCAGTAATGGATCTCTAAAAGCTGGAGTCCCTGTTTTCCAGAAGGGTCATGAAACAAGGAGTGGAAAATATTCCCTGGAAGACAGAGCTGGATGACCTCGGCCATGAAGAACATTGCAAAGAAACGACTGGGCTTGTCTGGGATTCTCTTCATTCTCAAGTTGAATCTGATCTGACAGATGTGGTGAGTAATTAAACCCTTGTCCATTCATAGTCTGAATGCTTGCACTGCACAGAGAATGGGGCAGGAATAATGAGAGGCACAGCCCCTCCGGGACTATTCAGGAATGCTCAAATTTGCATGGTCACATGAACCCGAAGGAAGTGGATTATGCTGGCCTGGCCAGGAAATGGAGACCGCCAAAGCTTCCTGATTTGCATAAATCATAGGGCTGGAAGGCAGAGAGGCTTAAGGGACCTCAAAGGAGGCCAGCTGTAGCTCCCTCTCCTCGAATCAGGCACATCTTTGGGGTTAGATGCCTTCTCAGTAAGACTGTATAGGTAATTTAACTTGTGATGTCATTTATGTGAAAGTTTTTTCAATATGTATCCTTAAGTTTCCAAAATGCTCTTAAAAGTGAAATTGCTGCAGTCTCCTAACTGAATGGATGCCTTTAATCATCTTGTGGGGGAAAAGGTGATTTGGTAAGGGGTAACGCATTTTATTATGATTCTTGCTGTCAAATAATTTCTAATTGTGTGACAAGGTGCTTAAGTGAAGGATTGTTCATGGCTTAAAAACACAGCTAATGCCTCTCAGAAAGGATTATTTTCTTTTTAAGTTCCAAATGAAGGCTACCAATTAATTAATTCATTTACATAAAAATGTCTTGGATCAGTTTCCTGCAAAGATAAAGGGTGAAATCTACCCTCTAATTGGAAAAAGAAAACCTGCTGTTGTTATAGGGAATAAACATATAGAAGTAATCTACCAAAAGTAAATAGGAGTCATCTGTTAAAACAAATGTCAAAAATTTTATTTCATTCTATGCAATATGAGTGATATCATATACTCAACTGAGTAACTTTTCCTTAAACATGCCTTTCCATGCACACAATTTTACACAATTTTCTTACTGGAAGATGTGAAAATTACGTGATGGGTTCCATGGGGCTGGATGCAAACCTTTCTTCAGTTTTGCCTCCTACCTTTGGCTAACTTCATGTTACCTTCTACATTCGCAGGTATGAGTCAACTGAGAGTAAAGGCCTCCAACCTTTACTCTCGTCAGTTCCACATGAGTCCTACACTGACAGAAGCATTCACTATACACCCAGGGTGCAACAAAGCAGGCAGATATTTACTAATGGAAAACTGAAGTTCCTTAATCACTTTAATATATATAATCAAATTGAAAGTACAAATTATCCAGACTAATTACACGTAATTTCTTGACATTAAATTGTTCTCTTATCAAGAGAAAAAAAATCTTTATTTATAGCAGATTTTTCCTTGTAAACTGTATCTCACAACAAATCCCATATTTCTAGTGTCTTGTCTTGTCCTGGATGACTGGTATCTGTTTTCCCAATTATTTTTCCCAGCTGAGGTTGTGCTGCCATTTTTACAATTGCAAGTGGTCTTTTTGTAATTATTTACTGGACTTACTGACCTAAGGTAATTAAGTGAAATGCTGAGAAAAGTGGAAAGGAGAGAAAGAGAAAAGGGTAAAATGATGAGATGGAGAAAGTTGGAAAAGAGGATGAATAGGAAAAAGGGAAAGCGGTAAAAACAAAGAAATAAACACCACACCAACCCCCCTAGAGGTACGAGCTGTGATAAGTAGGAGGAAGAAATGCACAATCTTGGGCTCTGATAAGTGATGAACTGGCAGTGTCCACATGTCACTTGTCAAGAGCTCAATGTGTTAGTGAACTAGCAGGAAGTGACACTCAGCCACACCGGCTCCTCACCATCCTCTACTATAAATGAATTGAAAGGTAGAGCTCACAGTTTCTCTTTTGGACAGACAAGTTCAAGCAGCAAGGAGACTATTATCGCTGGCCCTTCTCTCTATTTCACAAAGGTGCTGAAAGCAAGGATTATCGATAAACTGGGAGACACATTCTCACAGGCAGAAATGAAAAACTCAAGTTTGTAAGGATGCAGTAAAAACAGAGCTACAGAATGAAGGTAATCTCTGGTTTGCTGGCAGCTGTAATCTCTCTCCCTTAAAAGGCCCGTTTCCGCCTTTGAAATAATCCAGATCCTTCATGTGCTCTTCTGAGGAGCTCAGTATATCTTATACAGGCAGCAGTCCTGTTAGCCTCCTTCTCACCTTCCCTCCTAGTCAGTGAGGCCTGTCCAGAGACATTACAGCACTGATGCAGGTGAAGTCCTGATGTTAGGGCTTCTGGCTTGAGGCCTAGGTGCTCAGCCCTTGGCCTTGGAGTTTTCTAGGGAGCAGGTTATATTAGGTTTGCTACTCTCAGAGGGTTGGGAGATTCTTCAGAATCATAGGCAGACATGGCACCACTCACCTGGACAGGCATACGTCCTGTGCTTAGTTTCTCTAAAGAGAACTTAGAGGACACACCAACAGTGTCCAGCCTTATTGGCTATGGAGTGCTGATCTGACTATGTTCTACTGTTCTCGCCATCAACGACAAGAACACCACCACAGGAGGTGAACTGTGCCTCGGTGGAGATTCCTTGGAAGTGCTTATGAATTTCGGTTCCTTTTCTTGTTACTTCTGCTATATATCTTGAAACAGGTAGAAAGTTCTCAGATTCTTTATAGAGATACCTGTTCAAAACTGAGACAATAATTTCTATCTTTGGAAACTGTTGATAATTAACAGTGAGCATATTTCTTGGCACAGAAAAGCCCCTAACAATTGCAATTACTGGAATTATTAACAGAAAAAGAAGCACGTTTAAGGCTATGAAAACTGCGTTATTTTCCTAGCGTTCTTTCCAGAGGTCTTAGCTATTCAGGTCTGTTTGCATTCATTTTGGTCTTTGCTGATATCAACACTTTATTTAAGGAGTGCCAGAAACGCTAATCCAAGAGAAACATATGCTCCATGTCACTGACCTCTTTAAGTGACACCTTTTTCATTAATTATTACCTTCCAGTGACTGTGGCCAGTTTCTATTTTCCCTTTTGGCTGTTGTGTGTTTGAGGGTAGAAGGTGGTTTGAAACCTTTCTCGTCAAGGAGAAAAAGACCATACATATTTTTAAAAGGAAAAATAAAAACAAAACAAAATCAAACAAACAACAATGCAAAACCAGGACCAACCAACCAACCAAAATAAATAAATTAAAAAAATAAAAAAACCAAAATAAATAAAGGGAAGTATTATTTTTAAGGCTGAGAACTTAGGCACAAGGGGTTCTGAGACCATCATGAACACTTACAAAGGACATGACCTAAATCAGTTGTTCCCTTACTTATAAAAGAGAATAATAAAAAGATTTACGTCAGGGATACTGTAAAGATTTTTTTTTTTAACAATCCACTAACATAATGTGCCCAGTGCTTAGCCTCATGCTTAATACAAGGAATGGGTACCAATAACCATGGAACCACAAATCAACTCCCACGCAGGAGTCAGTGCCCTGGTGCAGTAGATATTCAATGCTACGCATTGCTGAAGAACATCCTTGGAAACTGGTGTCCCTGGCCACCCCCACGCATGCCTTTGTTTTTGTTTTTCCACTTAAGGAAAGTCATTTGTACTTGAAAGTAATTATTTAGCCCAGCGCTCTGTGATATATGTGTTTAAATGGTGCTGACACCTGAGGTTATCAGTCTTTTTATTTGTGAAGACAAAGGTCACATCTGATTTCTGCGACTGGGCTCACAGCTTGTGAACAAGCCCTACCATTCCCTTAGTATCTCCTGCATAATAAGCAGGAAACTTTATATTTATGAACTATACCAATTGACTGTGTTGATCGGAGGTGTATTTAAAAGCTAGGTTATTTCCAAAAATATCTCATTTAGTAGTCGTTGATAAATGAATACCAGCTGTCATTCTGCAATACACACTCACACATCTCTACACCAGTTTCATCAGCGGTGTGAGACATTCTCAATTATTCTTTTACTTTTAGCAGCTAATGTTTTGGTTCTATTCAGTGAAGAGGAGGAACAGGAGGAGGAGGAAGCTGGCGAATGATGAAACATGTCTCCTGTCTGTATCTACAGGGCCTACATCTACAGAATCTGAGAAGTTGTCCTGAGGCAAAATCTTTCTGTGATAACTGAGACAGCTGGCGACTTCAAGTTTACACAGTCACCCTGACAGCCTGTTGTGTCTCAGATGTGCTGGGTGGTGTCAGGGTGCCCACTGTGGAGACTACAGGTCCTGTAGGAGGGAAGGTGTGGGTTCAGTTCCTCCCTCTGACCATTGGCCCTCAGGCTATAAGGACTCTTGAGAGCAAAGGGTGGCTTTTCATACGCCCAGTTTTTAAAGTCAAGATTTTGGATTCCTTCAAAGAACAGATTTCACTGACCCTGAATCTCTATGAAAGACAGAGAGAGATGAAAGGAAGAGGTAGAAGGGGAAAAAAACCAAACAGAGAATGGACTACCATATTTCCCCCTTTCATTTATAAAATTTTATTATGAATATTAAATATATTATTTTCTTTTCACTATTACTATAATTATATTGGTGATCACTTTAGTTTTTCTACCCTAAAAATGGGTCACATTTGTTATTGTGACTTGGTATTTCATATCATGTGTACATGAAAATGCCATCTTAAGAGTTTCATGACATCTTGAACTCACCTGCTGGGAAAACCAATAAGCTACTCAATAACGATTTTGTTTATTCCCAATTCCATGAGGCTCTTCAGTAAAGTTAGCAACTGTTTAGATTTAGCTCCTTTCAGACTTCCTTACTCTAAGCAACTTGCCAGAACATTTTCCTATAGAGAAACATTTGGGGAAGAATGTGTCTTCTCTTTTCAGACAGAAATTTTGCTCTCTTCTGCTTTGGTTCAGGAAAGAACTACACCTACAGAAGGTGTGATTTTATGACCAACCTGTCTGACTGTAAATGAACCCACTGAGCAACCTTGACATCAGCAGGTGATACAATCAGGTAGCATGTGCCTCTCGACATGATATATTGAACCTGTATCTCATGAACACTTTAAACCTGATACTAGTTTATAGGATGTATGAGGGAAAGAGAAATTTATTGAACAATATCACAAATATGCAACAGGCCAAGCATGTAGAAATTTTTACAGTGAATAATTTAATTCTTTCAACAAATAAATATAATAAAAAGGCTGTTATAGATTCCTTAAGGATATAGCAATCAAACACAATAGGTATACCTTGTTTAGATCCTGACTTTAACTTTCTGACTATAGATATTTTTTGGAAATTAATAGGAAAAATCTGGGACAGGATTTGCAATTAATATTAAATCTATTGCTTATAACAAGGCTATTGTGGCTAAATTTCTAAAAAGTTATGATAAATATTCTAGAGCTACACAATGAAGTATATATAGGTAGAATCAGGTATCTGATTTGCACTAAAATACTCCAGTATAACTGGTTCTGCCGGTGTAGGCCTATAATCCCAGCACTCTGGGAGGCTGAAGAAGGAGAATTAGAAGTTTCAGCCAAGCCTGGGCAATTTAGCAAGACCCTGTCTCAAAATGAAGAGTAGAAATTGAGCTCAGTGTGAATCCTTGGTTTTGACTGACAGTACCAACAAACAAACAAACAAGCTCCAAAAAACAAAACAAACACCTTCAGAAAAGCAAAAAAGAAAGGGAAAAATATAATAAAAAGAGGTGAGCTACATGTTGGTGGCCGTTGAAGGTGGGTAGTGGAGATATGAGGGGTTCGGGTTCAGAAAAACGAAAGATAATTTGACAAAATAAAGCAAGCAAGCTGGGCAAGCTGATGGAAACACACCCTTATCTACCAGGTGGCTGAGTTTATGCTTACACTTTCCCAGGGCAAGATCTGAAGGACACAGGCACAGATCATTGGAGGGGCTTCAAAACCACTGTACCTGGTAGCCAGAGTTACCAGGTGTCTGGGCATTCATGGAGAGGAGTCCACAATTGTCAAAAGTTGTTGGGGCCTCTTTCTGATGGGTTGGAGATGAGTTTCTAAGGTTCTTCCTGAGAGAAGCAAAAAGAGGTTCCTACCCAGAGTCTAGTGTTCTCTTTAACTTCATTCTGAGGGAAAATTCCTAACAAGTACCAACAGAGCCATGCCATCTAGGATTCTGTGAAGCAGAGCTGGCAGTATGCCATGGCAAGCAATTCTCAGAATTGTAGACAACTGGTGTAACTCAAGGCCACACACGTCTTTCCTTCAGCTCTATCTTCCTACGTTACTAATACATTAAAGAACTGTAATAAATTTGGCCTTTGAAGGGGTTTGGTCAAATGCAGTAACACCATACCTGATACAAAAATGACCTACTGGGACCTGTAATACCTCCATGTCAGCTTTTTTCAATTAAATGACCACAACTAGCAAACAACTATTAACATAGGGACTATGTGGGATACAAAGATATTCAGTGTCTGCAATGGCGAACCACAAAATGCTTATAGGAGCAAAGGGGGAAAATGTTTCTCATATAAGTTTTTGAAACAAAGATGTTATTCAGCTTTGTGATCCTTTGAACTCCTGCTAGGAATACTTCACCAGTTTCCAGGACTGCCATTAGAAGCTGTCTTGATTGAACCTTTGTGCTACCAAAGAAAGACTGTCTACACCTGCTCCAAAATCCCAGAGAATCAGGGACTGTTGCTACTGTACGCTTAGGAACTGGAGGGACTTCATGTTCTTCCTACAGGAGCTGTAGCTACATAGCAACTGTGCCTAATTGTGCTCTCTGTTTTTTTCTGAGGATATCCCACATATTCAGATTATATTTACATTCTATACAATTAGCCATTGCTTCTTATTTAATAGCAGCCATAAGTTCTGAATTGCAGATCTGATCATTCAAAAAGGCAGGTCATTTTACACTGAGATTGTCCTGAAGATTCAGGAGGAGGGTTGCCATATGCAGTGCATGCCCTTTCCAGTTACTAAAGAGAAACTCAACATTAGCCTTCACTCTAGGTCCACAGAATTGCAGAATGAGGGAGTGGCATGGTTGGGATCTAGAAGGTCCCCAAAGTCTCATGTTTGTATGGATACTGTGTACTGTTGGGAGGTGGGGCCTGGCTGGAAGGGGCGGATGCTTGGGGCTTGACCTAGAATGACACGTGCTGGTTTGCCTTTCTTCCCAGTCTTGTCTCAGTTCTGCCATGCGACTGTGAGGATCTCTTGTCTCCGGAGCTCTTGCTCCGGCTCTGGCTCTAGCTGTGGCCCCACCATGTGACTCCATCACTTTCCAGCCGGCCACCTGTGAATGGACTGTGACTTTCTGAAACTGTAAGCTAAAATAAATCTTTCCTCCCTACCGCTGTGGATGTCGGATATTGCTGAGTCACAGGGACAAAAAAGTAACTAAGTCAGGGAGCAAAGAATTAAGCACTGGAAGGAACTTCAGCTCCTCACAGAAAATCTGATTCAAAATAACCCACTCACTGGAAAGTTCTCAATATGAGGAAGTCTGCTGTGAATGTTGCTAAGAGTTCTTAGCTTTCAAGTACATCAGGTTTTGTTTGTGGTCCCGTACAGGATAGATCATTTTCTCAATACTGTTATCTATAATCATTTTATTATACTATGAAACACAATGAATTTCTCTCCTATCTAACTATAATTTAGTATCCAATGATCCACTTTTCCCACCCCTTCCACCTTCTGGTAACTACTATTCTGTTCTCAACTTCCCTAAGATTCCCTTTTTCAGATTTCACCTAGGAGCAAAACTGTTCTTGTTTTTCTTTCTGTGCTTAATTTATTTGACTTAAATTACTGGCCTCCAGTTACGTCCACATTGTCTCAAATGACAGAGTTTCATTCTCTTTAAAAAATGGCTGAAGTTTTTTTCATACAACCACATACTCACATGCACACACACACACTTGCACACACACATCTTTTTAATCCACTGATCAGCTGATAGAAGCTCAGGTTGATTCCAATTTCTTGCCTACTGTAAATTTGTGATTCAATAAACGCAGGTGTGCAGGTGTCTCCTCAATACACTGATTTCATTTCCGTTGGCTACATATTCAGCAGTGGAACTGCCAGACCATACAGTAGTTCTAGTTTCAAATTTTGAGGAGCCTCTACAGTATTACAATACATACCTATACCTTATACTTCAACTATTGGTGTATCAGAGCTCCCTTTTTCTATATCTTCACCAGTACTTATCTTTTTCAAAAATAATAGTCAACTAGAGTGAGTTGATACTTCATTGTGGCTTTTATTTGTATTTCCCTGATAATTAGGGTGTGAAGCATTTTTTTCTACCTGCTGGCCATTTGCATGTCTTCTTTTGAGAAATATGTATTTAGGCTGATTGACATCTTAATATATATATATATTTTGCTTCAGAGCTCTTCAAGTTCCTTTTATATTCTCCATATTTATTCCTTAATAGATGTGTAGTTTCCAAATATTTTCCTTCATTATGTAGGCTGACTTTTGACACTGTTATTTTTGTTGGATGCAATGTCATTTTCCTATATTCATGTTTGTTTCCTGCACTTTGGAGTTTTATCCACTAAATTCTTGCTCAGTCCAATGTCACAAAGTATTTCTTTTATTTTCGTTTACCAGCTTCGTAGTTTTAGGTTTTACATTTAAGTCTGGTACAATCTGAGTTTTATTTGTGGGAAGAGGTAATCCAGTTTTATTTTTCTGCAGGTGGATTTATAATTTTCCCAGTACCACTCATTGAGGAGACTGTTCTTCCCCATGCATGTTCTTTACACTTGGATTTAAATCAATAAATTATTTTTTTTTAAAAAAAGCTCCTCATGTGATTCTCTTCAGCAACCAATGCTGATAATCAATGGGTTTAAACTGACAAATGTGTTTCTGAAGCTCTTTGAGCACCTAAAAGAGTAAATTTGGAATTGCTGTATGTTCTCTCTACATTTTGAATAGTCAGAAAAGACAAAGGCATATTAAAGGCTCATCTTAAAATTTATTTGATTAAATACCCTCAACTACCCAATATTCGATAAAGGAGCCAAGAGCATACACTGGAAAAAGGATAACCTGTTCAACAAATGGTGCTGGGAAAGCTGGACATCCACATGCAGAAGAATGAATCTAGTCACACACCTGTCACCATGCACCAAAATCAAATCAAAGTGGATCAAAGACCTAGATATTAAAACTGAAACATGGAACCTTCTAGAAGACAAATTAGGCAAATAACTAAAGGACACAAGTATAGGCAAAGACTTTCTTAATAAGCCACCAAAAGTGAAAGAAATCATCCCCATTATTAATAAATGGGATCATGTCAAATTAAAAAGTTTCTGCACAGCAAAGGAAATCAACACTGTAAAAAGAGAACTGACAGAATGGGAAAAAATATTCACCACCAACACCTCAGATAAGAGGCTCATAACCAGAATATACAGGGAACTGAAGAAAAGCAAGCCCCTCAAAATCAAGGCCCCTGTTGAAAAACGCGCAAAAGAAATGAATAGGCAGTTCAATGAGGAGGAAGTTCAAATGGCCAATAAATACACGAAAAGATGTTCAATTTTCTTAGCCATAAGAGAAATGCAAATCAAAACATCACTAAGATACCATCTAACTCCAGACAGATTGGCCAATATCAAGAACACAAATAGCAATCAGTGCTGGCGAGGCTGTGGGGAAAAGAGAACTTTCCTGAGCTTCTAGTGGGAATGTAAATAGGTCCAACCACTATGGAAAGCAGTACAGAAGTCTCTCAAAAGACTGGAAATAAATATCTCCTTCAATCCAGTGGTAACTTTTCTCAGAATTTCCCCAAAAGAGCTAAAAACAACACATAACAGAGATACATGTATAACCATGTTCATAGCAGCACAACTGACAATAGCTAAACTGGAAGACTCCAAAATACCCATCAACAGACCAATGGATACACATTGTGGTACTTATACACAATGGAATACTATGCATCTATAAAGAGACAGATAGGTTGGAGGCTTTGCAGGCAAATGGATGCAACTTGAGACCATCATGCTTAGTGAAGTGAGTCAGAAGGAGAAGGTGAAATATCGAATGGTTTCTCTGATATGAGAAACCCAAATCACAACTATGACATGGAACTTAATGTGGGAAATAATGAAAATGGGGGTGGGAGGAGGGAGGGCCAGAAGGAGAGAGGGGAACGTCTTATAACTTTGCCATGATATGTTTGTGCACAAAATGCTCAAGATCAATGCAAACTTTATATTTTGCACTTATACATATCAATAAAATGGGGGTGGGGGGAGATATGACCACAGTAGCCCATTCTAGGGGTGGGAAGCTGAGCTAAAGAGTGGTGATGTCAGCATTGAAGTGAATCAGATTCAGAAGATTAAATATATTAAATAATACATGGTTTCTCTGATTTGGGAAACCCAGAACACAGGCATTCTACACAACCAGATGGGTGTGATGGTGGGAGGGATGGGGGAACAGGGAGGGTGTGGGAGGGCCAAAAATGAGAAGGGATTGTAATGTCGATGTGATATATATATATGTGCACAAATACTCAAGTTCCTTGTAAAAATTATGTATTGCATGTGTATATTATTAAAATGGAAAAAATAAATTTAAAAAATTATTTGAACATGGACCCCTAGTTGTACAAAACATCTATGTATTAACATAGATCGGAAATGCTATTCTAATCATGTGGAAATCAATCACCCAAACTGATAAATTTGGGTAGTCTCTTAAACACCCTGTATCTGTAATTGTGTGGGATGACAATTTATCATAGCTAAGGTCCTCTTCCTCAATAAAAATACAGAGGACTCTTTCAGTCAGCTCATTCTTTTAGCCAGGAACAAAGAGCCACAATCTCTTTTATGGGAGACAGCCTACATACCATTTACTATTTGTTGACATCACTAAAATACACACATACATACTACGACCCCAATGCAGAAATCCTTTGTATAAGCCAGGTGTGGTGGTACATGTTTGTAGTCCCAGCACTCTGGGAGTTAAGTGAGGCAACAGGGGTGCAAGTCTGAACCCAGCTAGGGAAACTTCAGAGACCTAGGGACACCCTATCTCAAAATAAAACATAAAAACAGGGTTGGGGCATGTAGATCAATGTGAAAGCTCTGGGTTTGATTCTCAGTACTGGAAAAACAATAAAAGAAAAATTCCAAGAAAACAACCAAACACCCACACCCACACACACACCCACACTCCCCACCTTCTACAGCATATCCCAGATGGTCATTAAATCCATCCTAGCTTGAACAGTTCACTTACAAGAGATCTTACTCTTTCATAAGACAACACATTTCATTGGTGGGCAGATCAAGTCTTCTCTACTTGGGCTGAAAAATTAGCCTGTGTGTAAGTTAGACTTGTACATAGCTCGGTTACTGCCTGGAATAATGGTATGAAGTGCTTTCTTCTTTCAAATGAGTGTCTTGCAGCAGACCATTAAGGTGGAGCACGGCGCACTAGAGGGAATCACGACATTACACAGGAGCCAAAAAACTTGGATTTGAGGTGTAGCTGCTCCCTGGCTGTCACGATGAAAGCCCTTCAGGCCTTACTTTCATCATGAGTGTAAAAAATACATAAAAACCAAAATAAAAACATCCTGGTTTTAATTGTATAAAGTTAGAATTGGAAGTAAAATGCTTTGTAATTGAAAAGTTTTCTACAAATATGAAATGCTGCATTCATAGGACTTTAAAGTGCAGCACTTCTGCTATTTGAGCAACTTTCTGGTCAACTGCCACATATATCCTACTTCCACAGCCAAGTACAAGGGCGTTGCTAAAGAAGTATAGGAGTGTAGCACGTGAGCACTCCATGATGCCATCCACCTGTTACCTGCTTCAGTCATTTAGTAAGTTAGAAACAGAATTCTTGCCAGATGGCATGCATGCCAAAGTGCTGACTGCATTTCAGTCATTGGACAGAACAGAAAAGCGAAGAGAATAATACTCTGGGAATCAGCAGGTCTCATTTAGGATCTGCCATTCACTATGTGCATGCTCTTGAACAAGCTGGCTAACCTCAGTTTGCTCATATAGAAAAGGTGAGCATGACAGTGTTAATTTTATATATACTACTATGAATATGAAACAATATGTGTTGTGTGCACAACAATAAATCTGTTGATTTAATTGAAAGGCATTTTCACCACTACTTTTTTGTTTATTTAATAAATCAGTACCTTTTAAACCTTTGGTTTCCTAATATCAAATAAGTTAATGGAACAGGATGATCTTTAATCACTTTACCAGGTAGGATGCTAGGACCACTAACATCCATATTGCTAACCAGTTGAAAAAAAAAACATGTAAATTGCTTCCTGAGAATAATTCAGTTATTTCATAACCCCAAAATACTACTATTGTAAAAACATTGTCTTACATTTATAAATCTCTTTGAGAATTTCTTCCTTAGGGAGACATACTTATTTCTCACTTAGGTCTGTTAACCACATTCTTGAGATGAGCTAATATATTTGTAATACACTCAGCAGAAACAGACACGTGTCCAAAGAAGAAATACAAATGGACGATAAGCACATGTGAAGATGCACTACATCATCAGCCATTAGGAAAATGCAAACCAACTCCACAATGACATAGTTCCTCATGCCGGTAGGATAACTATATAAAAAAGACAGACAATAGCAAGTATTGGTGAAGATGTAAAGAAACTGGAACCTTCATACATTGCTGGTGGAGACACAAAACAGAACCCACTTGAGGAAACAGCTGACAGCTCCTCAAAAGCTAAGCTCAGAGTTCCTCTGTGACTTAGCAATTCTATTCCAAAGAATAGGAAGGAGATAAAAAAGCACATGTCCTTACAAAAACTTGTAGGTTAATAATCATAGAACCATTACTCCTAATAGTCAAAAGTAACAACTCAAATGGGAATTAAATGTTAGATAAGTGGGTGAATAAAATTCATACCATGCAATGGAATAGTATCAGTCAATAAAAAGATACAAAATATTAATATGTTCTATAACATGGATGAATGTTGAAAACGTTATGCTAAGAGAAAGACGCTAGGCACAGAGACCCCATAATATGTGATTCCATTTAGGTGAAATGTCCAGAATATGCAAACTTAGAGAGACAGAAAGTAGATTAGTGGTTTTCTGGGGCTGCTGGTAAAAAGGGAGCATCTGCCAGTGATTACCAGATTTTCTTTTCAGAGGGGTGAAAATGCTCTAAATTGTGATGATGGTTGCACGACTTAGTGAATGTAAAAGTAACCACTGTCATGTACAGCTTAAATGAATGAATTACATGATATGTAAATCATATCTCAATATAGCTGTTAAAACTTAAAGCAGATAAGCATTTAACTATAAGGATCAACAATCAATTTAAATCGAAGTGCAAAGAATATGTGGATAATTGCTTTATATGTTCCATTGATGTAAGTTCATTTTGCACTTGGATCACTTTTCAAGGAGCAGCTGAAATTTGAGGAAGTAAATAATAAACAAGGCTATTGTGGCACATGAAATGCATTTCTTTTATTTTACTACCCAGGATTGACTCAGCGGTGTAAAATGCCTTTTTAAAAAAGAATGACAAAGTTTGAATGAGAAAATGTATTTCATCGCAGAAGATAAAAGTCTTTGCTTCTCTACAGTGAATACAGGTAATTTCAGAAGCAGCAGCTCCTAATTATTCACTGTTGAAAAGCTAAAAAAAAAAGGTTCATATTGAAAATCGTGACCTCCAGATTGCTCTGTGAATGAAGGCACGCACAAATTCTCATTTTCCTAGAATCCTGGTTGATAAGTGAGTTAGGAAAAGCACACATGTCTTCATTACAGTGCAGTCGACTGTTCATTTAAATAACAATACCCTGCATAAAAGTCACAAAAGCATTATCTAGCAATTCTACTGTGTTGAAATGCATTATTAGCACTAACAATGACAAATACAGTAAATAAATGACTGTCTTCTTATTTTCAGCATTATTTCCTGATTACTTAACTTTATGAAAGGGTAGCATTATTACTACTGGTGCATTCTACACCTTGGTCAACACTATTTACTTGTATGACTCTTGAACTGGAAGGGATTTTAATATAGAGCTATATTCTTTTCTAGGTTATTCTAGGGAAAAAATTATTCCATCTCTCTGCTTATGCATCATATATTTTTAACAGAAAATATTTGAAGAACACAACTCCTGCTTACTGTGTCAGTGTAAAAACTAAAGTTAAAGTCCTCATGAAAGACAGTGCACTTACAATAGAACTTACTAAAATTATAACATTTTCATACATTTAAACCAATTTTTAAAAAAACCACAGTCATGCTAATGCTCCTGTTTTGTAAATTCCTTGAGTGCAGTGAGTGGGCCTCTCTGTTTTTTTTTTTCTCTCTTCTCTTGAAATAACTAGCATTCCACCTAACATCACTGACCAACCGTGTTCTGAGAGCATCATTCATCTCCCAGGTGTGGGGAAAAGAAGGAATTTGAACTCATCCATTCTTGAATTTCCAGTCTGCTGTGATTTGGGGCAATGTGTTATAGAACAATAGAGAAGCAGAAGAGGAAAAGAGAGCTGAAAGGAGACTTACATCCTGAACTGCACAGAGGGCATGGCGCTTTTGGACTGAAGTCTTTCTACTATGACTTGTAGACATGCAAATAAATGTAATGGATGAAGACTTATAAACCAACAAGCAATGTCCTAACTTAGTTACTTCAGTCACGGTCCAGAGCGTACAACTTCTCAACAGTGGGCCAACGTTCCTTCAGCAGAACGTCTAGATTTTTCCCTACAGCAGAACACAGGGCTGCAAGAGGTGCAAAGGAATTATTGTGAGGCTGCATTCAAGTAGCATATAGTTCTGTAACTATATGCTGAGTGGAGAACTCCTGTAGTGTCACAAGGCTCTTCAGATACCAGGAAATCTACTGCCCCTCTTAAGGTGCTCACTGAACCAACCTCCAGTGCTCTTTGCCTCTTTTTGTTCAAGTAAGATGGAACAGTTTGCAACTCCTAGACACACTAAATTGTTTTAATATGTCCATGCCCTGTTCTCTTTTCTTTGGCTGATTTATACTTACAGGTATCACCAACACCAGGAAGCCTGATACAGTTAAGAATTCCTGCAGACATCTACCATTACATTATATGGAAAGTTACAAAAATATTTGTCTAGGAATGTTTTCTCACTAGACTGTACAGTGTTAGGAGATGGACAAAAATTACTTTTATTTGTACCCTGACTATCTAAAGCCACTGTATCACAAACAGCTATGTCTCATATCCCAGGTGACAGCAATACACGGTGATTTCAAAGGATGAGCTAGTGACAATGACTGAATGTTCCAAATGTTCTTTGTTCTACTGGGGTCTCAGCTGGGATCTCTAGCTATTCTGTAAACTCTCAGGAGAACACAGCTTCTTTCTAGCATCTCCCCTTGTTTTGGACACTCTTAAGACTCACACCTTCTTCTTTGGACACATTTCCTCAACCTTGGCTATACTTTGGTTCCTATTAGATTCCTTTTTTCAGATGGTCTGCTCCAAGCTGGACTAATTCATACTCTCATGCTGAGAATAGCACTTTACATGCTTGAAGTAGGTTTGGTAGAGCAGTATGCCCTGCCAGTGTCAGTGCACTTACAAAGCAGTTACTGACTCCAACAGCAGCTCTGCCTCCAACAGGTCTGTAGCACGTTCCTCAGATACGTTCAACAGGTGACATGAAGATGCACACAAATGATTTAAGGATAGCCTGCCAAAGTCCTCAGTGGCTTACTGTGCCCTTAAAGTAGGCTGTCCTCAGGAGTGTTGATTTTCATCTACTCAGCAAGTATGTGTCATCAAATAAATATCATGAAATATCGTCCACCTCAACAAATATCTGGTAGGAAAAAGGTACGTAGGCTCACTGACTACGGCTGTAGACTGAGGGTATGAGGTCTTTTTTAACATAAAAGAAAATAATATTTTTTATGAACAAGAAGGTTTTCATAGCTACTATTTATCATTCCTGTGTCTACCTGCCTTGTCCTCCCAAAAAAGCTTCCAAAAGAACATGCCTAGCTTATACTGTGCTGTGGAATGGATCTCAAGGCCTTGAGCTTGCTAGGCAAGCGCTTTAACCACTGAGCTATTCCTCTAGTCCCAAGAAAGAAATCTCAATTATATAACTTTATTTGCAAAAGTCTTCACAAAGAACCTTCAAATACAGCATCACAAAACATTTCTTTCCACAAAACTGATTTTTAAAATAATTATAGTAATGGGTGGGTTAATAGGATTCCCTGGGCACTCCCTTTCTCCCATCCCATTTTTAGTGTTTAAATTATTCACTAATGCTGGCTTTCTTGTATCTACTATTAAAATTTAGTAATTTGCAATTCTGCATTTTTTTGTAAGATTTGGTAAGATCAGGAAGAAACAAATGTGGTGGTGTGTTCTTGGATTTTTTTGGTCATACCTCATTATTATATACTTCCAATTACCAGGTACCATTGGACATAAATATTAAAATAAATTATAAGAAAATATAAGCTTGGGGATGGAGGAACGGTAGAGCAGTTAAAGCACTTACCTAGCAAGCACAAGGCCCTGGGTTCAATTCCACATAAGCTATGTGTAATCCAGCACTCAGGAGGCTGAGGCAGAAGGATTGCCAGGAGTCCAAGGCTAAACTGGGCTTCATATTGAGCTCAGGACGAGCCTGGGCTACAGAGCAAGACTTTGTCTCAAAAAAAAAAAAATAAGAAAGAAAGAAAAAGAAAAAGAAAGAAAGAAAAATAAAAGAAAGAAAAGATAGCTTGTGGTCTAACCATGAATTCAAAGTTATGGAGATAGTTTAAAAGAGAAAATATATAGAATATATAGATGTAACTGTGGATAAGTTTTGGGCATAATATCATACACATTACTTACAATCCCTAAAGTCAAAGATAATTCTGGGGGCCACGAATACAAGGTAGATTATGTTAGATTAAAAAGGACAGCTTATAATGATACCGTGGGCTGTATCACTGCTGGCTGAAGATCCATAGGCATGAGGGTCTGAGAAAAGATCAGCTGCCTGGACCACGGGCCAAGCCTCAATCTATGAGGATCAGAATGGGCTGGGCACTGGAAGCCACTCCAGGCATTCTTCATAGACTGGAAAACTCAGAGGTCTCCTGAAAGCAAGGAGGGGTTTCTGTGTCATGGACTGAGGAAGACAGAAAGCCAGCAGAATGTGTGTCCAGTATTCTGGGCTGTCTTTGGAGGCCTTCACACATTTGCAGCAGTTTTTGCTTCATTCAACTTTAATGATGCTCAACAGCTGCCTCTCCAAATTTAAAAACAATGACAGGAGGGTGCACTCTGAAAATATGAACCTTTAAATCTACACAGAGCACAATGAGATATGATATGACCAAACCCCTTGAAGCTGCACCAGTCTCCACTGGCCACAGAGAAGCAAACTGGCTCACATATTTGGAGGACAGAGCAATGGGGAGTGAAATGCGATGGGAAAGCTGGGGTGAGCAAGTTTATCTCCACCGGTAATTTTCTTTAATAGGGCATGTGCTACAGGGAAACACAGTTTCTTTAGGAAGGAAAATGCCCTTGTGTGGTTTTACATTCTTACTCCCATCCACTTATTCTACTCTTTATCCTTTCTTCCTCTCTGGAGTGTATATTTAGCTGGATAGATTTTTGTCATTTGTATGTATGCTCTTGATACAATAATTTGTATTAGTAATTTATATTACTTAGCCAGAATTGAGTTCATGTAGATTTGTCGAGTTCAACTCTGGGTCTAGCAGACACATTCTTTAGGAAAATGAACATTTCCAGGAAGATCTGGATTTTTCTTACCCTCCAGTCATGATCTTTTACTGATCAATTTACACAATCAGCTTCTACCTGGGTGAGACTGGGCAGCTGACCGGGAACGCAGAGATCTCCACTGCACTTACTGTACTGGGCGGCTATGAGGCACCATCAAATAATGCTTATAAATGATTTCTGCTTCCCTGAAACTACAAACGTGTTAGGTGTTTTCAGCTGGGGAATGGACAGAGTATCGATTACGATAAAGTAAGATGAGGATTATAACAGGAAACCTCACAGAGGCAATTGGATTGTAGGAGAGACTAAGGCGACGTCTGCTGTGTGATTTCTCCCAAACTGTAGTGTTGATCTGGTTGGAGAGTTCATTTTCTGTTCTTTCCCCAGGAGACATAGTCTGTGAGCTATGGACCGCATAGCTGAAAATAAATGACTCAAACAATAATCACTTGGTGGCTTATTCTTCACCTTGTTCCCCACAGGACTCAGTGGTTTCCATGAACACACAGTGGCCACGTGTGGAAGGTCACTCACCTTGGACTTGGCTGGCTCTGGCTCCGGTGCTGACATTGCCACTTACTCATTGTATGGCCATAGAGCGACCTTGAAACTCATCAGGCCTAGGAACATTGCATGTAGGAATGATTTATTTACCAGTAAGACTTTGCCATATAAATGCCAGGGTGATTACTATTAGTAGGAATGCTTTTCATTTAATGGGCTAAATAAAGCACATAAACAAAAACAACTAGGAATAAAAGCAGGAAATTATTAATATATTGATGTGGCTCCCAGTATGTAATAGTAGAAAGTTTTTCTTTCAGTAAGTAAAGCCACACTCTAGTCCAAAAAATAGTACATTTATTTAACTAAAAATGCTCTAAATTACTTCCTGGTCAGAACTATTCTGCACTATCTGATGATTTGAGATTTCATCAAATTAATGTCACCAGATATGGCTTATAATTAGGGTAAAATAAAAGTTTTAAAAAATGAAGAGATTCATTAACTCATTGATTTTTCTACAGATTGGGAGCCTGAGTTTAAATGATACCCAAAAATATAACTAGATGTGCTCAAAGAAAAAGAGTGGGTTGCAAGTCTTTAAATGGAATACAGTAGTTTAAAATGCTATTGCTATTCAGATTCTCTGAGAACATTAAAACTGCCCATTAAATAAAAATCTAATAATTGGCCCTCCTGAATTGTGACATTTTATAACCTGTACTGAAATGCAAAAAAAAAAAAAAAACTGTGGAAGAAAGATCCTTTTGAGGCAGAATTTGATTTGCAATGTAATATTACTCCAAAGCCAAGGTTCCCACGCACACAGCTCTGACAGATCAACAATGCAGATTGACTAACAAAGCTGAGGAAGACTCTGAAATCACAACTGAGGTATCTGACCCACAACTCTTTATGTTATATTACTGCTTTAGGGAAAGAAAAGACAAAACAGGTAACAGTACAAGCTTGGGATAAACACCAATTTGGAACTGGCCTTTATTGGATACTGCTTAAAAACAACCAAGTTAGATCATCCTGAGCATTTATTTTTATTTATTTATTTGAGATAGGGCCTTGCTCTGTAGCTCAGGCTGGTCCTGAACTCACCATGAAGCCCAGACTGGCCTTGGACTCCTGCCTCAACCTCCTGAGTGCTGGGTTATAGGCATGCACTACCACATTATGCTTTCTGTGGTGCTGGGGAAGAGAACTCAGGGCCTTGTACTTGCAAGGCAGGTGCTTTAACTGCCGTGCTATTCCTCCAGCCCCATTCTGTGCCTTCACAGACGCTACCTGTGATTTCTAAACTTATCCTGCACTATCAGTGAATGAATGCAAATTAAATTAGGGGAGAATCAGTGGTTTGGAATAAGAGGAATTACAAACTCTCAATGTTTACTGAAAACATGTTTACATGTTTTCTACATGTACGCAACAGTGGTAGATATTTTTCAAGATTCAGGTGTGAAAGAAACATTCTTTTCTCTTACACTGACATTTAGTAGACTGAGCAAGGTACCTCAGTAAGGAAAATGTAGATTATACTCGTATGTCGCACAGGAGCAGCGCAAACAAGGCAATGTGGAGACTGTCTCGTGGGATGGACATGGACAAGAACACTTCTTCCCATGAGGAGCTAACAGGAAGACACGAGACTTAAGTGGGAACAATTCTGATGTGAAACTGGAGAAATCAGATATCCAGGCAGGAGGAACGGAATAAGTAAGAGGTGAACCAGAGGCCTGTTTGGGAAACAGAGGATGCAGATAAAGAGATGGCAAGTGACGCAAAAGAGAGACAGGCCACGTTAAAAAGGGGTCCGAGGCAGATATGAAATATTTTAATGAAAATGGTGCCACTGAGAATTATTGCTCAGTGAAATGGACTAAGCACAGAAGACTGACTATAGATGGGTGTTCCTCTTATGAAATGAACAAAAATAATAACATAAAAAGGCCCCAAACATGAATGGCAGGGTAGAAAGAGAAGTAATGGTCATATAGGAAAGGGGTGAACCTCTGAAAAAGGGGTGGACACAGATGCTCACTAGTTCCCAAAACCCCATGGTTCTATTGTGTTACAGAATTTGGAATTCATGTATTTACAAAAATATGCTAAATTTTATATCATGTGAATGTTTTTTACCAAAATAAAAATAATAAAAGTAAAACAAACAAAAAACCCCCATAAAATTAAAAAAGTGGGGGTGGGGGGCTCCTGAGGGCCACCAGAGGTTTGTTAAAGGTGCCAGAGGACTAGTTCTGGCTGAATGATACTACAAGGCAGCGAAGACAGAGCAATCAGTAATTTAAAGGAAGGTGGTGAGTGAGATGAAGAAAAAGACATGCTTTCAGGAGGGTGGTCTAACTGGATGTAAGAAAGAGGATGTCCAGAGGCCTTACCACTCTTCCCCAGGCCAGGCCCTAGGAAAACTTACCACAAAAATCTGAGGCCTGCAAACCCATGAGTCGGAAAACCACTAGCAACTATGGCAGTGGTGTGAACTTGCAGGTCATGGACTTCTACCCATAAACTGGGAACTGCCCTTGGTATTCTAAAGAGATAAACTGTATAACTATGAAACAGCTTTCAAAGGAGAACATTTAGTTTCAAGAAGAAATAGTCACAGCAGACTGTTAAGTGGGAAACTACAAAAGGGTGCATGTATAAATAGGAGTAGTATTTATTCGTGTGTTTGATCATCAGAAACCAGATTGCTGAATGGTAGAAATATTTGAAATATGCCATATCATGCAAAATTTTCTGTAATTCTTTCTTTGAATATTTGGTGACTCTTCTGTCAAAAACACCGCTTAATGCCTCAATTAGTATACAGAACACATCCCTTAGAAATAGCTCTGATAAAAAATAACTGAGACAAAGAATCTTGTCAAAGATGTAGCTGGCACAATATAAAACATTAGAGATGAGTGTTTCCACTTTTATCACTTTTAAGGAACAATCTTCTATGGAAGGAGCGCATAAGATCTTACTTGAAAAAATGGAAGTATTAAAATAAATATCCTCAGGCTTACATTAGCTCTTACAATCAATATAACTTGTTACACAGACCTATTATTCCACTTATATAAATAGGCCTGTGTATCAACTAGGAATTCTGAACATCAATGCATAGTAGAGGCTCATTTTTTCAAAATGCAAATGTTTCAGAATTATTTTGTATTTCAACAAACTTATGATAATACAAACATCCTACATAAGCTTCACAGAATTATTCTATTTTGCATGTGAAATGTCGTATTTTATAAACCTGGCTAGCACAGTAGAAGGATGGTTCTATCCACAGGAAAAGCACAGACTTTGTGTGTAAATTCTTGAATATAATTATGATAGAACTGTGTACCAGGAAAAAAAAGAAAAATTTTTGCTTTATTTCTTTGGGATGAAGAATATTATCAATTTTTTTTACCTACATAGACATCACTGTGGACAGAGGTGAGAAGTTGGCTATGTACTAAAGAAAATGTAACCAGGATTGCAGCTGCTAAGTTTGGCTTGATGTCTTACAGCTGACAACATAAAAAAAAGTAACAGGTAATTATGTGAACCAAACAGATTTTTATACTTCATAGTCTCAAATCAACACAGGCAGATTCTACATTATTTATATTATTTGTTAACTGAGGACAATAGCTTTAAAATTTTTATTCCAATTAAGAGTAAATCACAGACGGGTTTCTAAAACTTAAAAGTCAATAAAAACTAATTATTGGGATATGAATTATGGAGAGAAAAAGGAGAAAGAAAACATACAAAATTGATTCCACAGGAGATGAGATTTAAAACAAGTTTTATTTTGCTCTTTATGCTTTTATGAGAATTTAAAACATTTAAGAATAATATGAAAGCAATAGCTTTTAAATGTTTAAGTTTTACTTTTAAATTTCAAGTAGCTCAACAAACTTACCATGTTTTTGTATAGGAAAACTATGAAAAATAATAAAGTACTCTGCAGCCAATTTAGGCACGCGCAAACAAGGCGAGCGATGCCTTGTGTACAAGAGGAAAGCTTCTACAGTGTTAAGAAAACATCCTTGGGATGTTTTTCTATTTCTGGAATGAGAAAACAGGCCCGAGTTTTCATGCTAGATGACAAGGCATCTTGAAAACATGAGAGATGAAGAAGAGGCAGACGGATCAGCAAAAACCCAGGCTTCCTCGGCGCATGTAAGTCCCAAGCAGCTGTGGTTCAGAGAGGGACAGGCCACGTGTGGTATGAGGAGAGCTGCTCTACAGCAACTGTGTGAGAAAAGTCCCAGCCAAACCATCCCAAATTGACCCACATGTGGGCAGTAAGGTTGCATTGCCCTTATCTGAATTGCTTGGGACAAAAGTATCTCCAATTTCCAAGTTTGTGGATCTTGGACGAGCTGCACATATTTACTGGTTGAGCATTCCTAATTGGAAAATCCAAAGTCAAAAACGCCCTGAAACCTGAAACCAACATTATGCCAGTGTCTCAAAAGTTTCAGGTTTCAGAACAGTTGGATTTTGGCTTTTGAATTAGTGATGCTCAACTTGTAATTCTGTCTCTCTCTTACTTCATTTAGAGAGATTAAAAAAAATCTAGCCTGACAAAATACTGAAAATACAGAGAGTGAAGTAGGTAAGAATTACTAAGAGCTCTGTACCAACCGAACAGGCATTAATGGTGAGGCACAAGTTATTTAATTAGCATACATTGATTAACTTAACCCCATGTAACAACTGTCTTCTGCTACTGCTAATTTTGTTTTTGAACTCAAATGAAATAAAGTAGCTGAAGAGTAATTAAATATGTCCATCCCCTTTATCCCCATGGCTATGATGGCTGGGCTGCCCTCCACTGCTGAGGTTTTTCTGAGAAGATGTTGTAAAGGCTTTGAAAGAACTCAAAGGCATGTTCTCAGGAGGTGGCAACTTCACATTACAACTCTAATATGAACAGGCCCGTTAGCAGCACTTTATCTAATGATGCATGTGAGAGAAAGAATAATTTGTATGCATTTCCAGATATTGGCTACGAAACTGATGATGTTCTATTAAAAGCTTACTATGAGAACAAATCCTAGTCTATATTTGTGATAACTTGCTGAACTTGAAAAGTAGTAGGCAGAAGTTAAAGAACAAGAAATGTAACTTAGCAGTAGTTTTACATACACATTCATTCCAAAATCCAAAAAAACAAAAGCAAAAGAGGAGCAAACTTGGTTTTCCTAACTGATTACAGATACGATGACTAACTAATGACTAGATTAATAGGGAGCTAGTTGGGCTACATGGAATCCTGCCTATTGGGTCTCTTCCTCTTCCTTGGCAATTGCTGGGTGGGTGGCACAATTTCAGTGTTCCTTGAAACACAATTTGAGAATTGCTTCTCATGCTTCCCTGGAGGTTACTGTGAACTGGCTCATTCCACAGATTCTGTTTTCTTTAAGTAGCTTTCACTGACAGCAAGGTCAGAAAGCTAAGAACCACATTCTAAAGATTGTCTTGATACTACTAGGTTCTAGATGTAGCGCAGGTCCCTAAGCGAATGGGTCAGTGTGAGATAGCATCATAGAACAAGTCAGGCACCTTTGGTAAATGTATCCCTCTTGTCTTCTAGGATAGCCTTTGAAAAGATTGTAGAATCTACATTCTAATATCCTGGGCACAGTGGGAGGTAAGACTGAAGGCAGGGACACACACACACACACACACACACACACACACACACACACACACCCCTTTCCCCAACAGATCGAATGGCTTCCTCCGCTGCTGCTGTTATTTTTGGCTGTGTAGCATCCAAAAGAGCTTCACTGGTCTGCTCAAAGTGTGGATAAGCTACTCTATAATTCTCATTCTGCTTAAATGAGCTAGATGATTCTAATATCCTAAAGCTGAGAAGCCGGAACAATGCAAAAATCTAAAACAGACTCTAGTTACCTTATTTCATGCTGTGGCCCTATTGAACCCAGCACCATTTTTGTCATGTAAATATAGAATAAATGCCAAACACCTGCGAAAACATTATGTTGGTCTAATTTTAAAATTTTGAACTACCTATGAGACAAAATTCAAATAATATTGGTAAGAAATAACAAGAAAGAGTTGATCTATTATAATTTTTGATTATGTTTACTTATATGAATAAACCAAGGCATTAAAAACAATAGTCTCACTTTTTTACCATTTGGAGGTGAAGACAGAAACAAGTTAAAAGCTATCTTTTAAGATATAAAAGACAGAGATGTGAAATTGTAATGCCTAACAAATCAGAATTTGACATACGTACAATGACATGCTTAAATTTATGTCTCATTTAAAACAACAACAAAAAAGAAAACGAGATAATAGGTCCCTTGCTTGAAAATAACTTATTATCACCATGGAGTTGCATATGTGTACATATATGTATTTTAAGTATTTGATTATATCCAATACAAGTTTTCATTTAGAAAAGAAGTATTTGAAAGAAAATTTCTTTTTCTGGTTTTTTTATATATACTCTTCATTTCAATTTCTTGATATGGCTGGGGGGAGGGCATCAGATGACAACTTTAAATATTTAAACTGGGCAATGAGAGTTAAAAAACCAGGAATTTCTATAGCTTATTATGAGATATGGATTGCCTCAAAGGTAACCTCCTGAACATGGCAACGCTTCCCAATGAGTTCTCAGTTATTAAACTATGAAGTAATTCTGAATTGTAAATACAACTGGAGAATAGACTTGGACATAATGAATTAAAAGCACCATAATTATGCAATGTCATACAATGTATTTGACAGTTACAGTTTGCACGTATTATAAACACATTAAAAAACCTAACATATTAATAAAAATCTAAATCTGATCCTTCAAGGTCTCAAAGCTAATTGGAAAGAGTTTTGACAGACCATCCTGAGTAACTCTCATTATCAGTTTTGGCAAGCTGGGGCTTTTTGTTTCGCTTTAGCTACCTGGATAGTGATTACTTTTATACTGTGGAGTGCATCTATTCAATCCAAGATCTGAGATCTGAGTGATACTATTAGTTAGGATGAGTGAAATGGCAATGTTCAAATGCTACAACCTGAGTTTGAGCCTACAGTTGACATGCAAATAACATGTGTGCAATGTTTCATTTTTCTACATTTACTTGTATGTTGTCTACTTAAAATATTAAGTGTGTTAAAAATACTCTATGTGTTTAAACAAAAAATAACTGCTAACAGTAAGAGGCACATTGCCATTAATTCCCCTCAAAACACTGTCCTGTCACTTCCAACACGCACCCCTCTTGCTACTTTCCGAATCCATTCTGGACATCCTCTTCGGGCCTGTCTTTGATTGTGCTGCGGAGACTGAGAGGACCCAAATGCTTACCTTTCACAGTCATTCTGACTTTGGGAAAGAGCCAAAAGTTGCATGGTGGCCAGATCAAGTGAATAAGGTAGATGAGACACACTGTGGTGTGTTTATGTTTATGTTTATGTTTTAACCTTTCCACTGGACGGCTCTTGGTGACAATGTTCTCAGTACTTTTTGATTTTTCCTACTGAAGAGTCATGAAACAGGACTTCCAGAACTGTTCCAGAAAGTGGCAAGAACAATGGGATACATATGTTGGAAGGGAGAGGAGAATATTTTGTGGGCAATTAATGGCAATGTGTCTTTTATTCTAATAATTAAAAAAAAAGATTCATTGTATGTTTTAGTCACCTCTTATACACTTACAATTATATAGGGTGTATACTAATAGTATATATCATGTACTGATTCCGAATTTTAGCAGTTAAAAGATAAGAAATTCTGACCACAATTAAAAAGTCAGATCAACATCACAATGAAAAACAGAGTAGTACACAAACACACACACAATCACTCCAAAACTCAAAACTAAAAGCAAAAGAAGACGATTTTTTAAAACAATAATTATAGACATGATGACCAGATTAACACGGAGCTAGTTGCCCAACATGAAATTCTGCCTGTTGGGTCTCTTTCTTTTCTTGTCAAACATTAGGAGGGTGGGCACCATATTAGAGTTCCTTGGAACACAATATGAGAATCACATATTTATGCTTCCCTGGATATTACTGTGCATTGGCTCAGTCCACAGAGATTTGGTTTCTTTAAGCAGTTTTCACTGGTAGCAAGGAATTACTGACGCAGAGTGTGAAAGGTATAATTTTGCCTATAATGGTTTACCCCAGTAACCAAGACAGATTTATCTAACATTTCTTTATTGTTGTTGGAATGCAAGATTCTGATTTAGCAAATAAGAACCAAATCATTACTAGGTTAAAATAGGCAAGGTCTAGCCAAGAGACCCATTATTTAGTACTAGAAGTTAAGGATGAACTACAGGAATACAGTTTACAGGACAGGTGTGTGACATACTAATGCCTCTAACTATTCTCAGTTTAAATAACAGATTTGGTCTATTCATAGTTCGCTCCTTGAGGTGAAATGTCTGCCACTGCCTCTTTTTTCAAAGACGGTCATAAGCATCATGTTTGTTGACAGATACTTACTTTGCAAATATTTAGGCCTTACTTTTTCACTAATAACAACTTGCCCCAGGTTAGTAACGAAATATTAGAAAAGCAGGAAGATATTACAACCAAAGTTGGACTGTTGCACACTCATTCTTTCCCCAGTGTCCTTAAACAAGATTTTTTTTTTTTTTTTTGGCTTCCTGGTTCTTTTAGGTGGGGGTTTTGACTCTCGGACTTCATATATTCCCTTTTCCTTTTCTTACTGAAATGAAAACTCTCACACAATCAACTCATGCTGCACCAGTGAAATTAACTTTCTGAATGGTGTCCTTCACTCATTGCCTCTTTGTCTCATATAGTGATATTTGTAACTCACTAGCCATAGGAGTTCCAAAGCTGAGTGATTTGTAATGTAATACTTCTAGAATCTCCAGAGTAATTTCAGCATTAGTTACTAATAAAAGTTGGCTCTCTGCATTTCTTAACCTTGGGAACATGAACCTTTAAGACTTAGAGATCAAATACCAACATTCCCCTAGGATTGCTGTGCACATCTGCATTTCTGGATGTAGGACTTTGTTTTTTTTCCTAATCAAGTATAATCTCACTTCATAATTTCTGCTTTTGGCTCGATGCTACCTAGATTTCCAGGCAAGCAAAGAAAAGAAGGCTGAGAATTTTGTGTTCGGAGGTTTGAAATTTGGCAAATACCATATTAAAATACAAGTATCTGATCTTGAACCTCAACTTGGAGAAATTTAAAAATACAAAGAAGCAGAAGGGAGGTTTTGTGTATTTCAAATCTGCACCTGCATTTCGATGTTGCCAGGTATCTGTTCTAACAGTTCTGGTTCCAGGGTAAAACAGAACGAAGAGCTCCTCAAGTTTCCCTACGGGATCTTTCAGCCATTTGACGTAATCACTAATTCTAGCTTACATCTACAAGTGAGGCATCCAAGGGTTGCTATTCCTGGCTGATCTTGTTCTATGATTAAATGGTCTGTTGCTCCCTGCATCTGGGTCCAAAACAATTCAGTATGGAAAATTCGTTGAAGGATTTCAGTTACCTCTAAGTTATCTTTAAAGCCAGCTATGAACAGAGCTTGAGTTACTGATGTTCAGTTACAAAAATGCTGTTCTAGTGCCATCACACTCAGGGTCTTTCTTTCTAGTGCATCACACTCAGGGTCATTCTTTCTTTCTGTCTGTCTTTTGCGGTGGTTCTGAGTATTGAGCTGATATGGGTTGTCATTATATCTATATCTATCTATCGATTTATCTCTAATATCTCTCTATATATTCATATATATATATATATATATATATATATATATATATAGTTTGCTTAATCTTAACTTTTAGTTCCATTCAATTAGGCAGAATTTATTTTCAAATAATTTAATTTAGCATCTATTAACACATTTTGGAACCTCAATGCCATAGAATCTAAAAAGTTCTAATAGTCAGATGATTGTGAGCCCAGGTTATCTATAAAATAAAATGTTAATGAAAATTTAGCCAGGGCAACACACTCTATTGCCCTATATTTTACCAGTGTACTGGTACAGACAAAACTTGGCCTCAATTTCCAAATGGAGTTATACAAATCTATAACATTTATTCACTTAATAATGATAAAAATGGAGAAAAATTCACAAAATGTCATAACAGAAATGACTACAGGAAATACACTTGATCCAAAACTTATACAATAGCTGTGGTTTGTCTATGATCTCATTTATTGTTGTTGGTTTGGAGCCAATATGAGTAACGGTTAAAAGTATGGGCTTTCTTTAGAATCAGGCTTGCATTTAAATTCTAACTTGGCTATTTATTAGTTCTCTGATTCAGGGTAAGTATATTATGCTTTTAGGCCTTAGCTTCCTTACCTATCAAATGGGATGTTGTAAATATTACGGCAAATAAATTAGTATGACGTGCCCAGTCTAGGATTGGCTCATAAGCCTCAATAAATGGGAATTATTTTTCACTTGTGAATATCTGTCCTTCTCTGTAAGGTCTTTTATGGAAGGGCTCCTGTTCTTTGTAGATGTTATAATACAGCCTTACAACATGGCAGGAATGACAATGATTTAGATATCAGAGGGCTAATATTCAACATCCACCCTCACTGATAGCTGATACGAAGTATGTGATTTTTTTGACAGAGTTTTAAGGTATCTGGGTCTGAGTATGATTATCTATAAAACTGGAACAATGTTTTCTCTCTCAGAGCTCCGGTACAGAATAAAAACACAGATAAAAGAGATATAGTAATATATACAAACTATATAGCATTGTTTAAGCTTAGATTTTGTTCACAAATTTTACTCTAGTTGAAGCAAGAGCTACTGTTTCTCTGCTCTCTCCCATGTGAGAAGACAGCCAATCTGTAAACTAGAAAGTAAGCCTTCACCAGATCCTAGGTCTCCTGGCACCTTCATCTGGGTCTTTCCAAACTTCAGAATGGTGAAAAATAAATGTATCTTGTTTTAAGCACTCAGTTTTTAGCATTATGTTACAGTAGCACAAATCGAAAAGATTTCACTGGTGGCAAGTCTGTTCTACATTTGGCAATGAGTAAGACTTTAGAGCTTGGCATTATGGGAAAATATTAAGTGGCCTGGTCAAAAAAGAAAACAATACTTTGTGAGATCACACATCCACTTCCAGCAATATCTAAGAAGGCCATCACTCAGTAGTGTGGTGAAAGCAGAGGACTGCTCCGAGGCTATTTTCATGAGCAAACCCTTCTCCATGCAGACTACAGAAACCCAAGAATGCAACATCTCCTAACACAAAGAGCTGCTACTTTATTAGGCAGCAGTCTTTGACTGAGTGTTAAGTGAACCTCCGGAAAAATAAGACCCAAGATAATATTCTGCCTGTGCTCAACAATGTGTATACAAAGGGTATCAAAGCATGTGTTCTAACATATGTGAACAAAGAGCGTAAAGATGTGTGAGGCGGGTGTTAAAACATCAGTTCAAACATGTGTTTAACCATGTGTGAGCAGAAGGGTGCTAAGCCATGTGGTAAGGCAAGTGTTAGTGCATATTCGATTACAAATGTTTCTCATTTGGGAGCTTAAATTATTTTCTGCCTAATCCAGAGTTGCTAAGCAATAGCTCTTGTTATTCTAACTTAACAAAATCAATTTAAAACTTAACAAAAACTGAAACTAGAATTCTTTTCTCTTGTCTTGATTTCACCATGAATAATCTAGTGTTTTTTTTTTTTTTTAAGAAATATAGTGGTCTTCTGATAGGGAAAGCACAACCTGGACTAGTGTTCCACACACAGGAAAGCAACAGAGACTAAGGTAAGTTGAGGTTAATACTGTAAGACAATAAGCTAGTGTTTGGAAGATGGGGTGATATATTGCAGCCAGCTTAAGGTTTGATAAGCTATGTAGTTCACCAACTCAGAGTTCTTTGGCCACACTTACAATTCCACTTTCTGTTTTCACTTCTATAATGTACATATTACTGCTCTAAAGAACAAAGATTTTGACAATTCTAATTTAAAGTGTGACAGAAGTTGACTTTAAGATATAGCTGACATTATTTGCTAAATATTTCAGCTTCTTAAGGCTTGCACTCCAAAGTAAATAATGAATTCTCTTAGTTTAAAATATGAATACACAACTCAGATGCCACTTTAGAAAGAACAAAAGTAGGCAAAAACTGAATTTGCCGTAGATGCCCTTCCACAACATGAAGAAAAGACTGTAAAATAAATATACGCATGCTAATATAGAGAAAATTTCAGATAGTTAGTTTATTTCCTTGCTAGAAAAGAAAGTTACAAACCTACAGACCAGTAAATGTATTTCACTGCTGGTACTAGCTATTGATATATTTTTTAAAAAATACACAAAAAACCAATTAAAGCACATGACCCGCAAGTTTATATTTCAATTCCACTTCCTATGCAGTACTACTTAATATTGCTTTTTTGCCTAAATAGAATGACTTGTGCATATATATATGCTACTTAATTATGCCTACGATGTTTTTTATTATTCTGGATAAAAAAAAACTTCAGACAAGCATTAGAATAAAAATATTGCATTCCCAATCATTTTTTGCCTTGAGGTCATGGAATGCTTTACTGAATAAAACCTGGCAAGAGAGAAAGAAACAATTAAATCTAGTGTTTTCTGCCAAACACCCTTGTAGCAGGAGTCACAGAATTTGTGAATACTTATCTCTTCCTGTTCACTTGTGCCATTTAATGATTTGTTCATGTGCTTTAGTACACAGCCAACAAAATATAATCCCTCAGCAGAAAAAGCATGGTTTTGGGCTGCTGTGACCTCTCCGCTTAAGCAAATTTCAGAGTGCACACTGACAATGTGACGATTATTTTCATTTCTTGAAGACTTGGCCTAAATCAAAACAGTAAAGAAAACAGAATCTGACAAGAAGCAGAAAAAAAAAAAAAAAAGAAAAAAACTAAAGAAAAGAAAAAATGCTCATAGGTTTTCTTAGTTTAGGTTTAGTTATAACAAGAAATGCTATTGATAACTGAATTCATTTCAGCAATTCCATGTTTCTTAACATTAAGATATTTTACTTTTATCAGTGCAAAACAAATACAGAATGTAAAAAATTTATTTTCTGGTACTACTAAACACACTCAAACATCCAAAACTCTTTCACCGAGGCTATTTTCTAAATGCACGTAAATCAGGTTCAGGAATAAAGACCATGCAACAAAAATTGTGAAACATCTCAAAAATTTCTGGTTGGGGAGAAATTGTTATTTTCAGAGAAAATTAATTTTTCTCTGGACGTAGTATATTCAGTAAGCAAAGCAAATGGGAGGCCCAGAAAGGGAAGATGCTCTTTCTGTAAAAACTCCCACCCAGAGCACATTGTACAATGGTTCTTCCCGAAGTTTGCATAACAATTTGTACTTTCAATTCAACTTTGCAGAGGACAGCAAAAATTATTAAAAACATAATTTTGGCCTCTTCTCCTCTATTTCTGAAGTAAAAACCAGTTACTGCATATGGTTCCCATGTGGAGTGAAAGGGCTCCTGTGGGAGTAAGCTTTCACTGGTTTACAACCTTAGGCATTTCCCCAGGGAGCATTCTACTTAGGTGAGGCCACGCTGGGCGCACGAGAAACACCTTCATCATGGCTTTCCTTGCATTGGGCTTTCTGTCTCTCCTAGAACGAGTCTGCCCGAGATTCCAGTGTAGGAAGGAGCTGGACATAATAAGCAGTATGGAGATCTCTCAAAAGACTAGAAATAAATATCCCCTTCGATCCAGCGACACCCCTCCTGGGAATATATCCAAAAGAGGCCAAACAACACATAACAGAGATATATGTATACCCATGTTCATAGCTGCACAACTAACAATAGCAAAACTACGGAAGTCACCAAAATACCCATCAACAGACAAGTGGATACACAAACTGTGGTATTTATACACAATGGAATACTATGTATCTATAAAGTCCAACAGCATGGAGGCTTTTACAGGCAAATGGAAGAAACTTGAGAACATCATGCTTAGTGAAGTGAGTCAGAAGCAGAAGGTGAAACATCAAATGGTCTCTGATATGAGAAACCCAGGTCACAACTCTTATGGAACTTAAAACGAAAAACAAAGTGAAACAGGGGGGATGCGGGGGAGGGAGGGTTGGGAGGGTAAGCGGAGGGACAAAAGGAGAGTGGGAAAGTTCTTGTCACCTTGACAAGATACGTATGTGCGCAAAATCCTCAACTTCATTGTAAACTTTAAATCTTGCACTAATACATATCAATAAAATGGGGAAAAAATAAACTAGCACCATGTTTGGAAATGAGTACGTTTAAGGTAAGCTAGAGAACGTGTACCAAGTTGAATGTCTCAAACTGTGGCAGAGCAGTTGCCTTTGGAAAGTGGCACTGCTTTTCTTTACGAACAAAACAAACATAACAATTATGGGAAAAGGCAAAATCCATGCAAAAAAACCAGTAAGTCCTTTATCATTTTCACCTTAAACATTTTTTTAAAAAGTCTTTTAAACGCTCACAAAATTAGATACCTTTACGATCTAAATGCTGTGCCCTTTTTCTTTTACAGACATGTTTCTCACTAAAACTTATAGAATTAATCAACTCTCAAATTAGAAATACTGAATTATCAAAAATATACTCTGGTTTCTCTTCAGATCATATAAATCTTTTGCCTTTTGCTGAATTCTTAAAATGTTTTATGTAATTAAAATGAGAACATCTCAATGTGAAATGAAAGCCGTGAATACCAGGCAGCAAAGTTCAAGGTAAGTATCATATTAAGGTAAATATTTCTCTAAATCTAAGCTTCAGTTTTGGAAATTAATGGAGAGTTAATCTTCATAAAAACTTTGTTACACTTCTCATAATATTTAGAGATCAAGCAAGTGGAACATGAGTCTACAAATTCCTCAGTCAATTGATTTACTCTGTAATGTTCGCTTTCTGAGACCAATTTTATATTATTTCTTTTAAAGATGGAATCATCAACCATTTTTTAAAAGAAAGTGAGAAGTAAAATTTATTCAAAATAATGAGACTAACTCTGCCGTCCAGAGGCATTATTTCCAGACACTGCAAAATTTTCTCCTAAATATGTTTTATGCAAGACTTTTATTAAAATATAAGGATTTAAGTTGGCAAGATATATGTAAATCAAAGTTGGTAGATCATCTGTTGCTTTGTTTTTTAGTCTCTTCACTCATCCAACTATCCATATACTTCCTAGGGGTCCATATCCAGGAACTAGGAAAGCACAGGGATTTCAAGCACTGTAAATTTCAGTCCTTGCCCTTATTTGTTACATTGAGAAAAAAACTTGAGCTGTGTGCTATTTAACAAAAAATTGTTTACAATTTTAAATCAACTCTCTCTTCAACACTGGTGAATTAAGTACGAGTTTTGTTATATAAAAAAGTTTCAAAGATAAAAAAAATAGTTCTCACTTCATGTTTTGGTACTTCTTTATGTGTTGATTTCATATGTTTTCATGCTTAAGTGTTTATCAGAGGTTAGGAATCAAAACGACAAAGCAGCAACTATTTGTGTTTGCTAATGGTACTTCGCCTGTGCTCACAAGAGACATTCACTCATCAAACATTCATTGAATGCATATTTGCACCAAACTCACTGACAGGGTGATACAGAGATGAAAGCCAGGCCCTGCCCTCCGGGGCCTCCCCGTCTACTAGGAAGACGGGCAAGGAACCCGACAAGGACGACACAGCAATGGTCCCCACCACGCTGTGTGCAGACCACTGGAGGGATGAGAGTTGATCTTAGACAGCATATAGTGGATTACTTTTTATTTTAAATATTCATTGATACTTTACCCATTTTATTTCAGATACTGGGCCATGCACTTGTTTTAATGTGTGAAAAATGCATGGCTAGTACATTAAAACCATTTTTCTATGAGTAATCCTACATGATAAAGCTCAAAACTATATTTATATTTAAAAGGAAAACATGTCAGTTTAAAGTAAAATGACAATGAGTGTTAGTCAGAGATGGTTAAAACACTGTGAAAGTACAACTGAAATCACTGAAGATTAGGAAAGAAAGCAGGACAGTGCCGGTAAGTCAAAGGGCGCAGAGGCTGATGTCCTCACTGGGGGTTCCTGAGGCTGATGAAACAGGCCGGGGGAGTGAATACAGGAGGGAAGGCACGGATGCTTGGTGCCCGGGGATCAGAAGGTTCCACAAAGAGGAGCTAAAGATGAGTTGTGCTGAGAGCAAGCACATTCACCAGGACCCTTCACGCAGAACTGCTGAGTGTTTGGTTTAGGTGGAACCTCGAAAGTCATCCACGCCACTGTCTGTAATTAACTTTAAAGAAGTTCTGTTACACAGTGACAGTATATTAGTTAATTTTAATCTACACCCTAGGGTGCTGAGTTTATGACTCAAACAGCCTGATGGGAGGGAATATACACTTCAGAAGTATTGAGTTGTTAAGACTTAAAAGACTAATGAAAAGCCACATTCCAGAGGCAACTAGGACATGTGTGGCGGTTATCTTTATCTTATTAATTAGTTATTCTTAATTAGCATAACTAATAATGATAATTAAGACATTAGAAATGGTATTAAAATATGTGGACTGGCTTGAAGTAGTGTCATTAACACTTCCACAGCATGAATGGAAAGATGATCAGAACTCTGAGACTGCTGATGAGTCTCCCCGCAATGGTGTCCTCCATTTAGGACTCTGGTTTAGTCTAGAGTCCATTCACTTAAAGGAAAATTTTATCACTGACTTTGAAGGGCTAGCTGACTCTGGCTGCTAGATTATTCTCCCATCAGACTCAAGTGGGTCTTTCACACAAGTTGCTATCAATTTATCCTTCCATCAGGAAAGAGGACAGAGACTTCACTGGGCCTGCAGGACAAGTTAAGTGATAATTTTTGGATCATCTGCTCACACATATTTCTCTGTTACAGAATTCAGTCCGAGATTTGCCTTCATGTGACATACTACTTGGGAAAGGGACAGTCCTCTACCACTTACAACTTATCTGTCTCCAGCTGTGGCCACTATATACCAGGAAGAACCTAATGCTTGCAAAAGACTAAATTTGCTAAGGTCAGATCTCAGCTAAATTTGTTCCCTTAGAAAGATGAGTCAGGTTGAAGGGCACACAGCTGGCTAGTGGTATAACTGAGTTTAGAACGCAGGGATTCTTGATAAATCCTTCTAATCGACCAGTAATTATTGTCTAGGAATGTTCATCCCAATTACCTGAGAAACTTCAAAAAAAAAGTGCATGTTTATATTCAGCCCGGAAGATTCTGATTCCACAGAAAAGCTGGGCTAGGAACATATGTATGTATGTTTTTTAACAATCTTCAAAGCTGACTGAAGCACACCCATATATACATTAACATGGAGAATCTCCGGCTTATTCCACAGACAGTAAAAGGCCTCACTTTTTCTATGGCTCAGCTCTGTGGTAGGTGCTTGATGTGCTCTACGCTATTTCAATTTTACAACAAGCTACTGAACAAAGTATCCCTGGCATTCCACAGATCAAGAAACAAATGCAGAGAGCCAAAGTAGTGCATCTCAAAGGCAAGACTGAGGTATCCAGATTTTCCTGTCTTTGTAGATCCTGATCTTAACCACAACTGCCCTCATAAGTGGGGTACAAAGTTGCTCAAAAGAATGTCTGTGGCTAAAGTCACAAACCTACAGATGGAAGATGGATAACATAAGAAGCAAAGTGGATCAGAAAGCAATAGGAAAAGGTGGAGAAAAATGTACCCCTTTAAAGTGCTTGCTTGGTGCAGCTGTTTGGAATATATTAAGAGTAACCAGGCAGAGCAACTGACTTGTATATGTTGCTCTAGAGATGCAAAATAGTTCAGCCATTCTGGAAACAATCTGTCAAGTTTCTGTGAAATGAGACATATACTCACTGCATGACTCAGCAATCCTCCATGTTTTACTCCACAGAAACAAAAACTATGACTACTAAAAGACACTACACAGATCTTCATAGCAGCATTATTTATATGAGAGCCCCAAACCAGAAGCAATCTACATGTTTCTCACCTGGTTACAGTAAGTAAACTATGGTACACTGAACTTTGGAATGTTATTCAGCAATCAAATGAATGAAATACTAATGCATCCACAACATGGTTGATTTCAAGAGTTCCATGGTTAATTAAAGAAGTCATACACAAAAGGCCCACACACTAATGTTAGAAAGCAGGTCAGTGGCTGCCAGAGAACTGAGTAGAAAGAGACTGGAGGAACCTTGCAGAGGGAGGGAACTGGTTTTTATCTGGATGTGTCATGGTGGTCACAAAATTATACAAAACAATCAATATTCACCTAACTGCACACTTGAATTGGGTGAATTTTATTGTATATAAGTAATACTTTAATTAAAAAGTGAAAACAAAATTATGCAGACCCTAAAGACAAAAACAAAACTTCTACAGCCACTCGCAGCTCACAGATTTCCTGTTTTCAATCTCTAGTCTCAGTAGACAGAGTCCATGCTTGCTACCCCTGGAGAAATACAAAAGATGACAAGAAATCATCTGTCATCCTCCCCAGGACCAGACTCAGTGAGAATGGGGAAGACTGTATTTATTCTTCTCTTTCAGTTCTGCCTCCTTCTTCATCACTTGCAAAATGCGCCCATGCTGCCCCCTGGCTGTCCAGCATCCCCTACCAAGACACCCCATCCACACTTCATGCATGAGTCATTTCCAAAACCACCCCTCCCTTCAGACTTCCTTCCAACCTCTTCCCTCAGCTGCCCCTCACTGCTCTGCAAGGTACAGGCCAACTTCGCCTGGTGAACACAGGATCAACAAGGTACCCGTGGTCCATAGAGATCACATCCCCAAGTGCTAACATCTGGCAAAGGTTTAAGCCAAACTTACCTATTATTTTCCAATCAGTTAGGAAATACTTTGGGATAAGGGGGGTTACTTCTGGAACATACACATATATCCCAGATGTATGCTCATACATACATTCTGTCATCAGTATTATCATCAAATACCTTAAAAGTAATAATATATGCAAGTAGCTTCAATTATATAAATAAATCTAGAGCCCAACCGTCAAATCTCAGCATGCTCTTAGATCTTCAGCAGAGGCAGTCCTTCTGTTTTAAAACAGCTGAAAGCTAATCACGTGCTTCAGGGCTTTCCTGAGTCCCTATAAATGTCACAATAACTAATTTTAAAAACTCCCACTAACTACAATATCAAATCAATCCAGTGTTAAAGTGTTAAAAAGATAAAATGTAAAATTGTGTTTACACAAAAGTCACACAAATAAAAAAATCAACATATGAGTAAAAACTTGAAACTGAAGAAAAGATGACTGCAGGTCTACTAAGTCATAGTGTCATGACACTTTAAGAATTTTTTTCTTTTGTTTTGACATTACTGTTTGTGTAATAAATGACTATTGGGCGAAGGAAAATAAATGACACGGACCAATCACGAGCCAATGCGTTGTGCTTGCTCGTCGCCCATCAGTCAGTCTGAGTGACAATGCGTACACTTTTTCCTCTTCGTGGATTTTTAAAGGCCTGTGCCAGATACACTCAAGTATTTCATTAACCTTTTAGTCATACTGATGAGACAGACCCTTCTTCCCAGTCTGGCTGAAGCTCCGATAAAATCAGAGACCTTGACTAACAAGGCAGGTAGGTGTGTACCCACAAAGAGTTCCAGTGCCAGGGATGACTTTTCATTCTGAAAAAAAATTTAAGAAGTGGTCTCTTGACAAACACATGGTTAATAAATTTTTCCTCAAAGCAAAATTGGATTAAGAATTCCAAGTCCTATTAAAGCAAAACTGTTGCTTAAAAAAAAGTTATAATATGTCCAGGCCAGTTTCATCAATGCAGTGAGGTCTGATTTAATTCCCCTCCATCCAGTCTCCCTGATGTGTGAACTAAAATCCTCCAGGTTCCAATTCTGGCTCCCTGCTACCCGCCCACTAACAGCTCTTACTTAGTGAGCAATCTTATGATAATAATAATAGAGTCAATCTTATAATAATAATAGAGTCAAAAAAAAAAAAAAGAACCAGGCCAGAGTCGTTATTCAGCATCTGAAGAGGCAGCGAAGCCTTGTGATCAAGAGAATGAAAGCTGGGTATGGCAGTGCACTTCTGCAATTCCAGCACTTGGAGGACTGCTGTGTGTTTGATGCCAGCCTGGGCGACACAGTGAACTCAGGATTAGCCTGGACTACAGAGGGAGGCCCTGTCTCAAAAAAGCAAAAACAAAAACAAACAAACAAAAAAACCCAACAGAATGGGCATTTAGCTGAAGGTACGGAGAAAAAAATCTTACCTTTTAATGTTTAGTCTGCCGGCATATATAAAAAATACCTGCATATGTACATACATACATACATGTATACCTTTCTTAGGAAAACTCTGGTTTACATACGTAGTTAGCTTCCTTAGGAAAACACTGTTAAACCAGTGAAGGTCACATAACCCTGGTGACAGAAGCATACCAATGGGTTATGTAACACATACCTCGCACCTTTAATTAGGTTCTTTCTGCCTAGAGGCCATAGTATGTGCTCAATAAAGAACAGTGATGGCAGATGGTGAGAAAAGTAGAACTTAGATCCCAGATTTTTCAGGCTACTTGTTCAAGGCAAATATTTTCCTCCCAGACACAGAGAAGGTGGTAGCTGTGTATAACTGAAGATATGCGCTACTAAGTGACCCATAGTTTTACTGTTAATATATAATCTTCCAACTCTGGGAACTGTGCACAGAGGTTTTGGCCACCATACACCCTGAACTAGCATTTTTCCTACCTCTCTCATCAAGATGTAAGTTTCCTAAAGACAAGAGTACCCTATATCCCTGCATTCCTAGCAAAGTGCCTTGCACATGTTTGTGAAATGGATCACCATTTTCTTAATAATCTCTTTCCAAAATAAGATCATTAATAAGAAGAAATCAGTACCTGTAGGTAAGTCATTTTATTGTCATGTGTTAGATTTCTCCCCCGAGGGGCAGTAAAGGGAAATGAGCAGTATGGAAATAAATGCAGATGCCTGGCCCTCAGGAGGTGGCTTCTTATGAGCCTGCCATGCTAGAGACACAGCAGGAGCCTCAGCTTCAAGACCATCAGTGGACTCCATCAAGAGCTACAGATGCTGTAGCTGACCTCACCAGGTAGTATTTGGAATGCCCCCTAAATCCTGCCTCATTATATTACTTAGAGGGATGCTTAAACCTCAAAGAAGATTCATCTAAAGAAACTGCCATGTGGGATTTCATTTTCCCTACGGCTCCTATGCCTTGTGTCAGTAAATCATCAATAATTAAATAGCAACAGTTAAAACAAGACCACCCAGGCATACAGGCCCAAGGGTTGAGCCATAGAATGGTTTGTAGGGCCCTCTTATTGAGAGCAATTTTAAAGATCATCTAAATCTCGGGTTGAAAATGGTGCTTGGTTCACAGCATTTGATGCTACATTTAATCAGTCAATTAAATTCAAATATTAAAAAAAAGAGGATGATAAAAATTTATACTGCCCAAACTTGCATCACAGATTATCAGAGTCTGGAAGAATACTCTACTAGTACAATAAATGAGTTGGGTTGAAAAGTATAAGCAGTGGTTTATTGCTTACCAACTTTTCTATTACATAAAAAACAAAGTTTGTAAACACCAGCAAATAAAAAGGTTTTAGTCTCTCTCAGAAGTGGATATTGCAGGTTAGGAGAGATTTGCTCTGTTGTAGTCATTTCTTTTCATTTTTTCTTGTTTCCTCACTTGTTTCTTTTCTATATGCAGTAAAAAACTAAGTTTCAAGTATAACAATATATCAATGTTGGATAACTACAGAAAAATATGACCCGGTGCACTGAATCCTGGAAGGTGTGGTCTGCGGCGGTAAAGTGTATTTGTCTACATTGGTGCTGCGCAGAACTGTGATAGAGATGGCAGGTGTACACATGGGGTTGAGCATTTTGTCCTATTAGAGTCACAAAAGAGAAGAGGAAAAAAGTTTCATTTCATTCCAATAAAGACAATGTAGAGACAAAAGAAAAGGGATGGAGCTGAGCATACAAAGCTGCTACCCACTTGCAGATCAAACAAGAGGTTCTGAAAAGTACCTAAACAAAAAACCTCGAGCAAAATGAAGATACTGGAGAAATCACAAAGGAAAGAAAACAGCCTCAAGATTCAGAAGAAACATGTAATTCTGAAATTATGTACAAAGAAGCAAAAAATATTCTCAAAAAGTGTCTAGCATCTTCAATAAAACAGTAAGGAAATGAAGCTTTATTATGAGACAGAAAAATGTAAAGTAATCGGATAAAAGAAAATTCAGGAAAACCAGTAATGCAACAAAAGAATTAATACCCATACAACAAGCAGTATAGAAACAATGATGGAAAGAATGAAATCAATGATGCTGAATATAAAATAAGAAAAGCCCAACTTAAATAACATGATACAGATTATTTTATAAGTTGAGGACAAATGTAAGGATCATAAATCCAGAGAATTAAAAACTAAAGAAATAATTCAGGACATGATGAAAGAAAATTGTTTTGAGAGGAAGAGAGATGACTTGAATTTTCAGACTTGAAGTTCCTATGATCTAGGTAAAGACAGCAAAAATCCTGATATCTACAAACATCCCAGCTAGATGTTCAATTGTTCAGTGCCAAAGATGTAGAAAACCCAATCTACGCACACACACACACACACACACACACACACACACACACACACACACACACAAATCCACCATTAAAGCAACATAAATTGCTCTACCTTACTGCTACTCTGAAACACTAAACACTAAAGGCCAAATATTTTTAGATTTCTAAGAAGGGTAGAATTTAAAAGTATTTTTTCCCAAAATACATGAATGATCCATACACTTATATGTACATGGGTGGGTGACATATATGCATTTAGTGGCATTTCTTATATGTGAATCAGAATATATCCAAATCATATACTTTCCTTGGAAAAAAAAGCCACTTGAATATATATACTAGCTGAGTTCTAGAAAATTAAGAAATTACAATGGAAAAGTCATAAAGGAAATTGTCAATTATTCTCTTCAAGGACACAACACTAAGAAACTATGATCTATGAATGAAGATTAACAGTATCAAAAAAGATATATATTCTCTCTATATATTATATTCCTATAAAGAAATAATTCCATATTCACTATAAAGAATAATAACAAAGAGCTTTTAAGGGCACGGAAAATGCTTGCGCTATCATCTTAACATAAATGGCAGAACATAAAATTGTATATGTTGTTTATAAGTCAAAATACACAAGCAGAAATGAAATGTGCTAAGATTTAATCAGTTGCCTGTGTGATTATGAACAATTTTCCCTCACTCTCCTATTTAATTATTTTTTAGCTGACACATAAAAACACAAAAATTATATATGCTTATACAGTAACACGATATTTCAATAACTCCTTATTTCTTTTCTTTTGGCTCCCTGTTCCTTAATGAAGTTTCTTTCTGCAGAGTTTTTTTTTTTTTCTTTTGTCTATTTTTTACAGCATCTCTGCTGTTGAAAACTACAATATTGGATAACTCAGGATCCTGGGCTTAAGGAATTTTCACCATTCATCATACCAGTAGATTGCATGTTTCATGGAAATCCAGGCAGAGCCAAAACCTGGTACCATATTTTTACTTCTCTTTTTCCATTTCAAAAGAAAAAGCTGTAGTTGATTCTAATTTTTCCTGCAGGCAGTGGGAAGGGGAACTTTTTATGTGTGGGAAAGAACGGCACACCCCCCAGCCATCTGAGGACGGTTCCTCCCCGGAACACCTGTTTGCTCCAATTGAAGCCTGTCCAAATTGAGTCCTAGGGGTCAGGCGCTTGCTCTTCAAATGTCCCATGATTTTACAATATTTATTCCCCACCTGTCTGATGGCCGTGATAGCTTGGGAAAGCTGTTTCTTGGCCCTGACACGGCAGAGCTAACAGCAGCTGATGTTCACCCAGACTCTGGTCTGGGTCCAGTCATCCTTGAGTTCAAAAATGCCTCTTCTTTCCCAAAGTCTACCAGGCTTAGCCAAAGTTCTTAAGGAAAGAGAGGTAAATAATGCTTTACCTTCCCACGAATATGTGACGAAACAGTCACACCTTTCACTCTCTTTCTTTAAGTGAATCCATCACTTTTTCATTTATATTAAGTAATCATTATTCCAGTCATATTCATTGCCTGATGTCAAAGATGAAGATTGTTAATTTATTTAACATGAAAACAGTTAAAATCTAGAAGGTAAAATGCAGCAAAATAATTTTAAGCACAATTTTACACAAATTCAAGGGAGAGAAAAAGATGCTCACATCAACTTCTAGATACAATAGGAAAATAATGTCTTATTTAAAAGATTCTAGCCACGAGAAAACTGTACATTTGAAAAGCTTACATAAAGCCTTATAAAATAGGAGACCTTTTATCTTCTCCAGATCCATGAGCTTGAAAATACTTTATCTGTGCAATTTCAAGGCACATAAAAACCTCAGTGAATAAATAAATGTTCTTTTTTTCTTTATACAGAAGCTTTAAAAATTACCCATATAAATAGCTTGGCCTTGAACAAACAGATTAAAAGACCGAAAAGGCCACAGCTTCAGATCATGTATACAGAATAGAAAATAAATGCTTTTCTTTATTGGCTGGGCAAGTTTTCAATGAACTAAATTCTATAAGTCCACTTGATGTGAAAGACTTAATTGGAATACATGAAAAAATGCAGCATTTTTAAGTGACAAACTCACTAAATAAGTAATATGCCATAATAAAAATAATCTATATCTTTCATGAATAGTCCTTGTATCTGTGAATAGTAAGTCCAACATGTATGTTCAACATGCAGTACTATTTCAAAGGCCACAAAGTTTTCTAAATACTCATTTCAGTTAATTGTGTGAAGATTTTCCATACTTTCTAACACATAAAAGGAGCTTCCATAATTGCATACAATTAGAACTATTCAGGTGAGTTCAAGCCTTTCTTAATAATGTTTCTTGGGATTTCTTGAAGAATATCTTCAACTCCACAATTTTAAAAAATTTCAGTAAGTGTAAAGGTAAGAGTGAAGCTTCGGCATCATGGTAACCTTGTGAGCAGAGGAGGTTCCAAGTTGGTAGTTTTCTACGTACACTCAGTATTTGTTGCCAAGCTGATCTTTCTAATATCACCTTCAGCGATCTGACTCCACTCCTGTGAACTTTTACATTAAAGCTGTCAGAAAGAGAAGTGGTGGAGTCCACATGTGGGTAAGGCCCAGTGCTATCTGCCCGGTGAAGTCTCATTTGCACACCCAGGCCCCAGGAATTCCTTCTTTCCATCACTGCACTGATCTCTGACTTACCATGTAGAGCAAACTGCTATACATTATTATTGTCTCTCAAACTGTGCAAACCAAGGCTCTCAAATTAGATAAAGTTACATGGGAGTTTTGATTTTTTAAGTCTCTAATACCTAAATATTATATATATATATATATATATATATATATATATATATATATATATATATATTTTTTTTTTTTTTTTTTTTTTTTTTACATGATAAACATTAAACACTGTCGAGGAAGATGCTGATGCTGTTACTGTTAAGATATTGCTAAGGACGTGGTTTTTGTGGCTAAAATCACGGTACTGATTCAAGTTTCACTCTGTTTTGTTGGAATAACCTTGGTCTAAGCTACATTGTGGATGGTGGCGCATGCCTGTAATTCCAGCATTTTGAGAGGATGAAACAGAAAAATGGTAAGTTCAAGTTCAGCCTGGACAATCAGTGACACTCTGTTCCAAATTAAAAGAAAAAAAAAAAGAAAAAATGAAAAGGAGCTGGGGATGTAGCACAGTGTGAAGGCCTTGGGTTCAGTTCTTAGTATTAGAAAACAGTAATAACAATTAACAAAAACAACAACACCTTTACAAATTCCATAGGTTTTAATTATCTGTAACTGCTCTGGTTTGAATATGTCTCCAGAAGTTCATGTGTTTAAAAAGTTCATGTATTGGAAATGTAATCCCTTATTCCATATGTTAATGGTATTTTGAGGTGGGGCCTTTGGGATGGAATTAGACGAGGTCTTTGAGGTTGGGACCCTCAAGATGGCATTAGTGGTTTTACACTTGAGCTAGGAGGCATATTCTTTTGCTGCATGTGGCACCCCTTTGCCATGCTGGTGCAAGGAGAAGGCCCTCCCCAGATGCTGGGCAGGTGCTAGGGCCATGCTCTTGTACTTCCCAGACCCCAGAACCATGGAACAAATACATTTCTATTCTTTGTAAATTACTCAGCCTTAAAGCATTTTGTTGTAGCAATGTAAAATGACAGACGATAGCATTAAGAATAGTAATACTTCAATTGACTGAGTTCTTATGAGGATTACCTTCAAGGAAGTAATTTACATGAGTGGGTGTTACAAACCATAAGGTCCTTGAAGCAGTTTGATTGGTATAATTGTCTTTGAGGACTTAGGTTAATAAATGATCTGATTTCCCAAAAAAGGCATGCTTGCATGATCATTTTTGGTGAACGTTGTGAACCAATTCAAAACGAATGTTTCTCGTACATAAACACATTCCAAATGAGCTACAGAATCAAAATAACTAAGTGGAATTTGGCTAGGAAATGGACATAGTTCTTTAGTAATATCTTATTTCTCAATGTTTTGGGGGATGGATTGTGGACTCCTGAAAATTTCATGCAAAGTTAATGCCATATATATACACATGTGCACGCACAAATTTGCAGAAAACTACAGTGATGTGAGACATACTTCATGAAGTCACTTGAGATCCGGTTTGGGTATCTTTAGATGATTTGGGATTTAAAAAGTCAACAGATTTTATCTTCATTAAAAAAATTATCAACGTATCCAAAGATGGAGAGTAGTTTTCTCCTAGATAAACCTCAATTGTTCTTTTGTATTTTAGGCTACTTTAACCCTTTCAAAAATTGTTTTGGCCAAATTTATTATTCTGGAATTTTCCCTTTTGATATTTGTATATTCTCTGCAAAACTTTGCAGAAGAAATTGGTAAGCTTTTTAAAAAGAATGTTGAGGGTCAAGAAAAATGATTATGGCTTCTTTCATGTCAGCTTTCTACCCTGTCAAAAAATGAGACAATTTAAAGAAAAAAAAAAAAAACCTTAATGCTTTCAATTTAAGAAATATTTTAATTTTAATTTTGGACATTAAATGTAGCTGCTAAGAAATAGTGGTTTTCCCTATAAAAGCAAAACATTCTTCCTTAATACCTAGATGACAAAAATCTGAAGATATCCACAGTTGTTTCTTATTATGGCTTCCCTGGAAAACATTTCTGGGAAAGCACCATTCCTAGCCACTTACTTTGTTTACAACAGACAAAACTGCTTGTGTGGTATAAATAGGAGTCTGTCCTTAAATGCTGCTAAATAGTAAAATGCAACCATGAAAAAGAGCCATTTCCTGCCCTAAAGGTGGCTTTAAAAATTTCTAGCTACTTTAGGAACAACACCAGAGCATAAATAATAATTATCAATTGCCGCATAATAAAAGACTAATTTTATAGAAAACGAAACAAAAACAAGCAACATATTCCTCAGATGCCCTCCCAGTTGTCAGCACTAGGTTTTTTTTTCTTACCCTGCGAGATTCTGAAGCTCTCTTTTGTCCCCCTGTGTTTGTGATGTATATCTATAAATCGTTCTTGTTTGTGCAGATAAGCCTCGCCTTGTCTCCCTAACTGCACTTTGAAAAGCAGATTCACAGTTGTGTGACTTTTGATCTGGGTAGCTGCTCGCTCGACCACCTGCACAGTGCATGAGCTGTTACTGAGCTCGCTTTGTCCCATCTCATAACACAGCGAGCCTTTAAAATTTGATGTGTGAATGCGCTAATTTACAATGTGAGCGTTCAAACAAGAAAATATGGTGGTGGTAGTGGTGATGGTAGCGGTGGTGATGGCAGTAAAAGAAGGGGGAGATTTGTGAAGGGAGAAGCCCTAACCCTCGATTTATAAAGTTCAGCTATTGTTCACTGCTTCTGGCATTTAATGAAACAGATGTGAAAGCCCTCCCTTGACTTGCAGTGCAGCAGACAGCGGTGTAATGGAGCAGGGTTGGAATTGTAAAATGTTGTTTGGTGATGGCATATGTTAATAAATAGCCATTTATGAGGGGGGCTGAGGGCTCCATTACTTGTTCATAAGGAAGGCTTAGGGCTCCTTGCTTCAGTTAACAGCTCAAGGCTGCATTCAAAGAAAGCATTGATAGTGAAGGTAAAGTGCTCCCTTCACACTGCCCGTTGCATTAAAGAATGGCACGTACCCTGGGAAGAAAGGAAAATCCTAAAAGAAAGCTAATTCATGAATGAGGTCAAATTGTGGTTCAGAATTGAGAAAGAGAAGATGCTTTTCCATTGTGATTAAATAATGGGCACAATATCCTCCTACTGTGAAGTTACACATATGTATATATGTGTGGGTATATATATATATATATATGTGCATGTATTTGTCATGTGAGGCATTGAACCCAGGGCCTTGTGCACACGGAGGCAAGCACTCGACTGCTGAGTGCCTCCTCTTTCCTACACATATTTTATCTTCAAATGGACACATTTATGTGCATCCTCTGTGCAGTAGATTAAAAGCCTGCAGAGTTTCAACTAAATTATATCTACAGGAACTCAGACAGGAACTTTGGAACTCAGTGTTCATTTTTCCATAATTATTCCCTGGTAAGGTCTATCCTGGGCAACATGGCCTTGTGGTAAATGCACAAAGGCTCCTGACCACAAGCAGCTTGCAATCAAGAGAACAAGAGAGGCTTCACAGCAGAGACTTGACCACTTCTAGAAACACCTCCTCCTCCCAGGCAGGGGTGCAGTGAAAGCACTATCACCACCCTCAGATGAGCCGTTTCACCAACAGTTTATCAAGGGCTCATCTCTGTGGCAAAAAGCCTATGGTTGGCCTCAACCAAAGTTATTTTCATTTTATAAAACAGTAGATCCTCTTGCTGACTGTGCTTCCTGTTTTACTTTCGGGTAGGAAGTTTTCAACCCGTCTTAAGGATACTAAAGTGATTTCCTGGCTTTGTTTATTTCTCTTTCAATGGAACTTCCTCTCCTGTATTTCAGCTGGTTGCAAACTACAGAGACACTGTACCGGGTTGTGTAAAATCCTTTTGACTATTTGGTACGAGATGAAGATGGTATAGAGGAAGCCCAGGACATAGTGGCTAGCAATTACAACACAGGCAAAGCAAAGCAGATGACCTTTGTGCCTTCAGAGAAGTAGAAACCCCTGTAAAGGACCAGAGCCATTTTTAGCTGCAAAACTGAAGGCTTTATGGTAGGAGTGAGATTTCACTTAAGATTTAGAGATAAAAGCTTACCTGAAATACTATAAATGTAACATCTATTGTTTCTGCCCTAAATCTCTTCCTCTTTCAGGGGAAAGCTCTCAATAATCTTCTGAGGGAAATATGCTACGTCCATCCTCAGTCTGTCCATCCTCAGAGTAAGGTCTCCTGGCTAGAACATCAGATCATAGATTACTGGGATTTCTACCTATTCAGGCCCTACCAGAATCAACATGATTTTGGTAAGAAAAAAAATTGCTACATTCAGTAAGTGTCACTGAAAGGTTGGCACATTTTTGTTTTTGCAAGCAGAAACCCTGACAAAGCACAGAATCTATACATAAGAAATTTGAGATGAAAGATGGAAAGAGCAAGACCCAGTCCTGAAGACATTGTGGGAACCTTTAGATTCCACTGTGTTTGAAGTCACTTCTACCCTTGGTCTACTCAGTCACATAAGGCAATATATTAATATATCTTTTTTTTTTTTGGTGTAGCCAGTTTGAACTGAGTTTGTCCCTTGCATATGGAAGATTCTGACTAACATGGCTGGCAAATGAAGAGTATTCCAGGTAGAAGTTAGACAAAGCAAAGTAAAAGAATTAGTGAAGGGTCAAAATAGCTCTGGAGAAGGGAAGCAGTTAGCTTCGGTCAGATCCTGGGATCTGTCCAAAGGCAGTAGTGGCTAACAATACTAGCAGTTCATTGGCAAACCTTGGAGAGGAAACTGAGGACAAGCTTATCTTAATAGCAGACAAGGACCCATAGGCAGCTCCTGAGCAGAGAAGAAATAATGGTAGTTTTGCATTTTGGAAGAACCAGTGGTCAGTCATATTTAGAATCACACACACACACACACACACACACACACACACACACACACACACACCAGGCACAGAGACCAGTTAGAAGGCTACCCTTCCTAAGTAGTCCACATGAGAGAGAAAATGTTTAGTCTTGAACGATCTGAGCGGAACTCTGAGTACTGGGGCAGTTCAAACAGTGTGGTCAACTGGGAGTCCCAGAGGAAAATGAGAACGGTGGCTCCATTGCAGAAATATGACATCACAAAAGAATGATGGGGTTTTATTTTTATTCATTTTTAATTTTATGAAAATTTCTAGGAAACTCAGGCAATCTAAAAGAAAATTTAAGAACACTAACTTAAGTCATCAACCTTAAAAAAAACTATTAACATTTTAATTTTGGTTTTTGTATCCAAGATTTAAAAAAAAGTAATGACGATAATAATGATCAGAATTTCAACACATTTATTGAGACCTTAATCATGCACCAGGTACTGTTGGGTAAGGTGGGCTTTATATGTATCAACCAACACATTTAACTCTAATAAGAACTCCTATTTATACCACACAAGCAATCTCCCAACAGCACATGGTTCCACAGACAATCCCTAACATCCAAATACATGAGATTTTGGGGGCACATTCCAGATCCAAACCACAGTAAGTACCTACGATTTTGCAGCAGCTTTTTTGATTATTCATAAACAGCATAGAGTGTGGGTGCTGAATTTCCCAGACCAGTGAACTAGGAGGGCCACAAAGAGAAGAGACTGACACGATTGCCGAAGTTTGATATTTCCAAGTATTTACCTTTGCACTTACTGTAACAATGACTAGTGTTCTCAAGAAACAGAATTTTACAGCAGCTTATGATAACAGAAATTAGCATAATGAAAACTCACCATTTGTTCTTACTCTTCTCACTTTATCACTATTTATTAAAAATGCTCTGATCTGTAAAGTGACTTTTGGGAAACTTGTGTAATATGTTTTTAAAAAATGAGCTAAGTTTTTTTTAAAATTGCAACTCCATCCGTTTTTACATGTGTGATCCTGGATAGGCTACTTATTTTCAATAAGCACAGTTATCCTCATCTGTAAAATGGGTGCAATGCTGCTTCTGTCATAGGACTCTTAAGGTTTGAATCAGATATATGTAAAACATGGCTTAGGTTCAGGTGCACAATGAGGGCTCATCTGATGGAACTGCGAGTTATCACTGACAATTTAAACACAGCATTCAACTGTCTAATACGAGAGTAAGATTTCCTGGGTTTTTTTTTTTTTTTTTTGATATGGGTATTTCATTACTGTTCTCCGGTTGGCCCTGAACTCCTAGGCTCAAGTGATCTCACCTCAGGCTCTCCAGAGCTGGGGATATAGGCACTTGTCACTAACTTGGCTGAAAAATACAAGAAAGTTATCAAAGAAAAATATAAATAAGAAAAAAACACAAAGCTGGTTCTAAGTTTGGTAAGAGTATGTATCACTAATGTTGGGCTTAGGGAAGTCAGAGGACAAAGGCAACAAGTGAAGTGTAAAGTAATTAATTTAGTCACACAAAAGACCAACATCTGCAAAAAAAAAAAAAAAATTGTAGCATTAACCTAGTTCAGATCCTAAATCTGTTAAGTTCAAAGAATCTATAGCAAATTCACCAATTTTATTCTAAAAGAAAATAAGCACTTGACTAAAAGTTGAAAAATAGCATAGAGGTTGAAATCTTGCTACACTGATTTCAGGTCAGGATCAATGTTCATTCCTAGTAAATAAAAGAGGCCAAGAAAAGAATGAGATGAACAGAGAAAAGGAAACACAGAAAGAAGGAAAATAAAGAATATAAATTCAAGATACTTTTTCATTGCATAAAAATTGAAACTCACAAGGACATTTTTTCTCACAAGTCTTGAAAATACTTTGTAAATTTTAGACAATGTAACAAGAGTAATTAAAAATGTTTTCTGAGCAAAATAAGAAGAAGAAGAATGAAATTGAAAAAAGTTGGCTATCTAGTCACGGCCTATTTAAGAAAAAGTCTATTTATTTAAATAATACTTCTACAGCTTACAGCTCTTGTACTGGCATTTCTGGTACATTTACCCTTAGGAAACATTCTGACAGTATATTTAAGTTTCCAGATGTTTTACCTTTTGTTCTACCAAAGCAACAAGACCATGTCTAAAAATGTAAAATGTAACAGCAATGATGTTGGCAATTATTCTCCCAGGTTGACTGAGATGTAGCGCTAACAGAAATACAGGTTTTACGTGGGTTGTGGGTTGTGTGGATGGCGCTAGAGAACTCAGTGTACTTAAGACATATTCTGGGTTTATATGAAAGGCAGGTACAAATGACCTTTCAACAGCTCCATATATAAATAATTCTATACTCACGCTGGAAGGATAAACAGATTTCATTTCTAAAGGAAACACTGATTCTGCATATGTGGAAATAATCTGGGCAAGTATAGGTAGCGTGGGGAAGAGAAACACTTATTTGACACTGAGGTTGTCACAGAGAAAAGGTGCTTAAATATTATACACATAAGTCACACAAAAAGGTGTTTTAGACATTACATACACTGATTCTTTTTGTAAACCTTTAGTCAACATATACAATGCAGTTCTCATGTGAAGTTGTAACGTGTCCTCTAAATTTATGTCAATAGAGCTCCTAAATGATCTTTATTACATTCTTGAGAAAACCTCAGGAATTTCTAGGAAAAAATACTATTATCAACCAACTACTGACTATTATTATTTGCCTCTTCAGAAGTAAAAGGAAATAGAATTTTTTTCTAATTAAAAGTCTTAAAACCTGTATTTTCATTACCACTGATGGCCAGAGCCTTTTAGTCTAATACAACTTCTCAATCAAATGTGTCACACACACACACACACACACACACACACACAGAGAGAGAGAGAGAGAGAGAGAGAGAGAGAGAGAGAGAGAGACAAACACATGCACAGCATAGATATACAAGAAAAAACATCTAAACTTCCCAATAATACTCATGACACTTTTAGACAACCAATTATAATAAGAAAGTTTTTTAGAGTCAACAAAAAATCCATTTCTTAGCTCCAGTTACCACATGAATGGTCACTTGTTTCATGGCCATTTTCATTATTATCTGAATTCTACTTTATTTCAACTCCATCTACAGAATCAGGAAATAAACAGTTTTTCCCTAGGTAGCTCTCCATCTATGTCAAGACAGAAGAAAAATTACTTTCCAGAAAATCAGCTATTGCTTCACTGTGATGTCAAGTTTTACTATTATAATTTTGAACAGGCCAATTTTCTCCTTTGTTTTCTTTTTCTTGTTTTTAGTAATACTGTACAGTTACACAAAAAAATATTTTTGACTGAATCAGTTGCTGTCTCACTAATTTAGGATTATCTCAACATTTTTTGCATACTTTAGTTTCTTTCAAAACTTCACAATCATCTCCTGTTTCCATATTTTTTCCAGAAAAATCAGTTTTATTTTCATTTAAATCAAATTTTCTACTGGCTTGTTGTTTTCCTGGTATCCTTTTCAATGGTCAGCAAGTATTAGTCAAAGTTGTATAATCTTAAATAGCTCCTTTGAGAACCAGATAATTTTGTGAATCACATTTTATGAACACATTTTCTATCATAATAAACTACTCTGTAGTAAAGAGAGACTGTGGTTTCACTTCAGGTGTACCTGGCTTTGTTCACAGGTATTAAATCTTTACTGAGGAAATGAATGAGCAGCAAACAAACAAAAATAAAACAGTAAATAAATAAATGTGGTAGAAAAAGACGGCAGTTTGGTTGGTAAGTAGGTAGGTAGGTAGATAATATTTTTTTAACCTCATTTGAAGTTAATAAAAGATTAAAATGCATGAGTGTGGATGACTTTTTGTTGCTAATTTACTTTGGCCATTTTCACATGTGATCAAATGGACACTCTCACATATAATCAAACAGAACTAATATGTACACACCTGCTTACAGATGAAACATTGGTTTCACCTGTCTTCAAACTAATTGCTATAAGTAAAATGATCCAAGCGAGAGGCTATGTCATGGTATTTCTGCTCATTTTACAAATGTAAAAATGATAAAATCTAAAAATTGAAACAACTCACAATCTTTTAAAATGATAAAATTACTTGGTAGGGTATACATAGAGTATTTACAAGTCTTAGTCACACAGAATTTATCATATGAAAATAAACAGGATTATATTGTATTACGTAGATGAATACAGGGCACAAAGAGGACATGCATTTCTTTTATGCACTAGTGAAGGTTACAGATGAGCACCTGTTGAATACCTGTTTCTTAAACCTTTTTTTACTTTACTTACTTATTTATTTTTTAAATCAGAAGCATCAGTTTATATCTGGTATACACTTTGGTAAGACCATGAATAAAAGAACATGGCTGCTTTTTCTGAAATAAAACCTCACCAGTGCTGAAAGTGAATGCTATATGAATGGGAAAAATGTAACAGAGTACACAAAATCAGAGCATTGAATTGATGCTTTGATACATAAGCCTTGGCTCCAGTTTTTGAGAGACTGCCTTTTTTGGGGGTAAAGGGGAAATTATCTGAAATCATGAAGAGGCTGGCAAGGTTCTTTTTTGTATTTTTTAAAGTCTAAAATGCATAGTGTAACATGGTTGGCCAGTAACTGGAAACGAAGTCAAACCCCAGCACTGAAGATATAGTTAGCTTAAATCACGATTAAAATGTCTGGACGTCTTGGCAGATACCCACAGACCCACTGTATCTAGTGAAAAAAATACTGTCTCCCTTCCACACAAGTAGACTTGAGAGTCTCCCTGACCCAGAGAGAACAAGGTGATGTCCATCTGGAGATTTTTACTTCTGTTTATACTCTAGACATATCCTAAGAGGAGGTAAGTCCGCATTTGACTGAGTTTGCCTACAAAGAGAAGCCTGAGTAGATTTCACTGGAGTAATTTTCTTCCACAGGCTTCTGAAGCCACTGCGTTAGTATGATTTTCTTACAGAAAGCCCACTCAGAGGTTGCAGAAGTTGTTTGTGCTTCACCCCCTCCAAATGACTTGCAAATTTATTCAAACACAATATGAGGGGATGCTTTATTTGTTGAAATAACTGTCTACAGTGTCCGGCCCTAAAGGGTGAGGTACATCAAGCAGAAACATGGAGAGAAATACATTGGTTTAGAAACTCATAAATCCTTATTTGAATCTGCCAACCTGAAAGCCACGTAGAGCCTGAATAAACTATTTTTCCTAAATGCTACATCTGATTAAGCCATACCATTAAATGACAGTTGAACTTTAACATTAATATGATATTATTGAAATAACCACAGATTTTTTTTACACTAAAAATGATGAATGATTTCTGGACAGCTCAATTGACATAAAGCGGGAGGACTCTTTAATGAGATTTGACAAAACGGAGACATATGCAGAATATTTGCTACAGCTCACATCGCAAGTGCCCTCCCAGGGAAGCCATGGAGCTTTTCACCTTTGTTTCCTTATTGTCTTTAGGCACTGAGGCATTCCTTTCAATCACCAGTTCCCTCCTCTGTGGATTCTGAGTTTTTATGAAGTCATTTACACACTACTCTTAATTGGAGAATTGGTTGCTTATGGTCCTGAGTTGGGATAATGTGTTCAGAAAAAGGAGAGGAAGTGCAGATACTGGGCTGGCAATGTTTTGGAGTGTTCAGGCTCACGAGTGATCAGGCTGATACAGAAATCATGTGAGCCTTGAAGACAGAACAACTGTACATTTGTTTCCTTTTTGTGACAAATCTCGAACATGGCAAACATAATTTTAGCAAGCTACTAGACATGGATGTCGGATCAGAGAAGGCTTTAGTCATTTTTAAATAGTAATCTCTATACTATCAACTATAAAGAAAATATTCTTTCAAATTCCAATTATGCTCTTCTAGGTAATTCTTAACATTCCTTATTCTCCTTTCTGCTCAAAGTTCCAAACCAGCATCATGATGCTAAACAATAATGCTCTTATTTGGTAGATGCTGAATATAATAAATAATAATAATTAATAATAATAATAAATAAATAATAAATAATAATAATAAATAATCCTGCGCTGAGTATACTTACATAAAATATTACCTACCCTCATTTATTTATCTTTCTATATGCTTCCAAATATTTTTCAATAATAAAAGTTTAGTCACACAGAGAAACATGAATATTTTTTATCTGGCATAAATGAATTCAGGTTATTCAGATAATTCTGACATTTTATAAATCATCTCATGTAAGTGAAAATGTTTCTCTAAACAAAGTCACTCCGAAAAATGGAAACGAGGCAACAGAGAGCAACGCTGATACCAAGTGTGCTCCTGATGTTGGCAGGCCTGCTCTTCCTTTATCAAAATAGAAAATAAAGTCAGTCTGCTTCTGCCATAGGGCCTTCCTCAGGCTATGAAAAATGCTTCATGTCTAACCCTAATTTTTCCATAGCTTGAGGTAACCCCCCTAGCTTAAGCCTTCTCTCTAATCTGAGTTACGCAGTATGTGTTCCTTTCCAAACAAGAGTTAAAATCAGTGCTCTGTTGTTTCAAAAGGGTCTTGACATAGGATACAAAGAGGAAAAGCTTATATGCCTATAAAAATCCTGCTGCAAATATAACAAGTTAAAAAAAAGAGAGAAAAAAGAGAGAGAAAGATCAGTCCCTACCTTGTTCTTACCTTCGTAACATCCCCGTCAGAATCCTGGAGCTTTTCCCCAAGTTTGCATCTGTTTCCCGAAGCTAGGAGAAAAGCATGGTTAAATCTAAACTAAACTAAATTTTATGTAATTAGCTTATTTCTAAAGCACATGTCAAGCAAGAATGTTACTTCATGATGGAAAACCCAAACAATACAAAATGCTAACACATATAACGTAAATATATTTCAGACACTTACATAAACTCTGAAAAATTTAAAGATTCAGAAAATGACATGTGAGACGTAAACCCAAGGGCTTTAAACTGGATACTTGAACTGGATATAAAAGCAAATATCTCACAGGCTGACAAAGTTTAACATACTTCTGGCAATTAACCTCCAATGTGTGAATGTGCAAAGGTCTAAAAATACAAATGACAATGAAATAGTGTAAGGAAGGATAAGATGTCAGTATTTTTGCAGGCTTTCCTTTGAAAGACTGACACGCTCCACAATTTCCTTCAATCACCTTTTTCTTAGCCACAGAGCTAAATAAAATAGGCACCTGGAGTGTCCAGGCTGGACACGGCCAGCTGCGTTCCCCGCCATAACTCTGCCTTCTTCGCAGAGCTCGCACCTTCACTCAACCCATTTGTGTTTACGCATATGTATGTGTGCTGTGCTGTTGTCACTGTCTGTGCATGTTCCAAAAACTTGTATGTCTGTCCATCCACCGAATATGTGAAAAACTGTGTCAATTGTACTTACTCGTTCACGTGCTCGCTGTATCTTTTCTCTGTCATGACTGAGGTTTTCTAACATCTCTTGGCCAATTTGCTCTAAGGAAAAAAAAAATCTGAGTAAGGAAAAAGAACTCTGAGCGCATATAAGAATAAAGGTAAAACAGTCTGTTATTTTATTATTGCAGAATTTAGGCTTTGGTGTTTTAGTTTAAGGATTATGTTAATGACTCCACTCCACCTTCCTAATGTTTGGCCTATGGCAGACAATATCTACTTAATTTTGATTGGACTGTATTCATCCTGCATAGGAAATCCTCATGTCCTAATTTACTATAGCTTGCCAGTGGTGGAAGAATCTTTCAGCTTCTATTCATCCAGAAAAAAGGGCCTCCTTAATGTGCCCAGCTACTACGGATCTGTGAATCACATCAAGTGGGATACAGTCCTTGGGGACAGCTTATGCAGAACACAGTGCTTTCACCCAGAACCTTCCACCATTTCTACTAGCACTGGTAGCTTTGCACGTTCGTAAAAGAATCACACTGCTGAGTTCCCAAGAAGATGTCCCCTGTGATAATCATCTCATTTGGCTGGCAGTGAGCAGTCTCTCCTCTGACTGCAGACCCTGTACAAGATAGCTGGTATATTTTAACCTCGCACATATCTAGCCTTAAATGTTTTTTTTTTTTCTTGTCAACTTCATTCCCTATTTCCTGGGAGATGCTTTGTTCTATAAAGAGTAAGAATCTTGGCAGCCTACTGGACTAGCTGATGTCCGGCTATCTCATTCTCTGTCTTCCATCTCTTCTTGTATTCTTTTTACCCATAGCCATACAATAGTCATTTCTGGTTTATAAACTTTCAAAAATATTCAGCAAGCACCTATTAAAATAATAACTAGTAATTTAATAAAGTCTGTAAGAAATAACCATAGTAGTTAATCTGATTCATGTATCAACACCAACACAATTTGGAGCAGTGACTGAAAGCTCTGGCTGACAAGCCACACTGTTTAGGTATAAATTTCAGTGTGAACACTTACAACTGCATGGCCTCAAGTTAACTTAGCTCACTTTGCTGCATCTGAGTTTCTTAATCTCTAAAATGGAAATATTCCTACTAGTACCATATCATAGGGCTCATAAGGGTCCAATAAGATAATAAAGATACCTAGCATAGCAATGGCCAACAAGAACCATAAAGGCATTATTGAATGATGATAATTTTTTTCTTTTTTGAGACAGGATCTTGCTCTATAGCTCAGGCTGGTCCTGAACTCACTGTGTAGCCCAGGCTACCCTTGGACTCAGGCAATCCTCCTGCCTCAGCCTCCGGAGTGCTAGGGTTGCAGGCATGTGCCACCATGCCTGGCTTTATGCAGTGCTGGGGAATTGAACACAGGGCCTTAAGGCCAGTGCTTTAACTGCTGCGCTATTCCTTCAGCCCTGAATAATGATTGATACAAGAAGATGAAGAGAATCTTAGACTTTGAGGCCTAGTCCTATCCTAGTTCTGTCAGAACACAACAGAAGGTAGTTTTGTTCATACAACAAATAACTATCTTTCACGCAGAAATGTTGTAATTAGGAAGTGAGCTAACCTAATTTAAAAAGTGGAAGGTACAAACACATGACGTGATAAGACTCAAAACATTTGATGAATCACCACTGAGTCCTTGCTCCGTGCCAGGTCTATGGTTTTTGCCCTCATGGAACTTCCATGCGGGTAGTGAAAACATACATTTCAGTGGAGTATGCATTTCATAGCACATCAGCAAACGACTGTATTCTACTTCCATAACAGAAAATAAAACTAATAAAAATGGTTACATGAATTATTATAAATACACTTTTGACACCATACAAATCAACAATTCTTTCCCAGCACAGTACTTTTCTGGCAAGGTAATTCCTCTTACACTTATTCATACAATTTATCTCTAAAGTAAAATCGTATATGACATGTTGCCCCCAGTGGGGACATTTGTAACATTGTTAGATTACTACTTCCTAAGTAATTTAAGATATAAGCAATCATGTATTTGTGAAAAACACAAATATAAAAAGTACAAACTCACAGGCCCAAACCAATGACCAACATGATATATACTAACTGTAGACTTTTCAGTTCTTTAAGCTTTCATAGGGCTATTAATGGGAAAAGCTATACAGAATCTACAGAAGTAATCTGGAAAATTGGAAATTTTATAAATAATGACATTGGTTAACCTTAAAGGATTTTCTTGAGACAATGGAAAGCATGAAAGAAAATAAAAACTGATTTTTATATGCTGGAATTGTACGTGTCAGTGTGACACGATAGATGAATTTCTGGAAGGAAGAGTTCCTTCCTGCACTTCTAGCCTTTCCACAGAGTTCCTGGGAACTGTCTTGAGATCATGGCACTCAAATACATAAAATGAACTGTTACTTTACAACTATGCAGAGTCAGTCATATCATTGATTCACTGTCCTTTTTATAAGGTGCAAAAATTTGCAAGAGGCTTTTGGCTAACATTTCCTCTCCTCTCCAAGCTTTTGGAGGGTGTATAGAATAGGCATTCAACACTTTTCCTGTCCAATAAGGAGTTGAGGAGGAAGCAGGTAATTACAAATCTAGCAAGACACTTCCTGAAAGACTGGTCTGGCATTACAAAAGGAGATAACACTTAGATCGAGGAGCTCGTATCACCGAAAGCAGCCATGTCTCTCCATTCACCAGGTAATAGTGCCATCTGGTTATCAGTGTTTGTTCACCAAAAGACTGACATGAATGAATATTTTTTTAAAATTGGACTTGCATTTTGGATAGTAGTAGGTTAAAATATTAGCTTTATATATTTTTGTAAATATTTTTATTTATAAAATATGACTAAGGCTTCTATCATGGCATAACATAAAATTAGCTAAAGGGACCTCAAATCTAATTCACCAAAAAATACCTCATTTGGTAAGTGCAGTACACCATACAGATGGATCTGATAATTACACAGTAAAGTTCTATTTAATTTTACAGGCTGTGGCTTCCAACTAATTCTCTTAAAAAGTGAAGACAGACAGTTGGGTCTTCTCTAAATTGCTAAGAGAAGGTACGGTATGTTATAGTAGGTCTGCGGCGTGTAGCAAGTCCACGTCCATCAGTAGACGACTGTGAAGGCGACAGCTTTCCCAGAAGAAGAAGCTGTAACAATCTTTCTTCTTCCTTACTTTTATACAGCTGGAGTTCCAAATTGGGCCTCCCACAAGGTGGGTGCTCTTCCCTCATTCACTGGCCCAAAAATCAGTCACCCTCTAATCCAACTGCCTAATCTAGGCGTGGTTCCCAAACTCCAATACGGGCATGGGCATGGTTCCTGATTGCCTCAAGTTGACATAATCTCTCCAAGGTCAGTTCACGGGTACTCAAAAACTTCACCAGTAACGTTAGGAGCAGGTGAAAGGCATTCACAGTTACCAAGCTACTGTTTGCATACAGAAACTCCTGTGAAGTACACGAGTCTGTAGCAATATTGTTAAGAGAGCTATTTTTTTTTTTTGAGACAGTCTCGCTCTGCAGTTCAGAATGGTTCTGAACTCAACGCAGGATGGCAAGAGAGCTATTCTGAAGCATGTGTTTTCATATCTGGGCTGCAGAATACCAACCAGACAGACAACAAACACTGCCTAGCAATTTGAAGTGCTGATTTTTGAAGATAGCTTGGGAACTTTTGGCTACTGAATCTAATAAATGTGAAATAAACCTGCTACTTCAGAAAGTGCATGGAATCCCATACAGCTTTCCCAGGAAGGCTTCACTTATAGAGTGGCTGGATCAGTGATTCTTATTTCATATGTGTCTTGGCACTAACTCTGGGATCATGCCCCAAGCACACAAGTTATCCTTGGAACAGGTGTCACTCAGGTATGAAGAGACTTTCGGTTTCCTGACACTGGCAGTTGGTGGAAAACTAGTTCTTCTTGCAACTTGCATTATTTCCAAATTGAGACATATGAATAACTTTCCACTTCCAGTTAGAATCCAACAGGTTAGTAATCTTTATAGAATATCAAGTATTTTATAAAATTACAAGAGGTGCAAAAGAGCAGGAAAAAAAAAAAGAATCAAAAGAAAATACCACCAGTGCAAGATCAACAGATCCCAATGAGCAGAGGTAGCAGATAACATTTTAGAACAACTATTGAAATGGTTGAGGAATTTACAAGACAGATAAATATCATAAGAGATGAATTTTTTCAAGACAAAGGAAAGTAAAAATGAACAAGATGAGTTATGTACATACAGCAATTTCTCCAATTTCTCAAGTTGATTGCTATGATATACTGCAAATGCATGCCAATTAAAAATAAAAACTATGAAATCCTAAAAGTAGAATCACATGAAATTTTACAATGAAAAATGCCTGAAATTAACTAGATAACTCAGAGAATGTCTTTCACTGTAGAAGAAAAGATCACTCAAGATGAAAATAGTTAATAGAAATTATCCAAACTAGAGAGAAAAAAGATGAAAAAAATGAACCCAGCATCAATAACCTACTTGAGAAAAGTGGTTGCCTATGCATGTAGTCTTTGAAAAAGAAATTATTAGAGACAAGGAATGAAATGAAGTAAATATTTGAAGGACTAACAGTCAAAACTTACCAAACTAGATTTAAAAAATCCACCACATACCAAAAAAGTTTAGCAAGCTCATATAATGAAAATCACACCAAGCGATGGCCAAATTTCTGAAAATGAAAGCTAAATATAAGCAGCAGGGCAAGGGAGGCATCATATCCAGGAGAACACAGGTAAGAATGATACAGGTGAATTTTCACCAAGAAGACAATGGACCAATATTTCAAAGTGCTGAAAGGGGGGAAAATGTCATGGTAACGTTCTGCATTCAGCAAAAATATGATTCAAAAGTAAGAGTGAGATGAAAAAATTTTTGATAAATAATGAATTATCCAGGGGAACTAAGCAACAGAAAAATGTAAAGGGAAAATCTTTAGGGTGAAGGAAAATCTTGAGTCTCCAGAAAATAATGTACCAGAAATGGCCAATCTGTGGATAAACGTAAAAGTATTTCTTTTTCCATATTATTTAAAAACAACTGTTTGCAAATAAGAACATATGCAGAGGTAAGATATATGAAAATCATAGCACAAAAGACAGAGAGGATATAAACAAAAGTACAGAGTTGGCCCCCTTATTTTGGGTTTTTCAAGTATCGATCAAAAATATCTGGAAAAAAAACCTATGCCTGTACTGGACACATACAGACGTCTTTCTTGTCATTAATCCCTATGCAATATAGTATAAAAACAATTTATATAGCATTTATACTGTAACAGGTATTAAAAAGTAACATAGAGAAAATTTAATGCTGGAAGATGTAATGTAGGTTGTAAGTAAGTATTACATACCATTTTATATAAGGCACCTGAATATCCACAGGTTTTGTTATGTGCAGTGGGGAAAAGGGACTAAACCAATCTCCTGTGGATACTGGATACAAAGAGACAAACGTACTGCTGACTGGTCTTACGGCATATGCAAAGTATCATGATATTTCTTCAAAGTGCGCTGTCCTAAGTTAGGAACAGAAACAAATCTCTGAGCTTCTTTGTCTAACACAGTACCCAGTGCCACGTGCCACTTGGGACTATTTAAATTTAAATAAATTAAATTAAAAATTCAGTTTCTCAGTAGCATTGGCCATATTTCAAATGCTTAGTGGCTAATGTGGGTGGTGGCTACTGCACTGGCAGATTCTAGAATAAAACCATCTCTAGAATGATCTCCAAATTCCCCTTAAGACCCACTCAAAAGCAATGAAGTATTTAGTTGATGTTAAATTGAAGGCAAATACTTTCATCCTTTAAGCCTCAGTTTCCTTTTGTGTAAAATAACAGACTCAGACACAGTCAACTATAGTCTTCATTCTGGCTCTAAAATAGCATGACTCATCAAGGCAAATTAGAGCACAAGCACCAAATCATGGTCCCAGATGTATTTTTGTTCACTGTCCTCATGATGACATTTATAAAACAAAACAAAACAAAAAATGCAGAAATGCACAACCACCACCACCACCAAAACTTGAGTGCTTTTAAGCAAGTCCTATAGGTCTCTAGTTTGCCCCTGCTCCCAATATTAGATTGCCTCATATAGAAATCTGCTAGCTCAATGAGGCAGGTCATTTGCATTTAATATGTACTATATGATATTTATAAGCACTTTGATGATGACCTTATTAAAGAAAATTATACATTCACTTAAGTTGAAGGTAAAAAAGTATGTAGAGATTTTTAAAGTGTGTGTGTGTGTTTTAAAACAATTATGATTCAACATTTTCTCCTCAGTGGCTAAGCGTATTCTGTTTTGCTTTAAGATGATCACATCTATCATTAAGCAATTAAAAAAACTATCAGTCTTCTTTCATCAAAGTCATGGCAGCAGAACCTCTCCTTAGTTACCTGTTTCTCGTGGCAGACAATTAACAAACAGTATTCCCAGAGCCCTTAGACATCAGTCAGTGAAGCCTGAAACACCAATAATGATGCTCTGGAATGAGCAGGTACTATGTAAATTGAAGTTGTTAAACAAAAGAAACCATGTTAATTACAGCTCTATTCAAAACTAAGAATGAATCCATTCTATTCTATGAAACAAGACCAGAACAGCAGGAAGGACTTCCCCTTTTCACAATTCAATAAAGAATGGACAAGCCAGGGGATGAAGCAGCAAAAACCTGAATGGGCAAAACTGTCAAAACACATTCCAAAGGCTCACTTGTGGAATTTACCAAACACACAAGGGAGGCATGTTCAGCTTCATCCAGCTCTCCAGAGAAAATGGATTACCCATTCTAAAAGGAAAAACCAAAAAACAAAAACCACAAAAAGTGCTGCAGGTATTGAGAAGTGACTGGAAAGTAATTAGAAAGTCTTTTTAGAAATTGTAAGGGACAGAGTTAATCACTCTGTGCATTCCTTGTGACCTCTGCCCACATTTCTATCATTGGATGGATAGCATTCTAATTATCTGCTTATTTGAGAAGTCACTATAGGATGCACTGCAAGACTTTTGTGCCTAGCAAATACGTTTTGATTTGATTTGAAACATTTTTGTACAGGATAGCAACAAGAAAAAAAAATTCTTAAGTGGAAGATTTCATATTTAAAAAAAATAAACTTCTGGTTTCTTTTTAGATTTGGAGTATCTGACAACACTGATCCCCATTTCCACTTGGCAACGGCAAGCTGGAACTGAGTGATGGCTGCCCTCTTTGGAGGAGTCATGTAACACCCAGTTGGCTACGTCCTCCCATTTGCCTTCCACAGGGTGGCACGGGACTTTGCAATTCTTGCTTATGTGCAGGTCCTCATTTGATAAGGAACTGCTCTAAAGAAAAGGCCATGTCTTACCCCTCTTAACACATGCAGCATTTTAGGAGGCAGTCCCTGACATGTAAATGCTGAGGGGAATTTTGTTCATCGGAAGCACTAAATCTGAAAATACGTGTAGTATTACAATATGATCATAAACTTCTACAGCAAATGTAGGCTTTAAAAGTTAACTGCAGAGATGACAAAACTACACTACACTACAGTGTGTGTGTGTGTGTGTGTGTGTGTGTATGTGTGTGCGCGCGCGCGCGCGCGCGCACGCTGGGGGGTGGGGTTACACAGATCACACTGCTAATGACTGACAGAGTTTCGTCGATGATCTAAATGTTTGAATACTAGGCTACTGAGCTTTTCAGGAAAAAAAGAAGTGTTTAAAATTACTCTGCTCAGAATACATTACAGTGCAGGTGACAAGGGATTTTGATACTACATAGTTAAAAAGGAGACTGTCCAAGAAACATCATTGAAACTATGTGTGACGCTTGCAATCCCAGCAATCCGAGAGGATGAGACAAGAGAATTTCAACTTTGCCCAGCCTAGGCAAGCAGGTAATACCTTGTCTCAAATTTTTAAAAACTGAGCTTGAGGATGTACCTCACTGTGAAGTCTCTGGGTTCCACCCCTAGTACTATAAAAACCAAAAAATAAAATAAAAAAGGTCTTAAAAGGTCTCATAAATATCTTAAGCAAGAAAAAAGAAACTAAAGAGGACATCAGAAAATGGAAAGACATCTCCTGCTCCTGGACATGCAGAACTAAGATTGCCAAGTGGCTACAGAGCCCAAACCAACATATAAATTTAATACAATTCCTATCAAAATACCAACAACGTATTTTGCAGAACTTGAACAGTCTTGAAATTCACATGGAACCAAAAGAGAGCCAGAATGGCCAAAGCAATCCCGAGTAACAAGACAAAACCAAGTGGTATCACAATTCTGGACATCCAGTTTCATTACAAAGAAACAGTGATTTAAAAAAAAATAACTGATGGTACTGGCACAAAAACAAACAGGTTGACCAATGGAACAGAACTGAGGATGCAGAGATGAACTATCTGATCTTTGACAAAGGGACCAAAAACATACACTGGAGAAAGAAGAGCCTCTTCAATAAATGGTTCTGAGAGAACTGGTTATCCACATGCAGAAGAATAAATCTAGACACACACTTATCACCATGTGTAAAAATCAAATCAAAATGGATCAAAGACCTAGATATTAAAATGGAAACTGAACCTCCTGGGGGACAACATAGGTAAAACTCTTGGTATGGGCAACTTTCTCAACAGGACACCTGATGCAAAAGAAATAACCCCCAGAATCAACAAATGGGATTATATCAAATCAAAGCGCTTCTGTATGGCAAAGGAAGCAACGGCATGAAGACAGAACTGAATGATTAGGGAAAAGTGTTTATCAGCTGGATCCTGGACAGGAGGAGGAGGCTAACAAGTAAAATTACAAAGGACTGAAGAAAAACAGACCTATCAAAATCCAAAAACCAATTAAAAATGGGCAATTGAAATGAATAGCCTGTTCTTAGAGAGAGAAAAACAAATGTCCAGTAAATACACACAAAAAACGTTCAACATCCTTGGCCACTAGAGAAATTCAAATCCAAATAACACTGAATCCAAGGACAAAGGACCAAGATAATCTGAAGGAAGCTGCTGAAGCAGAGTCTGGGATGACTCTTGAAGCTTTTCTGGGACCTTGAGGGTTGAATGATGCAGGACTGCACCCAGGGAAGGGTGAGTAACAGTTTTGGAGACCCATTCAGACTGCTCCCTCAAAATGGAAAACACCTGAACAGATGGGATCACAGTATACTTCCCTTGTTGCTTGCAGAGGTCTACCTGGAAAGTGGAGTTCAGATTTCCTATCTCTGGCCACCTTGAGGAAGTCCTGGCTTTTCTCAGTTACTTAAGCATGAAGGAGCCAATCACTGAAAGGCACTTCATAGCGCCAACCAATTACAAAGAATCTTCTCACAGTTCTACACTCTCTTTGTTCTGAGTCTTTTTAGGAAACCCTAAAACCCAAGCCACGGGATACTCTTCTCAGGTCACCTCCTAGGTTCTTAGCAGCCAGAAGCTTTTCTTTGTTTCTTTTTCTTTTCTTTCTCTAAAAGAGACCTGCTTGAGTTTCCTTTTGGATTCGCTTCTTCTCTTTTGCTTGGCTCAATACACTCTACCTGGACTTAAAAAAACCAAAACAAATAAAACAACAACAACAACAAAAACCACATTGAGATAACATCTAACCCTAGTGAGAATGGCACATATCAAGAACTCATACAGCAATCAATGCTGGTGAGGCTGCAGAGAAAAAGGAACACTTTTACATTGCTGGTGGGACTGTAGCCCGGTATAACCGCTATGAAAAGAAATACAGAGATTCCTCAGAAAACTGAAAATAGACATCCCATTTGACTCAGCAATAACTCTTCTAGATATTTTTTCCAATTAAGCTTATAGTAGCACAACTAATACTAGCTGAATAATGGAAGAATAAAAAATGTACAAGCACATAACAGAGTACTACTCTGCCATAAAGAAACATAGATATGAATCATTGGTGGTTCAATGGATACAACTTGTGACCATTATGTTTAGTGAAGTGAATCAGCCTCAGAAGATTAAGTAGTGCACGTTTTCCCTAATATGAGAGGTCCAGAGACTAACAAAGTCAAATAAGTGAGATGGTGGAAGTCGGGGGGATGAGGGAGAAGCGGGACAATGAGAAAGGGGGCAGGGAAGGGAATGTGAAGTTCCTGCTATATATACACATGTGCAAAATTCTCAAGTTTAACGTAACCATTGTGAATTACATACACATACTAAGAGGAATGAAGAAATAAATAGGTAAATATCTTAAGCAAGAGGGGGATGGAAGGCAACCTCCATATGTCAAACAGTGTCAATCCCATGTAAAAACTATACCAAACTATATTTTGTGGTTTTTAAGAATTTGATTGAAATAACTTTGTTTCTTAAAATTATACAAAGAGCAAAAAAGACCCAGATGAATTAAGATTCTCATCAAACCTTTTGACTCCAGTATATGCATTTTTTAAAATGAAGAGTGAATTCTCATATAGACCAAAATGACTACTGTAAAATGTCTGTTACTCTGACCTTTCCCCCACTCTACTCATAAGGTCAAGTGACTCCACTGTTCTTAACAAATCAATCAGGTGAGAGGGAACACTTAATCCTTCTGATCATTTTCGATGTGAAAGGTGTTGACATTTAGATCTTTTTTTCCTGTTCACACATTTACACGCACATGTACACATATGTATACAAATACAGGATAAAACGGTTCTTAGCTTGAGGCTCAGAGCTTGATGGTAGAACATTCTGTTTTGGAATGGGAATGGGCATATAAAATTCATTTTAAAATTCAACTGTTATATGTGAATAAAAAATATTTGAGTTTCTGGCCGCTGGGCATTCTTTTCTTAATTAATTTTTGTTCTGGTTTTAATCCTATTCTTCATTTGAATTGAAATGAAAAGGAAACGTGGCATCAGTGATGGAGTCTCTTCTCTCATTGTAACTTGGGTATGTAGCCACAATGCATGTCAATATGTAAGAACATGGGTAACAGATGTAGTTTATGATCTTGAAGTTTAAATACTGAAAATACTGAGATCACATCAATTTGAAAATATGAACTTATATGCATCACTCTGAAAGTATGTCACAGAGCTATTAAATTTTTTATTGTAGTAACATTCACAGGGCATATAATTATTTGAAAGTGCATAATTCAGAGGCATTTACTATATTTGCATGTTAGGCAACCATCGCTTCTAGTCTCCAGACATATTAATAATACACAAAACAGACCCCACTTCCTCTCAGCAGGCATTTCCTACTTCCCCATGTCTTCATTGCCGGCAACCATGAGTTTGCTTTTCTGTCTCTATAAATTCATTTATCCCTAGATATGTCAAATAAACAAATCATACAACAAATATCTTCTTGTGTTTAACTTCTATTATTTAGCTTAATGCTTTCAAGGTTCATTTATTTCATGTATCAGTCCTTTTTATGGCTGAGTAATATGCCATTGAACAGGTACACATTTACCTGTTCACCCACTGGTGAATATTTTGGTTTTTACCGCTTAGCTATTTTGAGTAGTGATATCATTAATATTCTTCCACAAATATTTGTCTGTCTGTTCTCGATACATTGGTACACACCCAGAAGGAGACAGCTGGGTCACATGACGATTCTGTGTTTAACCCTTTTGAGGACCTGCAAAACCATTTCCAAAGGAGTGATGCCATTTTGCATCAGAGTGAGTACTACATGAGAGCTCCATGTTTTCCACATTCTTGGCAGCATTTTGTTCAGATTAGAACCACCCTAGTGGAAGCAAAGTATTCCAAGTTTTTTGACTTGAATGTTCCTGATGCTGTACACTTTTCCATATTCCTAAAGATTGATGATATTGAACATGGATCCATTTTTCCATGTAGCTAATTTGATTACTGGAGAAATGTCTATTCAATTCCTTCATACATATAAAAAACTTTTTGTTGTTGAATTATAAAAGTTCTTTATATATATTCTGGGCCCTTCACAAATAAAATTGTAATTTTTTCTCACATTATGTTAGTAATCTTTTCACTTTCTTGATGGTGTTCCTTGATACGCAAAAGTTTATATCTCTGGTAAACTCAAATTTGGCTACATTTCCTTTTTTTTGAAGACAGGGTCTCACTCTGTAGTCCAGGATGGTTCTAAACTCCCTATTTAGACCGGGATGAACTTGAACTCATAATAATCCTCCAGCCTCAGCCGCTCTATTGCTGGGATTCCAGGCATGTGCCATCAAGCCCAGGGCCTTGAGATTGCTAGGTAAGTGCTTTAACTTCTGTGCCACTCCTCAGGCCCCTATTTTTGTTCTTGTTACTTGTACTTTAGTTGTCATAGCTAGGAATCCATTGCTACATCCAGGCCCTTAAGATTTATACCAATATTTTCTTTTAGGAGTTTTATAGTTTTAGTTTTTACACTTAGGTCTTTGATCCATCTTGACTTAATTTTTGTGTATGATGTGAGACAGGAAGCCAGAGTTATAATTTGACTTACATAAAGTATCTATCAGTCATCTGGAAGAAGTTAGATTCTCCTTATACATTTCATATTTTAAAAACACTTATTTTTATCCTTGTCAATTCAAGGTGTGGACAAATGTTTATACTGACTTAGAAAGAGGAGTACGTACAAAGGGAGTAATGGGTGCATATGATCCAAATATGTGTACTGAAACTCAATATTTTGTAAAGCCAGCAAGGGCTAAAAATAAAAGGGAAAAATGTTGCTCAGTGAGCAGTAAGCAAACCAAAGTAGAACCGGGTACAGTGGTGCACGCCTAGAGTCCCAGTGCTCGGGTGGCTGAGGCAGGACACTGCAAATATGAATATACCCTTGGCAATTAGGTAACCTCAAGAGATCCTGTTTCAAAATTAAAAATAAAAAGGAGCTGAGGATATGTAATAGCTTTCCGCTACAGGAGAAAAGAAAAGAAGGAAGGAAAGAAAGAAGAGAGGGAGGGTAGAAGGGAGGCAGGGAGGGAGGGAGGGAGGGAGGAAGGAAGTTGATCTAAAATGATACTTAAATATTTCAGAATATCAGGCAGGAAATTCTCTTGGAGATCAGAGTGGAAAATGAAGTAAAAATATTGACATTAAAGATGGTTTAGAATTTACAGAAATAAAGTTAGAAAAAATACAGAGGAATAAATCAGATTCCTTAATTTTCCAACAAAATGTCATATATTACTTTATGTAGCCCTGAGAACAAGGGTTACAGATATACATGATGGACACGACCACTCCATACCTGTCAGATATCACTATACCTGGCAGATATCACAATCAATCATAGTGCCCCTGAACACATCCTGCAACAAACCTCCTCAAATCCTCTCCTTGAAGTGCTCCAGGCAATCAGCTCCAATTGATCAGAGTAGGCACAGGGGATCAGACCTATCTGCTATAGAACTGGGGTCTTTTTTTTCAGTTGACAACTGACACTTGACAATTGATAGTTCTTCAATTCTTCACTTTTAGCTTCAAACTAGTGTTCCTGTTCCTGAATTTTCTGCATTTAATGGCTCCAAAAGCACGGATGGCATGACTTAAATTTGAAGGTCAAATCTGTGGCAAAGATTCTTATTTCATAGAAAGAACCAGAATCATTTATAAAAGTTTTAATAAACACAGTAGTGTAGACTAAATTGCAGGCTGACTAAATTAGAATCCTTACCAGTGAGGTATTATAACAATTTTCCAAAAATCATATTAAACTCCTTGTTATAGAATACCTACCCTAATTCCTAAATGTTCTTTAGTGCTATATATCTGGCTCTGATACACAATTTTATCCCTTTTATTTTGCCTTTGGTACTTATAACATTTACTTTAAGAAATCAGGAAACAAAGAATGTCTCTATATTATTTTGGTCAAGCTGATTTCAAAGATAGGATTTCTCATCACTTTTTAGTCATCCTACTCAAAAGCTACCACCACTTTTGTTTGTTTGTTTGTTTGCTTGTTTCTTTATTTCAAGCAGTATGGAAGTTTGAAACCAGGGCAAAATGCATGCTAAACTGTTCGAACAATTCATTTTGAACGACTGAACAACATAAGGAATGCAATATGAAACATAACCCATCTCTGGCTTGAATCCTAGGAAGCCTGGGTAAGTTTAGTCCTTAATTGTGAAAGCATTTTTCCAAGAGTTCTTTATACAACTTTCCTATCTTTCCTGCTGTGCACGCACGAACACACGCACACATGCACACACGCACACAGGCACACACCCCCTTCTATTCATTTCTCGGGACTATGTTTTGTTTTGGGTTAATTTTCTTCTTCTCTTGGAATATTCACTTGATCTTTTAATGTAAGTTACCTCCGGTCTTTTGTTGCATGTTAGCGAATAAATAAAAGGAGGCCAGATTGTTAAAAAAACAAATTATTGGGTCCCAAACTCAAGATTTCTAATTTATTAGGTCCGAGGTGTGGCCTAAGAAACTGCATTTCTGTCAAGTAACCTAGAGGCTTTTGATTCTGTTGGCTAGCTGGAATTATGCTTTGAGAACCACCATTGCATTACAAGGTTGATAAAGTCAGACTGGAATCTGCTGTTTATTTTGGTTTTGTAAATAAATATTTATATATACGCATATGTGCAAATGTGTGTGCATGCATGCACACATACATAAACACACACATGCCACAGTAATCCTAAAAATCTAAGGGAACTGATACTACAGCATGAATTAAACAAAAATATTTTGTTTCTGAAAAATTAAAGCGGAAGAGCTTTATATTTTAGACATTGGCACTTACACAGATACACATTAATGAAAATCAAGACAAAAGAATGACAAAATGAATGGAGAGAATCATTAAAAAAGGAGGAAGAGAGGATTCTACAGTATGTTCTAGCAGAGCATTAAGGTGCAGATACACAGCTCTATGGTACATTCGGCAGTTTTATGGGAGCATCACCTTATTATTATTTCTAAACTTGAGACATATGGGCAGAACGAGATCCAAACTGAGCCCAAATTATTGTTCTCCTTACAAAAAGAAACTAGCAAGTCCCTAATATGTATGCTAGACCATTCATATTAAAGAAAAGGCTAAAAATATGAATTTTGATAAGCTGGTTCATCAGATAGTAACTTCTTTTAATGTTAGATGAAGCACAAAAAAAGAATTATGCAGCTTTGTAAACTGAAATGGCAGTGTGACCTCAGAAAGATGGCATATAACTAAACATGTACTTAGAGCTTCTTTTAGAGAAACTCCTAAAATATAGTTTACCAGGGCTTGTCTTTCTGAGCAAGCACTCTGACACCGGGAATTTCTAAAATACAGAACAAAACAGAGCCACCATTGTTTTGAAACACAATAGAGAATTTATTAGACTTCATAAGTAAGACTCTATATTGAATTTATTAGCATAATTCCAAGAACAATTTTTAATTGTATTTGGTCTCTATTAGGCAACCACTAAAATTGTCTTTATCCAAATTTCTGTGTAAAAGTATTAAGAGTTGAGATGAGATATTTTGTGGAAAGAAAAGGCACATAGGTTTATAACCTAAGGGATGAAAATATGAGTCACTGATTCAACATATATGCAACAAAAGTTTATTGCTTACAGGCCGTGTATAAAATACAGCAATGAATGTTTCCCTTCAGGGAAAGTTTTTCTTGGCTACTATTTATTGATTGTTTCATTTTATGCAAGCAACTGTGCTAAGTACTTAATGGATACTGCATTTAATCTGCACAACCACATTATAAAGTAGATTATTATTAACCCCATTTAATGACGAGGAATCTGAGGCTCAGAAAAATTAAGTAATTTGCCTAAAGTTGGCCAGTGTTCAAAACCAAAGACTGATCTCTAGACAGATGGTTTTGGCCACTGACATGCATTGTACTTTCACCAGCCCATAAATGGTCAACCTCATGGGCATTTGGTCCTAGCAATTTGTGGCCACGCTTAGCACAAGTATAAACTAGACATGACATGGCTTCTTAGAAGTTACAACTAAAATACAAGGACAGGGATAATAGGCAAAAAAGAATAAATAAATAAAGAAAAGAAAAGAAGCAAAGAAAATGTTCCTTTCTACTTGAAGGAAAGACAAGGTGAGTTTTCCGAGGCCCAAGTGCTTCTTCACCTATCAGAATCAGAAGTCCAGCTGGCCTATTTGTTTCTTTTTCTACCTTCAATTTCAGAATCTCCAATTCTTTCTAGATTTTTGTGCATGTTGTGGTTTTTGTGAAACCTGCACTAACTGCACAGTCACTGAAATAGGTAGTGATTACTGATGGAAAGAATACTCAAGTTTGAGACTGAAATATGGTTCCCATCTGTTTTAATGACCTACTGTCTGTATTGCCGTGTGAGTATCTCCATGGTATGTGTGTTGGTGGGCTGGGGGAAGGGGCAGATGTGACAGGCTTTGATTGCACTGAGTACTGGATTATACTGAAGTTGAGACATTGTTCTAGCACAGCCTTGTCATGGCAATTTCTAAATGATAAAGATCAATAGAGGATGGTGCTTTGTTTCCTGTTCTGGGCAAAGATCACTGTTCTAGAGAAGGTTCACATAATATACAGATAAGTGCCTTATGGCTAAAAATTTTCCTGTGATGAAACAGGAATGGAAAAATCAAACCATCTTAATTTTTTATTTCAACCGTTTCTTGGTGGGGGGAGTAGTCATCCCTGGAAGTAGGAAAGTAACTTACTGTTTAAAGTCTACTAATTTCCTCTGTGTTAGTCACCTTTCTGTCAATATAAAAAAAAAAAAAAACCTGAGATAATATGAAGGGAAAAGATTTATCATGATGCACAGCTTTAGAAGTTCCATCCTATAACTGAGCAGATCCATTATTTTTAAGTCTCTGGCAGAGGTGGTGAATGTCAATGGTAGGAAGCATACAACGAAGCAAACTTCACCTCTTGGCCAGGAAGCAAAAGATAAAGAAGACGCATCTTCAGGCACACATTCAAAGACCTAAGAAACTCCGAACTGCCCCTAACTCCTGAGTGACCTACTAGCTCTTAGGAGTGTCACCATGGTGACCACGCCTTTAACATATAGGCCTTTGAAGGATGTCCAACAGCCATACTTGACAGCATTCTTTACTCATTAATATACCACAGTGTATGCTTATTTGTTAAAGGTTATTATTATTATTATCATTATTATTGTAAAATCAACATCAGTGCCATTTAAAGGGAATAGGGTCATCAACTATGAGAGGGATTTTTTTCATGGAGACAAGTGAGTCTAGGGTCTTTTCTATCCAATTAAGACTCTCAAATAACATAAACCATTCTGTCATAGGGAAAATCTCATCCAAAAACCATCCAGTAAGTCAACTAAATACAAAGGAAGCTCTGATGAAGGGCTCCACACCCAAGCTGAACTTTTGGAACCAAGAGAGGGTATCTTCAACTACAGCTAAATACAACAGATAGCAAGCTGGCCTTGAAGGTTGGTTCAGACGCAGAGTAATACTTAAAACTATTCAATATGATGAGGGGAAACAATAACTTCTTCAAGTCAAAGAAATGATTTATAAAGACTAGAAACAAAGGCTTATTTCATCTATCAAAGTGTATGTAAGCAAACAAAAACAACATAAATCACAGATTAAAAGTCAAGCTGTGTTTAATGTGAGCCAAATTTGAGGAAACAGTAAGAGCTATTTTTGAAGGCTCTCCACTGGAAGGACATATGTCATGTAAAGGTAGATAGATGGCTTTCCCACCATAGCCATTTTTTAATAAGGAGAAAATACTTGAAGAGGGCATAAGAAAGAATCTAAAGTGTCTTTGTCACAGAGAATCTACCTTATGTAACTTCATTTCCCTCTCATACTCTGGATGTTGTGGTGCCCATAATAGGAACTAACTTAATTTTGTATGTGATATAATAAGCCATACTTTAAATTATTGGTACCAACTCAATTTGGGGACTGATACACCTTAAAAATTCAGCTGATAATGAAATAGAAAGAAAACTTCCTTTTCACACAAACAGAAAGCGTAGGAAGCTGGTGAACAGCTCAGCAACCTAGAAACCGGCCGTGCAGAGCACTCTTTGAATACGAATTAGCAATGGGTAATGGCAGCATATTTATGAGGTCTCTTGCCGGGTCCTTTCCTCCTGTGAATGCTGTATAATTCATTGCGCGCGCCCTGACCCCAGTGCGCTCCTGTTCTGACAAATCATACTTGATTAAGACAAATCTTTATTAGTTAGCTAGTCAACTTTCCCATTTATCACTGGCAAATCCCATTCTCCTCTCAGGTTCAGGAAAAGTGACTGAAATCTTAAAAAACAAAACAAAACAAACAAACAAACAAAAAACCTTAAGCAGCTAAAGGAAAATAAAACATTTGTTATGCACAGCACATAAAAACAGAAACCTCAAAGTTTTAAGAGATGATTAGACAAATTATTTATTAGCTATATATTAAACCCACTGACAAACTCAAAGCCACTACACATTTTAACCAGGTTGAGCGATTGTTAATTAGCAAATCAATTAAGAATTTTTATCTTCCAATGATTTATCTGAAAGCAAAATGCCATTTAAAAAAAGACTATATTACAAAATTACAGGTTAAAGGTACTGAAAAATAATAATAATGATAAAAGGCCACAGTAGATAGAATTTTGGAAGGGGACACAGAAATTATTAAGATACGATATGTACTCATATCAATTCCCCAGGATGAACATAATTATGTGTTGCAAATATGCACTAATTAACAGCAATAATAATTTTGAGAAAAAAGTGAAAAACCTAACAAGCCTTTAAGAATAAGGCAGAATGAATTCAAAATTATCCTTGACTGTTCAGTACCAAAGGAAAATGAATCCTCTTTTTGGAACTGTCTGCTATACTTTTGTGAAGTTCGTTATTTTACTGTAGAGATGATTTAATGTGTGTATAATGGTTGATATGCATTTTATACTCTGGTGGTACCAGTATTGTCATCAGAAATCTGACAATGAAGCCATCAGTAACAAAGGAGCACACCATGTCTTAGAAGTGCTATTGAATATAATAAATAGGCTCTCCTGATAACTTCCACAAATTCTCTGGTTTCATGCAGGTAGGCTTTGGCATATACCATTAATTTTTGTTCTTTAGTGAAAACAAGAGAGAACAAGATGGAATGAAAATGAGTATTGCTCAAGTTGATTTTCTTTTCTCAAAGTTTTATGTAAAGACTAACACAGGAGAAAAAGCTTTTTAGCTTTTTCATAAGAGGCTACCAAGTTGATCCATATGTGTAATTTATTCACAATCTTAGTGGTCTCACTAAAAACTATGCAGACAACATAATTATTTTACAGAAATGTCCATGTGAAATCCTGTAATTCAGCATTGGTGAGAAACAAATCTACATATATTATAAGTTATGGAGAAAGCTGACTGTTAGTTTCAACAATGTTAATGAAATGTCAATTAACACTATATGGTACCCTATACCATGTCTGAGCTTTTTGATATCATTAAGTGTTAAAAGAATCAACATTCAACAATATTCTTGCATGTTAGGGTTGTTTTCTATTTGTCAAAAAAAATCTCATTTAGAAAATGTGGATACATCTCGAGAAATGAGGTCAGAGCTTGGTATGAGAGACTTCAAAAGAACACCTACTGCAGTGGGAAACAGTGTGTTGATGGTTTTATAAGCACACTGGCTCTGATTATATCTATGGATTCAGAAGAGATCACGCCTGAACAATCCCTCCCCACTCTATAGGTCTTTCATCATGATCTCAAAACACTGAGCAACTAAACTGAAAGTGAAAATTGTCATGGTCTTGTTGGAAAATCTTCACTCCAAGATGAAGGTAGGCGAGGGAGATGGTGGTGAGCTGGAGAGGTAGGCATGTTACAGTACGCCCATGGAAGTAAGGAAAAAAAAATTGAAGTCATTGTCAAGTGTCCCATGGGTACTCCACCCATTTTTTTTCCTTAGAAATCTTTATGAGAGTCAACTATCTCAAAAAGGTTAAGCAATTTTCCTGTGGAGGCAAATTTCAGGACATAGGTAGCATTAGAATTCATGTCAATACAACATTACTGAGATCCAACTATGTGTAAGGCACAACAAAGATATAAAGAAAAACAAAGCCTGTTCCCAGCATCTTGCAGTTCACACTCTAGAGGGACAGTGTTATAAAGATGACTACCACAACAACGAAGTGTAAAACACGGCATGTATCAAATGTGTTGGACGTGCTAATATGCAAGCATGGTACTCTCCTGAGAATGTGTTTGTCCTTGCAAGTCTCCAAGTAGTCACATGCTCTGACTTCTACTCCAAACATCTTGCTGCCATGCTCATATTAATCTGCCTTATGATAATAGCAATATTTTTGGACATAATTTAAAATACATCTACTGTCAACTGTGACTGATATCCCACTGTGTGCTTCACATTTCTCACAAATTTCAGAAAAAAGTTAGGACCTATGGGAATGGGAATAATGTGTCCTTATACTTTGTTCCTGTTCACTGTGACTTCATGACAGACATAAGACAACTTGAAACCAATGATATGCTACAAATATTGAAAACAATAAAATGAATAGTTGGATAATCTATTAGAAAGGCTATGTTTCTCAGCAAGACTTACAGGTAAAAATATTGAGATGCACCTGGTCTAGCTACTCCTACTTACGAGCATATCTATGAAGTGACACATATATCAGTGTGGATGCCACAAAGGTCTCAGCATCTCCTGTCTCCTCACTCCTCATCCCTGGCTACGCACCAGCATCAGGAAACAACAAAACCCACAAAGGCAATATACTGCTACTTGGTACTGCTTGTCCACATAATGCCCAACATATAATATATACTTCTTAGCTGGCTGGTACGATGAATGCTAGAAAGATTAAGAGAAAAAAGTAGGTATGAAAAGTAAAACGGGTATAATATTAAACATGAAAGAGGCTAACAGGGTGAAAATGATAAAGAGCCACTGATTTAGAGAACTAGATATTTAGAATTCTAGAATTAGGAAGGATTTAGAAGTTATTCATTTCACCCAGGGTCAGTTTACAACACCTAGAGGTAAGTGACTGTTGTAAATGGCCTATTAGGCAGAGCATGGATTAGAATCTAAACTTCTTAATTCCAGATGTCATTTCCTATGTAACATAATACACAAGCCAGGAAGTTCAAGATCAAGTAATTAGTGTAGACTCCTTCTTATGAGAGTCAATGAGTGGCCTGGGGGATGGCTCCTTAAAATAGCTCTATCACTCTACAACTGTAACGCCAGGGAGGCTGACCTCTACCAAGGAGAATCCTACACAGCATTAGTCTAACTCATCACTTTAGTGACCATCTTTGAAACTAGTCAGAAATGCCAAATACTTACGCATATACTCTGAAATCAGTAAGTGGGTTAAGACAGATGACAGAGGGGAAGAACAATATGCCTTTCCCTCACAGTTCATTTATCTATGATCTTTCAGAATTCTGGAAGAAAAAGAATTAAAGCAGGGTATATACTTAGCTACCGATTTGTCATTCACTCAATGCATATATATTGGATGCTTGTTACAGACCATGCATGGGAATACCAAATGAAATATAATGTCAATGATTACAGTGAGCTAGACAAACAGTAGAGCTTTGAGAAGTGAAAGCTGAAATATCCACTATACAACCCATTTGGTTGAGTAGTTTATTTCTCAATAGAATAGGTTCATAGGCGTGCTTCCAACTCACAAACATGTTTCTAGAAAGCAAAACAAACACTAGGAAATTGTTGTTTTGTGGCCATGTCTAACCAGGACGGAGACTGAACTATTCCTTATCACAGTCTAATTTTGCCATTGTGTTTACGGTATAATCTGATATTCTCATACAATACTTGATAAAGAAACCCAATTCTGTTGGAAATTTTCAGAATGTGTTAAAATTGATGTCAATGTCTCAGTAATTTCGCAGTTTAAAAAACAGTTAGAAATGTAATGACTACACTACACTTGATTAAAGCATTTACAGCTCTAATCAAAAACTGACAGCAAGATCAAAGATGTTAACTTAAATCTCTCCTCTAATTATGTTTAAAATGCCACACCTCAGGCCTGTCTCTCCTCTTCTTTTTCAAACCAAATTCTGCTTAAGAAAGATCTAACACTTCTTAACAGTTCATTATCCAATAAAACTATTCAAAGCTTAAAAGCAATCTACACAATTAGTCAGGACCTCAGGGAGTCCACCGGTAGTCTTTATTACAGGACTTCATATTAAAACACCTTAATTATATTTGTCAAATGGATTTCATTAAAACCCATCGTCACTTTAATTTTCATATTTTGACAGTGCTGGCATAGGCATTATTACCACCTGCCAGGCTGGAAACTACAACAAAATTGTCAAATTCCTTCAAATTCTAAGCAGTTTCTTTTGTACCCGACTGATAAGTTTTCCCTGTGTGGAGAAACTATCACAATTAGGAGAATTAAAATGTCCCCCCTCCCCCCAACTTGAATTCTACTCCGAAAATGTATGTTTCTTGCAGGTGCAGGAAAAACAAACTGCAGCCATGCCGGGTTGCCAGGTGCACTTTGCAGAAAGGGTGATGCACACACTTTGCAGTGCATCTGAATAGCAAAGCCGAGACATCAAACAGAATGCACTATGATTCAATCACATCACAACCATCAGGACTTGAAAGCTAGGACATTTTTTTTTTTTACCTCCTATTCATTATGCTGCCATATTTCATAAAATATACGGCATTTCTGGCCATTCACTTGAGATTGAATTGTATTTTCATTTGCCACTGCGACTTATACTATTGAAATAGCAAATGGAAAAAATACATATATCCTTTTCTTCCAGTTATGTTCAATGTCAACAGTGATGCAATGTTTACAGCTTTTTCCTAATTCAGCTTGTTACACATTAGGGAAATGGAGGTGTGTATACTAATGAGCAAAGCATTTTTCTGTTTTTCTCTGGACTTTCTAAGCCTTTGGTAACATGTAATACAGAAAGAGAATTTCTCAATAGTCCTTCTTTTAGATTGCGGCATACACATTCTATTTTTCAAGTACCGAAGATAGAACAAGAACAGTAAAAAAGGAGACTCTTTTTTCAAAAAGCCCTAACTGATTTGTAAGGTAAAACAAAGAAGAAAGGCTTCTGGCTTATGTCTAACACACTTCAGGGCTTTGTACACTGGTCTCAAGAGTAATAATCACCTTGCTCTATGAATACTTTAAGTCATAGTAAATGGTCTTGGATTATTTTCAGTAGAGCGGGAATTTTAAAGATTTACTTACAAAATCGTAAGGGCCTGAAAAATCATAGGTGATCATTGACTCATATGTCTCAAAATTTAACATAGTTGAAGTAGGAAACATGTTCAGAGTTATGCATAGGCAAAATGCATTTAAATACAGTTACAGTGAAATACAGTTATATGTAGGGAAAATACATTTAAATAATGTTACTGTTGTCTGGAAGTCTTTCATGGTCAACTTTGATGGGAATGTTTCCCTCTCTGGGCTCAGACCAACTCATTTCTGTGCCCCTGCTGCGCCACATATTCCTAGGCGTGGTGTTTTCCTCTTTCCTCCATGCCCACAGCTTAGCAGAGTGCTAGTATTGTGTACACAGCGCCTGCTTATTAAAGAATGAGTAACTGGGCTCACGTTTGTCTCCCCTACTAAACTATAACGATTCTTCCATAGCATGAGATGTTTTATTAATCTCTCTATAGGGAGGAGGGGAATATATTGCAATGTTGACGTGATATATATATGTGCACAAAATACTCAAGTTCAATAAAACCATTGCGTATCACATATATATGTTAACATATATTAATAAAAATGGGTAAATCTCAAAAATGACAAATATTTGGTGATTATGCACATAAACACATGCATATATGTTTATGAAGGTGTAAATATATTTGATGACCTACAGAATTTTGTGAATATAAAAATTATTTTTATAAAGTTCCAAAATTCATGAATCAAAATATTCTCCAAATCCTTTAAAATTTTATGAAATGTTAGTTAATCTTGAAATCACAGATCCTTCATGTGTGTGTTATATTTGCCCTGTTGGCCCTTTACTACCTCTGCTTGGGATGGTTGGTAACTGGTGGGGCAGGGATGCCAAACGAATACAACCCAGACATTTTGCCAGGAATTTCTCAGATGCTAGAAATTACATTCCATTGTAACCAGTCAATAATTTATTTGATGCCATTATTATTAGTAATCAGAGAACATATGGATTTTCCTCATTAGGAAAAAAACCAGAACAATATACTATTTAGAAATGTTCCTAGAGGGACACTTCAAAAATGAGGTCAGATGTGGGTTACATTCTGGAATACTGGAAGTTTCTTTTTTTAATATATATAAATAGAATCCTACAGAAACCCTGCATTTATTACATTTTAAATGCAATACATGTTAACTTGGAGCTCAAAGACCAGTTTGGTTATCTGAGAATTTTTCAGCATTAACGTTTTGTTATCAGTTTCTGCTCGGTGGCACTCAGTTTTGAAGGTCATTCACAAAGCCACAGCAGCGCAACTGTTTCTGTTTCCCACTTACGTGCAAGTGCAGGAGCTGGCAAAGAGGCTGAACATTTGACATGGTTTATACAATGGACTGACAAGGGGCCAAATATGGTTTGTGAAAGTGAGCACTTGGACAGCATAAAGAATACAACTGGAAGTCTGACCACTCTAGTGTTCTCTGAACCAGTGAAAATGTGTAATCAGGGAACAGGAAGGTACATCTAAGGGAACAGGTACACTGATAACAGTGATTAGAGAAGAAGAGCATTTAAGAGTGCCGTTTCTCAAGCAAGATTTCAGTAGTGAGGCTAGAGTCCTTGCCAGTTGCTGCAGGGAATTCCTGCCTGGGACCATGTCTATACTCTCCGAATTATTACAATTCCTTGTGAATAAGGTCATCTGACTCCTGGGCCCACAGTGTCACGTGCATCACCACCATGTCCTCTGCCATGACTGTTACAGTTCCTCCAAATCCCCAGTTTTTTGAGCTCTGGTTGGGCTCTGTTCATAGGCAAAAATAAAGAAAGCAGTTATTCTGTTTTTTTTTTTTTTTTTCTCGTATCAACAGCAAGTTTGGAGCGTTGGAATGGGTAGTAGGGAGGTAATATGGGACATGTGGGATCACAGGAGCCTGCAGGAGGACTGGAAGGAGAGATGCAAAGGCTTTCGAAGTGCATGATCAGAGAGAAAGCCTGAAGTGCCCAACTGACAGCTCAACAAGCCTGCTTAGATAGTGCTTTTTCCAACAGGAGAGATTCTGTGACTTCTGTGATCTGCCCCCGCCACCCTTCTTTTAGCATGATTACCTTGAAAAAAAAAAACTATTGCTTTTTCTGTAGTAGTCACAACAGAGCAATATTTACTATTTTTGAAGTTTTTAAAAACAGCCAATCAGAAAATGCCTGATTTCACTGTTAGCTAGAAACTGAGACTTGTTCCTTCACATTGACTACTAAGGATGCTAAGACATAGCATTTGTCAACATCTTTCTGGAGTCCAGTGAATGACACCAGAATCTGCTTTTGAATTGAGCCTTGTATTTTGCATTCAGACTACCCTCAGGGCTAGTACTGTCTCAGACACAAACACAACAATTCTCTCTAAATAAAACCACTGCCTAACTTAATAGGTGCCAAATGATAGGTCAATATTAAAATGCTTCAGCTATATTTTTCTTTTGGGAATCAACACTGGCATTACTAATACAGTACAAGTTTGTATCATTTCAGTTTCAAATCACTTACAAAGTGATACAACCTGATCCAGTTAAATATTTATCTGTCCAAGCTGGTATTTTGTGTGTTTGTGTGTGCCTGACTTTTTCTTAGAATGCTGAGATCTTACACACCTCCAGGCTGTGCAAAGCCTGATCCCCAAGTGAACTAACTGGTCCATGCGTTCACCATTAGAAGTGGGAGTGGGGGCAGAAAAGGGAGAAGGGGAAAGCTATGGGCATATTCAGACTTTGCTTGGATTTAGAAGTAGAATGCTACAGTCTGTAATAAATTGGGCAATTTCTGCTAATTTTAAAAAATCATCATGTTTCATTCCCAAAACTGAATGCTGCATTGGTAGGAAATATTTTGATGTTGTGACAGACGCTGCGGCTTTAGAGGCATCCTACTGACATTGTCAGCCTCTCTGTGGTATTTTTGCTGTATAGGTACAAAATGAATAGATCAAATATGATGGATTCTGAAATGAGCATTTAAAACCACTTACAAGATATTCTCAAGTTCTATGAACTAATTCTTGAATAAAGAAAACAATTTCACCATTTAAAAAAAATCACAAATGGCATTTGGATCATTACATTACTCTTCAAAGTCCCAAGAAAAGGCAGAACAGACCTAATTGCTACACAAAGGAGTCAAATTACTTTTCTACTGTGATAAGCTTAAGTCATAAAATTATGAAATAATATTGTGTCTTTTGCCCTATTTTGAATTCTCGAATCAGAAAACTAGCATAAACCATACTCGAGATAGGTTTAGTTTCTGTTACTCTCAGCTGAAAGTTACTAAAGATTTCAGACAAACATTTATTTTTGCAGCAAAAACAAACTGCTAATATTAAGCCAACATTAAGATTTAAGAAGGTTCTCAAATTCCATATTTATCTTTTCTATGTCAATATTCTTACATTCCAATATTAACTCATAGATAAAAGTGTGCTCCAGCCCTCAGAATCCAAGAAAGATGGCACTAGTGTTTCACTCTGTTCTAGGACTCCTAAATATTATTACAGTATGAAAAGTCACAGATTATTAATTTTTAAATATTTCAAAGAGAAAGGTAGTTCTTGGCATAAATAATATTAAACTTTGTCGATAAGCCAGTCATAAATTGTTAGGGCCTGAGTATGCCAAAATGACAGTGTTAACATGAGGAAAGAAGCAGGTATGCTCAAAGCCCTATCCGTTTTGAAATTTTGAAAGTATCCCTGTTCCTGAATAACTATCCAATTAGTAATTGTCTATGTGATTCATCACAAGAATAAACATCAGAATATCAAAGGCTCCCATAGTCTAAAAGCTCAGTATTTAAATAATATTTTACTTTTTATAATCATGTCAACTTTGATTACACATTTTATATTGTCAATGAAATTTAGTAATAAAAAGGGAAAACCTTAATTGAAATGCTTGTAAAATCCTCTTACTGGGAGAGTTTGTGTGAGTTGATTAATTAAGAGACTTTCACAGTTTTCATATTGATTGCCTTTGTGTTTCTGAACTTTCCGTCTGTTGCTTCATAAAGACACTAAAAGTAAGAAAGCCTGGATATAACAAGATGTAGGATTTCTCACACAGGTTTCTACTTTCATATATTGAGTGTTTCCCCCTCCCTTTTTGGAGTAGTTCTCTGTTCTAAAATTTTGTAGAAAGAACTAGGCTTTAAAATGCTGTTATTTTTGCTTCAATCTAATAATTTCATCAGATGCTTTTAGGAGATAAAATTTATCTCTAGTAAAGTTTTCATTTATTTCAATTTTTAATAAACTGTTCAAAAACAGAAATGGAAAGAAAGACCACCCATTTTACTAAGACAGAAGGAAAACTAGTATTCTCAATTTTAGATTTCTGTAGAAGAAAATATTGAAGAAATAAGAAATGTCTGCCTACATTTGAGTGATAAAGTACGTGGGTGCCATTATCTTCTAACGATCCCAAGGAAAAAAAGGGTTGAAACATGGGAACTCAATTTATTTAATAAAAAGTTAAATATTTCCTCATAGTATCACTAGACGTTGTCTCAAGTAACTTTATATAATAAATTAAGTTTCAAAATAATGAAAATAAAACTGGTCTTTGCACTTCCTGTTCAAAATTTAAGATAAAACAACAGAATTAGATTAAGTCAACATAAGTAAGTAGAGTGCTGCTGTGAGATAAACTAAACTTTTTGGATGTCATTACAGAAAATAAACTTTAAAATTTTCTAGTGTGTTTGTTTAGGAATTTTCTCCTACACCATGACAAAATACTTCTGCCTCCTTTTGAACATTTCAGCATATTTGTCCAGCATTATTTTTTCATTCTCTTTTATCCCCGGGGCTCTCAATGTTTAAATAGCTCCCTCCCATGTAAAGCTTTGCACCAATATCGATCAGCCAAGGCTAGAAGTTACTATGAGGCATTTTCAATAATCAGCCCAGCTGTTCAGAGAGATTCTTGAGTAAAACCCTTAGGTAAACAGCATAATGCTCCGAGAACTCTGCCAGGAACCAGACCTTCCTGCAATCTCTAGGATCCTCACTAAGACTTCACCAAATAAAGAATTTAATTCGGATTTGAACAATGGAGGCCAGCGGGTAATGCCCACAAATCCCACCTTTCACTCACATACGCAGGTTAGGGGTTGCCCCCAAACATGCTTGCGTATCTGACTAATTCCAAAGCAATGTGTGTCAAGTTAAATATTTTTACAGAGCCCCAAAAGGAAATGTATGTGAGCCAGTGCTCTAGTACTATCATTTCACTATTTACTTCTCTCATTTAGATTTGAGTAAAATATTTTCTGAGCTCATTAGGCCAATTATACTGTTTACCTTTATATAACATGTAATGCGTATCACACAAAGGAAGGAACAATTCTGAATTTATAATTTTATAAATATTTCATCTTTCATTAAGAATTAAATACTAAAAAGGAAAGAGATTTTGACACAGCAGTCCTATGATTTCCTGATGATATGCAGCAAGGAAGTCTTAAAAGAGCCCTGAAAAAACTGATACTACATATACAGTAAAAAAAAAAAAATACATTAGTTGCAGTGCAACTGATGTTTACACCCTTCAGAAGGGCGGGGGAATAAATATAACAAAAGCAAACAGCATTTAAGGATAAATGATATCTGTGAAATCTGATGAGTTCTCCAACTTATTTTGTGTGTAGAAAAGAGAAAACATAACCAAATAAAAAGGAGGCATAAAAAATTTCTAATATTTCTGTTGGAGTTGTTAAAAAAATTTCATTTTTTAAACTCAAGCATATTTGTCTGGCTAAGGCTATCCTGAGATATAGTGAGTTGACAGAGGCCTCCAGGTACTGGAAAATAGACCAGCCTTCTGATAAATAGAAAATGTGAACTGTTTCCTCTGGTTTATGCCAACCTCCCATCCATTCTCCCTCAGTTCCCTATCCATGACAGTAAATCTAAATGACTTTATTTTTTTCACTTTGTAATGGTCATTTAGGAGGAAAAAAATTAGACTAGCATTTAGTTTACATTAATTACATCCTACAGAAATACACCAAAGAACAAAAGATACAGCTTCAGTCAATGATGGTGTTAATCATCTATCTGAAAAGACAGGACTTCCCTGCACTCTCTAATCCTAATAAATTGCTCAGTAGCAGAAAAGCAAATTAATGATCAATTACAATAGGTATAAATACATTAGGTAATATTAATTATAATTATATACCCTTACATAAATTTGATATAAAAAATCAAACGAATGAGTCAGTTAGCTTAAGATTTTGATCTGAAAATGTCCTTGTTTACAGCCTTCACATATCAAGGAAATGTTTGCAGTGAAAAAGACTCGGCCTTAACTTTGACAGCTATTCATCCACACATGAATCTGCTCAGATAGCCTACTCAGAGCAAAGCAGCTCTCCTAGCCCTCCCGTCTTCCGCCCTTACAGGTGCCCTTTTTCCATCTCAGTTCATCATTACTGGCAGTTCACATTTGTGTCTCTTTCCTACATTCCCCAAAGTTCCTTTGCAAGCCCCAGTCACTGTCATGGCTTCCACGTAACATCTCTTTTTCTATGTTTAATCTGTTAACTTCGTCCAAGTTTTACTCCTCATTTTCTGTAACATGCTGGATACTTCACCCTGGTAGTCTGAGCAGTGTCTTACGACTCAGTAGGTATTAAATAAAAATCACATGATCTTGTTATGTGCCTCGCTCCATCAGTAAAGAGTGGGTACATTAAGGGAGCATCTCCTAAGACTGACCACTTCAATTTATTTAGAATCTTTACTTTGTTTTTCATTTTGCATTCGTTATCTAGTGTTTTCAAACTTCCCTTCAAAAGAGGCAAGTGGAGCTAGCGATGCAGGGCTTATTCCACTGCTGACACCTCCGACGCAGACTAGTGCATAACTGGTCTCCTTGTCTTGTTTATAGCCATCAATACATCTTGATCATTCAATCTTCCTAAACTCTTCCAAGAAAATACTCTGGCCTTACTTAACAAGAAAAATTCAAGCTCTGAGCCCACATTAAGAACCTTTCAGAATTTATACCTAAATACTCTTTCAGAATCTTTTAAAATTCTTTCTTGTGGGTATTCTATCTTCTAGCCCATGATTTCTCTATGTTGGTGCCAGTGGATGTTTGGACTGGCTAATTGCTTGTTAGATAGAAGGGTCTGTCTTGCATATTGAAGGCTGTTTTGCTGCATTCCTGGACTTTACTAGCTAGAAGAAAGTAGCAGGGCCTCTCTCCCAAATACAACAACCAAAAATGCCTGAAAATACCATCACAAGTCTCCCTGGGGAAAAAAAATGAGCCCTGGCTGAGAACCATTTCTTTGGTTAGACTGAGCCTGTCTACCTATCAGCCTTCTCTATCCATGTGGCCCTTTGTCTGCGGTCTTCAACAGTTCTCTGTTCACCATTCCCAGGTCACTGAAATGACTACCGTGAATTATTCTGCCCTTGCCCTGCCAAAATGGTCTCTTTCCTCAAACTCCCAAGAATTGTCTTGTTTCAGTAGAATTCATATGTATCAGAGTGAAAGCTGCGAGAAAGCAGAAATTGTGCCATCCTTAATGCTCTCAAAGTGATTAGCCTGGCTTATATGATGAATAAAAGCATTACTAGGCCCAGACTTTTAAGGCAGTAACAACTCCAGTGAGTATTCTGAAGAAATTCACAGACTTAGCTCCTGCAATGCCCAATGCTGTGCTCTCTTTTTATTTTAAAGGAGGTGGAAGACACTGACCAGTCCATCTAGAGTTCACCCCCATAAAGAAGCAGTCAGACTGGAAGGGAGGCAATGGGTAGGGATTGTAACTTGACAGCAAATTTAATGAAAAGCAGACAAAACAGTGTAAGAAGGCTTTAAATGCCTTTTGGAACATGGTAGGGATATAAAAAAGTCCTAAGAAAGTTTACAACGAAGAAAAGAATGTGGACGAGTGAGAGTCAAAAAGATAATTACATAAAAGGCTTTTAAACTGTCTGTCTAGTGGAGATAATAAGCGACAAAGACAAACAGCTTGCCAAGTTACCTGGTCACAAGGATGTACATCTGAAAAAATTGCAGACTCGTTAGAAAGGCCAGATCATATAAGTTTTTAAAATTGTGAAAACATGAGATTTGTGTATAGTTCTATATATGCATGTGTGCATGTGTGTGTGTACAGCTACTGAGAGGGAATTATATGATATTGATAAACTTCGGAGGCAGAAACCATCTGTATTATCAAGTGACTTAGAACTTGAGGCAAAATCCAAAGCAAGAATTAAATAGCACAGCACAATGTAGTCAACACCATACGAGGGGGTGCCTTCAGGGCAACACACACCACTGCTAGAACACTGACCAAAAAACGGACAATCAGGATCTCAAAAGAGATGAATCACCCAGAGGGTCTCTGTAAGACAAGTCTAGTTTCTTAGCCTTGAACCTATGTGGTCTTGCCACAGGCAAGGAAAACACTGCGACTCCACAAAGTCAATTCCAAATGCATAAGCCCCAGAAGTATTTACTCATGGAATAAAGAAGTATTTACTCATGAAATGAAATCTGAGTAATGAATGCAAGGATACAATAAAATTTTTTAAGTGGCCAATTTTATATAATTATTTATTTCCAATAGAAAGGGTAGACCTATCACTTTGGAGGATAGCTAACCAGATATACCACTAAAAATGCAAGCCTGAAAGAAACTGTATTTCCTGAGATAACTGGGATTCTCTTAGGTTTTTTTTTTTGTTGTTGTTGTTGTTGTTGATGGTGGTGGTTTATTCTGTGTGAGTCTTGCTTTTTAATTTTTTTATTATTATTTTTTGCTGTGAGCCAATATGATAATCTCTCAAATAAGTTAACTGAACTGCGAATTATAGAGAACTAGAAGATCCACAAATAAGCATAAAATGAGAGATAACCACTGAAGTTTGGCTAAATGGTCAGAGCAATTCTCTCCTTATCTATACTATCCCTGACTTCTCTGCACAGCAACCTTACTCCCTGGGGCAATGTCCTTTTTCCTACCATTGCTTTCCTCCAGTCTCTTCTTTGACTTGCTGTTGGGCTCTCTACAACTCCTGCTGTGCTGTCTTAATCCTTGTGCTTTACCTGTTGTTTCGTTTTGATGTTCAATTATCCTTTCTCAGCAGGTGGTATGAGGTTCTCCTTCATAATTATATGCTGGCAAGGGTTGGGCAGATATGCCAACCACAGCTTCCCACATTTAGAGAGGAAAGCAGCTCTTGTGTAAAATACTGAATTCAGAAGTTTCTCTATAGGTTTCTCAAGAGGCTTAAGGCAGAACAAGAGAACAGGGCTTAGCATAGCTGCTAGTGCATGGGGAATATTCTTAATGTGACCTAATTTATCTTCTACTATTACTATGAAAGCACTATAATTCTCTAGGATCTTCCATATGCTTTGGATGATGCTGAAAAATGAGAAAATACCTCTCATCCCCATCAGATCCCTTTGTAAAATAAGTATTTCTCAAGGTCCCTTAACTATATTGAAATAAAATTTAGAGTTAACATAACCTATAAGCATGAATAATTTTTAAAACTCAATGTAATTACCTAACTGCACTAAAATGAAAAACACAGAAAATAACTACAATGCAGGGTGTCCTAAAAGTTGTGATGCTGTGGGAAAAACTGACAAAATCATATCTTTTATATTTTTATATGCTAAATTTGTATTATTAGTTTTGATTTGCTAATCTTACTATATAGCCCAGGCTGGCCTTGAATGTATGGCAATCTTCCTGCCTCAGCCTCCCAAGTGCTGAGATTATAGGCATGTGCCACCATGCCTAGTTTATGTGGTGCCAGAAAAATCAAACTCAGAGCCTTACACTTGCTAGGCAAGAATATATATAACATATATATATATAATATATTATTCCTCCAGCCATGTATTATATAAATATATATACATATATATGTATATACACAGATATAAATATATATACACACATATGCATGTATGTGTATATGTATATATACATATATACATGTATTTGTATATGTATATATACATAAATACATATATATATTTAAATGTGGAAAGTGTTTGACATCAGTGGAAAAGGAAAAGATAATTTTGTGTGTAGAAAGAATGAAAGAACATTTTATAAATATTCTATAAAATTCTGTAGCAAATATTTTGTAAATAATGGTACATTTAGCTTCAATTTCCCATTTCCCCAATCTATGGCAACTTCAGGGGCATTCAGTAGAATAAGGTATATTTCTATATGTAAATTAAGGACATCGTTGTACTAGTAGACACACCTAAGTACTTGGCACACTAATAGGCTTACTAGTAAGCACATACTTTTACATAAATGAAAATATCAACATGTATATGACACTACAGGCACAAACCAATACACAAGCATTGTAAAGACGACTCAAATACTACAAGAGGCGTTACCATGAACTTTGTACTTGCCAAACTTCCCATCTGATTCTCTTCCCTAGTCCCCCTCTAGTTATGTAGGACTATGGGACTCAGTCTAGCTATTGAGTTGTGTAGTAAGGAAGGATGTACCTTGTTAGTGTGAAAGCACTGAAGTAACCTTAGCTTACCTGAGGTAGATGGCAACAATCCCAATGGTAGAACTTCTATTAACCTGAAGGTCATCAGTTACAGTATCTCAGGAGACTGAATAGTTTCATAAGAAGTAAAAAGAAGTTTGAAAAAAAAAGTGTTTCACAGGTTGAGAAACACTAGCAATGTAAACCTTTAGTACCTGGATCATAAATTTTCCGAAGAGAGACAGATTAATTCTTCTTCCTTAATTGAGCAGGAAGCCCTTTTGTTCCAGAAAATTCTGAAGAAATTTGCCTTCCAAAGAGTATGCAATCTTCACATTTACAGATGGTCAAATAAGGACCAAAGAGAGTAAGGTTTTATCAAGTTTTCGGAGTTAGCAGAGCTAAGCTGAGATCCTTCTCTTAAAGCCAAATTATGTTCAGCCACAAAAAGTAATACAGTACTGACACGTGCTTCCGTGTGGATGATCCTCAAAAACATCATGCTAAGTGAAAGAATGCAGACATAGAAGGTCTCAAAGGTCTCTGGATCTAATTTGGTCTTAAAGTGTATACATCCATGTTCTAATTTGGGTCTGGAACGCCCCCCAACACCTCATGTATTTGGATATTGTAGAATGTCTATGTGCTTGCTATTGAAAAGGGGCCTAGTCAGAAAGGTTGGACTACAAGTGTATGGTGGATTACAGGCATGCAGTGGATTACGGACATGTGGAAAATCACTGGACATGTGACCTGGATGAGGAGGACCACTGGGGCTTAACCTGGAAGGAGTGGGACACTGGGGCTTGACCAAGAAGGGGTGGATGACTGGGACAGGACCTGGAAAGGTGTATGCTCTCTCCACTCTTCTTCCGCCACGTGGCTTTGGGCTGCTGTGCCGTGAATCGTTTCCTCCAGCTCGGCTGATGCCCATGAAAACACTAAGACTTTCTGAAACCGTGTTTCTGCCTTTACATTGTGGATTCTGTCCCAGCAATGAAAAAGTAAATCCATTTATATGAAATATTCAGGATAGGTAAACCCATAGGAACAGAAAGATAATTGGTGGCTGTGGTGGGTTAGGTGACACATGAAAAGGGGAGCAAATGCTTACGGGCCATGGGGTTTCATTTCAGAATGACGAAATCTTCTGGAACTGGACAGAGGCAAGTAACAACATTGAAACAATACCAAGTATTTTTAATATTTAACATGGTCACGTTTATATGATATGAATTTGTCCCATTAAAAATCAGTTTAAAAATTGATTTTTTTATGCTATGCTCTGACTGCTTTGAGTTCCCCCCCAAAATGAGAGTGGCATAGTTTGCTTTTCCCTGTTCCTTCATACATTGTTGCTACAAAAATCATCTTAACACTTTTCACCTTCTGGCTATTGTTCAAAGATAGACATGCCACAAACTCACAGTGAATAGAATTTTGCGCAGATTGATCGTAGGCTGAAAAGATACTCTGGCTGGTTTTCTATTCATCAACACCACAGCGGAAGTCCGTGTGCTGAAGAGTAAAAATGTTAGAGCAGTAGAGTGATACACAAGTTCAAATCTTGACTCCAACATGTATAACAAATAATGAAAATTCTGAGCTTCAAATTCCTTACATGAAATATGGAGTAGTAATACCTACAACATTGGATAGTTGAGGTAATTAATTGCAATGATTCAGGTTAAATGTCTAGAATAAAACTTGACTCCATACCAGAAAATTAAGCCAAGCTCTGGTACTAACCAGAATGTATTACTTTCCTAATACACCAGTGCTATCTAAAAAACTCTTCAGAGGGCTGGAGAGGTGGCTGAATTCAGATTAGGGATTTTCTTTCTGAAGCTGAGGACATATTGGGCTCAAGGAAAGAATTTCAGAGTAAAGACTTCCTTTGTTCTGTGACTCCATGGGATGCTCTGTTGTACTGTGCAGAACAGTAAGTGGGAGTGTTGGGCAGAATATATTATGCATATGCATATGTTTATAAAGTAACAAGTTCTTGAGAAGGGAACTCCTACATAATTGAGTCTGTCAGAAGAAAGGCTCTCTGGAACCTTCATCTTTTGATCAATTGAGAACTAAGTGGGAGATTCAAGAAAAAACAAATACCTTTAGGCACAATTAATGTATTTCTCTAAAATATAATTGTCTTTTCACCTCTATTCTCAGTTTTTGTGGTATAAAATGGTATTTTGGAAAAATACTGAAAAAATCTTCATTTAAAAATATCTAGTAGTCATACAATTGATGACAATTATTACACAGAAGGACTTATGAATTATATATGGCATGTTTGGCAGATTTGGATCATGTGTAAACAGTACGACATGGAATTTGTCTTCATCTTAACCTGCAAACTAGTAAGCTGTTAAGTTAAAAAAACTTAGCAAAATTATTATGTCGCTTAGAACTCAGTAAGTTTAATATAATGCCGCTTACATCATTCTTGAAGATTGGAGTGTGAGTTAAGGATTTTAATCTTTAGCTGTTCAACCTCAATTCTGAGTAACAGACCCTCTATTAAATTACTCATTCATTTCCAAGTCACAAGAATTTTCACTGGCCTCTTATAGGTTATACAGGAACTCAAAAACAAGACACTCTTTGCCAAGAAAGGCCCATTTGGAGAAAAGGTCTGACTTTTAAAAATTTCTAATTACTTTTGATTCTCAGGTGGAGAAATCACAGGAGATTTGTGGTGATAAAAGAGGAAATGGAAAGAACAGAAATATGAGAAGCAGTGTCGGAGGAAAAAATTTTTCCTCATTCTTCCTTCCCGTATTTTTTCCTTCTTTTCTTCCTTCCTGGACCACTAATAGGAAATAAAAGAAAAGAGAACAACTTTCTGGCATATTTTCCATTGGGAAGGATGCAAATCCTATACTCAAATGCTCTCCAAATAAGGTTGGGAACTATCCTCAGGCAGCCAGAATGACAGCCACTAGGCTCTGAAGGTTGCGGTGCCATTTCTTGTCACCTTAAAAGTCATTCACCTGGAAAGCAGTCTGTAAGGCACATGTATATCCAGTTAACAACACAGGGAAAGTGTGCTGCTAAGGTATTCATCATAAAGAAAGTAACTAGCAATTGAAAGGTTGTATGAGTGAGTTAACGGATATATTATCAGTGTGGATTATGAAAAGTCACATGTACCAAAAAGAGTCAGAACAGTGTGTTCAGGGAGCTGGGGGCATAGTTCAGTGGTTAAAGCACCTACCTAGCAAGGTTAAGGCCCTAGGTTGTCAATTCCCTAGCAACCACATAAGCTGGGCACGGTGTTGCATACCTGTAATCCCAGCACTTGGCTGCTAAGGCAAGAGGATTGCCGTTGAGTTCACAGGCAATCTGGACTACAGAATGAGACCCTGTCAAAAGTAAGTAAGTAAGTAAGTAAATAAATAAACAAACAAAAAGACTGTGCTCAGAATAAAAGCTCTAATCTACAACAATCACTGTCTACACATGGCACAAATACATTAAAAAAAACAACTAGAAGGATATATCCCAAATGCCAGTAACAGCTATCTTAGAGTGATGTGAGTTTGTCTTCATTTACAACCTGAGGAAAAGATTTGAGTACCAAAATCTTACATTAAAAAAAAAACCTGTTAAATGAAGAATAACATAAAGGCAGTAGCCATGAAGATTAAATTCATGGATCCAATACGAAGAGAATACACATAACTAAAACAGATGGATGTATACTGGCTGGAATCCTATGAACGAGTAACTGTGCCTAAAAGCTGGTGGATACCTTCTTAAAAGACTTGGTTTAGAATTACGATTGTTCATTTGAAATGAAAAATGATTCAGAAAACCTTACCTCTCTCTACATGTAAAATGAAGTCTATATACTTTCATATCTCAAGGTCTGGCTCTTATTTATTTATTCAGACAGAGTCTTAATATGTAGCCCAGGCTGGCCTTGAGCTTGTGGCATTCTTCCTGCCTCAACTTCCCAAATGCTGGAATTATAGGCATGTGCCACCATGCCCAGTTTATGTTGTGCTGGGGAACTGAGCCCATGGTCTTGTGCTTGTTATGCAAGCATTTTCACCACTGAACTACAACTCCAGCTTTTGTTCCCTTATTTTTAGTGACTCTCCATTTCACTGATGTGATTCAAATATTTTTTAAAAAACCTCATTATGCAATAGAACTATTATATTACACCTACAATATTGGACATCAAGTTTCAATCCTATAGAATTTAAAGCAATATTTATAATATTATATAAGTAATATTATATAAAATATAAACATAAAATAATTATAATATAAAGAAAAATAGTGATATGTGGTTACTTGAAGGCATATAGACAGGACAGTATGAAATACTAAGCAGTCATTAAAAAGGAATAGTTTGGATACACATAAGATATATAAATGTGTATATAAGTCATTGACTAGGAAAAGCAAGGCACTGCACAGTATATATAACATTATTTGTTCTGTATGAGAAACAAAGCGTGATTTTGTACATGTACAATTTGGGAATCCCCTGTTCTCTACCTCTCCAATGTATACATAGGGCTCACTTTCTCATTTCATTTCAGCCTCTGCCTAAAGTCTTATCCTCATCACCAATTCTAAAGCAAAGCCCCCTGGAGGAGTTCTCTGTTCTTTCAGCCTCATTTTCTTCTTCATCCTGGTATGTATCAGTGCCACATTTTATATGACACTTTAGCTGATTTACTGTTTGTCACCATTAGAATGTAGGGTCCACGAGAACAGGGATCTCATCTATTTGGTCCATGCTGGGCACTCAGTGCAGCTATGAGATACGAGAAACACTGTCTTGTGCTAAAGACTCTGAAGGTCGGAGCTTCAAATTCTGGCACACATTAGATGTCCAAATATACACTGAACGAAGGAATAAGTACAACTATGCATACAGACAAACATGCATATGCACATATGCATATGTATATATTTGCACATGTAAATGTATACTTACACATACATTAAAACATAAATGTATAGGGAAATTATCTCAAAGCATACTTAACGATTATTAATACTGGTGTCCCTGGGTAGTGGGATAAATATATGGCTTAGAGAAAACAGGAAAGGCCTTTTTTCTATTTATCTTATATATAGTATTATTTAAATGAATACGAATATAAGAGTGAATTACAAGATGACTAAAAATTTTTAGAATAGTTTATTGATCTTACACAATTATTTAAAAATATGTCAGACGTTAACATTTAGATTTCCAGTTTTTAACTGGACTGATCAACTGAATATTTTAATCAACCTCATTACGTCAAGCAGTATTTCTCAAGCTTTAGACCAGTTTGTAAAAATACAGATTCTTGAGATTTATCCCCAAATATTCTGAATAGGGGCTGAATTGTAGGAATTAACACTTTAAAAAAAAATCACCCAAGGTGATTCAAAGCTCACTATTTGAGAAAACAGCTCAAGACAGAGCTGAGATAGAGAAGACTGAATCAATATATATTTAATGAGGACCAATTATCTCCCAGGCAATTGTGGGTAATAAGCACTAGGTAAATCTGATTAATTGGCTATTAGTGGGTGAATATTTCAGTCAGTTGCATTGGCAATTAATTTCTAAGTGGTTAAACACTGTGAGAGTCTGAACAGAACAGAATACCTTGGAAGTAGAAAGTTCTGATGCAGGTTTTGTACTTTTAGCTATGTCATTTTTAAATACTACATTTAACACAAATATTAAATTATGCCTTCATCCATTTATAAGAGAGATGGGAAGTGCATGATGTCTAAAAACAAAAGAAAGATTATATTCCCAAAATATTTTAAGGCAGGTAGTTGACCAGCTAGAAAACCTTGGTTCTAGCTGCACATGATCTCAGCTTTCTTGTTTGTAAGCAGCTAGACTTGCTTTCAAGATTTCTCTGGACTATCAATCTATTTTTGTAATAGAAATCAACATAAGCTTTTCACTGCATTACACATGATACTTCTAATATGATGTTTCCATATATAACATAATGGCAGCTGATAGGTTTTCAACAGTCTCATACACATAAACACACACACACACGAACACACAAATGTAGATGTATTCATAAGATTTATACTCAAATCACACACATGTATTTAGTTTTTTTATTATAAAATAGCCATTAAATAAACAATTTCAAGAGTTTTAGTAAAAAATAACTCTTGGATTCCTAGGTAGAAAAAGTATCAGATGCTGGTGACTCACAGTTTTAAAACAAGAGCCAACTATTGATAGCAGGTTATGAGGCTGTAAGTTCCTCTAATTCCTCTTAGAATGTGTCTGCAACTTTGATCTCTTCTATCACACACATATTTTGCCTGTAAGCATTTTTTCTAATAATTATTTTTAAAACCCATAAAAAATAAGAAATTGTTTTTAATTCCTTCCCAGGAATCCCAGAAATCTCGAAATAAAATGAATCTCCAGCAGATATATCACCACCTATGAAGACTTCCAAGTAACATCTCAGGAACAAGGACACACCATGGCTCACATCAGACATTTTTCTTTTCACTTTTCATTCTGGACTAATCAGGGGTTCACATCATCCTGCTGCCAGAAGAATCCATATCCCATTTAGCATGGCTGATGACAGAGAAAGAAGAAATGGGATGGAAGTCTCAAGAGGATGACAAAGAACATGACCACAAGGACACTGACTACTGATTATCAACATATTGCAAACTTGGATAAATGTACTAGTCTGTCAGCATTTAGGGCCTGTAGTTCATATTTTAAAGAGAAGTGAAAATGCATTTGTCAGAATCACACACTGGTCTCTTTTCATGAAAGACGATGGGCGACTAGGAGACCAGTCTGAAAGCCTGTGCAGACAGATCCACCACTGCGACTGGGTTCACGCCTGGCAGCAAGGGCTGCCTATATGGTCAGCGCAGCTCCACTCCCCACGTAACTTGTTTACAATCAGATCTCTAAATCTTAAATCAATCTGTTCTTTTAGAAGAAGCAGTCTCTCCCCCCACCCCCAACCCTGAACAGTGCCTAGACTATGAATTAGAAGCTGGGAACCCTCACCAGAAGTTTTTTTTTTTTTTCAGCCTCTCCTGAAGCACTGAAGATTTTGTCCAAGTCAAAGGAATCCTATAGGAATGGATTATAAAACACCTCCAGGCTTGAGAAGTAAGTTCCAGTGCCTTTTGGGAAACAGCATTCAATTTCTAGCCCGAATCTCTTGTTCTAAGACTGTTGGGGAGAACATTCCCTCGGCCACACAGGAGCCTGCCCTCTGGCTGTTTAAGAGGATGACTGGATCCGAAGAGAGTTCTCAGCCAGTAGGCTGAGGATAATGGCGAGGTACTAAGCAGTCCAGAGGAAAGGAAAGGTTCAGAGTGTGATGGCAAAAAAGACAGAGTTATTTTAATACTGTTTAGAAGACAGAAAAATATATCTACACACACTCACCCTTAATTTTTTTGGGCTACTCTAATAAAACGGGAACATGGTGTTTTTAGCCTTCTCTTAAAAGCCTCTAGCTTGTCTTTTTCCTGCTGGATTTACAATGCTAAAAAGCAAAATCCCAGAAACCTATTTCTGTTTACTTAAGAAGGATAAAGTGTTACCCCCAAACAGAGGGGCCTTTTACAGAGATTGGAAAACAAATGGTTTAAGAGCATTAAGATCTACATATCTCTCATGCCAGCACATTTAAGGTCATCAATCAAGCATAATCCTGAACATACGAGGTGCAAAAGTGCTAAAAAGGCCCCATTAAAACCCAAGCCTTTTCAGGTGTACCACCCAATCCTGAGAATTATATACACGGCAGAAAGAGCTCTAGTTTATACACACAATACCATTAGGGACAATTTATCATGTCTTTAAAAGTGATATATAGTACATTGTGAAATTTCTTATTAACTCCAGAAATAACAAACTCAGCTTGTCTAAATGTACTTGAACACTATAACTGAAATTTTGAAAACTCATGTTAGAGCCCATTCTTATTTACATAGCTTCAACTTTCTACTAATCCATTTTCTGACTTATACTTTAGATTTTTAAATTTACATTTTAAACCAGCATTAGGAACTAGCTCTATTTTGACAAAAATGTTTCAAGATGTTTGAAAGGGTCTGCTATGTCTAACACTGAAAAGAACAAAGACTATAAGAACAAATTGATTCTGGTTGAAAATCTACATTATAAGAACTGATCGTTTCAAATCTTATTTTCTATTAAAACTTGGCCAGTATACACTTACTTCCTGATTTTTCTTTAGTTATTACAGTTACTATTAGTTATTATAATGAAATAGGCATGTTTATAGTCCTGACTTCCATTTGATTTCATTACACCACTGTTTTTAGGTACTACTTATTCTATAAATATATAATTCCATACATAAAAATAGCATACTTGGTCTACATTAAGATTTACCAAAGCTAAAAACTGAGAAGAAAAACGCAAAGCTCAAAACCAAGGAGAGACCGGGCATGGTTGGGTGTGTCAGCTAAGCTTCAGACCTGTGAAAACAAATGTGTTCTGAGGTTTCTTTCAGAAGCATACAGACTGGTTCCCAGTGAGGCTTTTAAATATATTGATTGGCTTGCTGCATGCTGTTGGCACATTTTTGTGCTTACATTTTATGGGACAACTGTATGCTCCCCTATCAATAGGTTGACTACTTACATACAGAAAACATCACATCTTGTGTTTGCTAGCTGACCCAGCAGCTCCATTAAAATCAAAATTTGAAAAAGCACACAGGTCTTTCTCTTGATTCCCAGAGGAATACGAAGGGGGAGTAGTCCTGAGGAATATTCTCATTCATGTATTCATTCAGCAAAATAGCACTGAGACACATAATGGGCCAACAACCAAACCAGATACCATGCCAATTAAATGTACCCTGTATTTTGGAGCATAAAGCTTGGAGAATGGAGGCAAGTATGCCTCTGGAGTGGTGAGAAATTGATTCCAGAGCCCCTGGGATGGTCAATCTGATGTGGAAAAGTATAGGCCATGAAAGGAGCTACAGAACAGATAATCAAGAATTTGGAACTAAACGTCATGACAGGAATAGCTAAGGCAGACCCAGGTATAAAAACTGGGTAACTTAATGTCTTACCAAAATTCTGCCCCTCCACCCCCCGCCAAAGTTTTTTAAAAGTACCAGGGATGGGGTTCAATATACAGGCCCTGGGGTCCAATTCCCATTACTTCACAAACATAAATAGAGGCTTCCAGAGCTACAGCACAGGGCCGTGTAAAACGGATACACTGTTCAGCGAGACGATACTCAGGAAACTACGAGGTAGCAGAGCATGGTGCAGTGGTTCCTGGCTCTTAGAGAAATTTGGGAACAAGTTTGACTCTTGGTTTATAAACCTGGGGAAGATAAGTAAGTTGAGATCTCATAAAAATGGACAATGTGTACCTCATAAGGATGTTACGAGAACTGAGACATACATAAAATTTATTTTAAAATGTATCATAATCTGATATTTTCTCCATCTTGTTTCATGTGATATTAATAAGGTTAACATGATTTGCAAACAAATACATCTGAGCAAGTCTTTGGAATATATAATTTAAAAAGACCTCACTTTTCAGAACCATTTCTATACTTTTAAATACTCTACCATTCTGAGAGAGGGATGCAGCTGTGCATAGAGATACTTGACCAAGAAGCCCTCTTTTGGTAGAATATTGTTTGGGAAATAGCACCACAATTCCTTAAATGTATATCTATTTAGAGCTTATCAGCGAATATTAGAACAGACAGCTGATATTGAAAATTATGAAAACAAGAGGACAGAGGAGAATAGGTCATTTCCCAACAAATTTCATTTTTGATCAACAAACAACAATGAATAGGGTATCTAAAAACCACAGTTCCCGATATATAATCGAGTCTTGGTCTACAGTCACATATGTCTGCCACTGGGCTTGGTCCAACACTGACTGACATCTTTGCCCCTGACTCTTCTTTTAAGGTACTTCACAGTTTTAGATGCTCATTTTTCCTAAACATTTCTGAACTTTCCTATCTCTTGGTCATGGCCTGAAATTCCTAGTTCAAAACTGACCTTCAACCAGAATTCCTCTCAGTTTTTCCCCAGATAAATCTACTTCTTCCTTTCTTTTTGGGTAGTAAGTATTCTGCAACTCTTTTGTGGTTGTCATGCTAAAAAAGAAGCTCTCCCTAGAACTATTCTCTTATTGTGATCACCACTAAATTGCAAATTCCTTGAGAGAAGCAATGTGTCTTTCCTCTTCATATCTCCACAGTGGCTCATCCCACGTATTGTAAATAAATGAGAAATAAAATGTTTGTTGAATCAAACAGCTTCAATGATCAGTAATGGTAATACTGCAGAGCCAGAGATGATAGTCCAATAATGAAACGCAAATTCATTAAAGTCCAATAATAACTAAATGAAAGGAACAACATGCACTGTTAATATTACATGAAGTGAGTTACCAGGCCTAAAGACACAGTGTGCTTTTACCTATCACACAATTTCCACACTATTGCCAGAATTACTTTAGTAGAGAGATTTAAAAGTCCCGGGAACACTTCCAGATTGTTGCTGAAAAATTTCAAAAGTCAAAAAACAACCCGGGGGGTCGAGACCTTCCCCAGCCACCTGGCTGGCTGCATTCTCTATTGTGCAGTCTATTCAATTCTGTCCTTCTCCAGGTGGCGTCTCCTCCTCTTGCACCTCTAACTTCTACCAACCCCGCCTCATCCTGCTACTCACTTGTTGGCAAGCAAATCAGTTCCATTGTCAGGAAAAAAAAGGTAGAAGGATCTGTGTACATTTTATCCCAGTCCTACTCACAAGGAAGGAAGTTAATTAAAGTCTCATCTAGCAGGCATTCTTCCCCCAGCTGTGTCTAGTCATGAGTAGAATGATAATTATGTGCATCTGGGCCAAACATTAAAGAGAAAAGCTCTGTAAAAATTAGGTATGGTTTGGAAATAAGAAATAAACATAGTCTGTATATTCTGCAGAAATAACATTAAAGAAGCACCAGGCCAGCCCTGGAGCTTGGGGGCCTCTAAGGTGGAAGCAGTGAGAGGCTCAAAGAAGAGCTGTTGGGAAATCAGTAGAGCTCCTAAAATGCAACCATGGTATCCTTGAGCACAGGGGCCTACATTTTCTTCGTCAGTGGAAAGCCCTCCCAACCCCAGCTGTCTGGGTTTGCGCGCACAGGCACCTGGGTTGGAAGGCTGTCATCATTACCATTTCTTTCCCATTTCCGCACGTTAAACCCTTTCTACTGCTTCTCCCCAGAGAACCATTTTTTTTTTTTCCTAAATGCAGTGGATTTTTTCAGATTGCACATATACTTATCTCTTCAATCATGAGAGTCAACTGGAAAAACACCTTTAGATTTGGCTCGACATGACATTACCTCTATGACAATTTTCAAAAACTCACTTTACAAGTATATATTAGTTAAAAAAAAAAACCAACTGTTTTTACTAGTATGCCAGACATTATTTCAGAGGATGGATCTACCTTTCCTTAGAGATTCTCTTCGATGATACCTTGTTATACGACAGCTAATTAATATTTGTCTCACTGTCATGATGGGCTATGTGGACAAAGTCCATTCATTTAGTTTTGGTCTATTTCCTCTAAACCATCCTCCAGCTTTACTTTCAGCCGACGTAAGTGAACTGTCCCCATTCAATCATTGTGTTCTCTTCTGCCCTTGTCTTAATCACTTTTGTGTCCCTGGGAAAAAATATTTGATACCTACAACTTACAGGAAGAGACTTTTATTTTGGCTCATGGTTTCAGTCCATGCTTGCCCGACTCCATGGCAGAAACACCTTGGTGAAAGGCCATGGCGGAGGAAACTATTCATCACATGGAGGCTAGGAAACACAGAGAAGTGAGGAACCATAAACAAGAATATACTCTTCCAGGTCATATTCCCTCTGACCCACCTCTAACCAGGCTTCACCTCCTACCAGCACATTGATTAATGGATTAATCCTGTAATGGCTACAGTGGCCCCATGATCCAATCACCTTCCAGACACATTAGACTTCTGGGGAAGATTTTTAGATCTAACCCATAAATCCTTGCTGTTCACACTGAATGTCTTAAGAATATGCCATAAAAACAGACTTAAAAATATACACAGTTGTGTCTTTTCTTCAAGGCCCTTGCTAACCACAGAACACATGCTCTTACTTTACCCCAATTTTAATGGCTTTTCTCAAAAATTATCTACTTTACAAACTCCTTTCTGAAGAGCCATCTTCCTTTCTCTAGATTTACGTCTCTTTCCTAATAGTCACTTGTTACCCTTTGATATTTACAACTTATAAATCTTATTAATAAGATAACTACCTTTCTATTGTGTTGTTATCCCTTTCAGGCTCTAAGATAGGAGGCTGGAGGAATAGCCTAGAAGTTACAGCACCTGCCTACGCTCTAAGATGCTTGTATGCTGGGCCATTGCTTCTCTTATGGCTTTCAACAAGGTACCTACAAAACAACAGTAAAGACGTGTAATAAATACTACTTATCTTCTTTGATTTTCATCTTACTACAAAGTACTACTGCTATTGCCATATTACATTTCTCTAAGGTTCAGAGAAATGAACTTTCTCATGATCATAACCATTAAACAGAAGAGTTAGGTCCCATATATCTTTTGTTATATTCATTCTCAGGTAGTTTACAGTTACAAAAATAGTACTCTTCATCTTTAAATTTGCTTCATTTTTTACTATTTTATAGTAATACAAGTGTTTGTTTTAAAATGTTTGAGTCTAGAAAATTTTATTCTTTTAATGACTACATTTAAAATTTTACGAAGCATCTATAACAAAGTTCTATTAACTATTAACAAAGTTAATAATGATCTTTACTCTTTTCCTGGAAATAAAAATTTGTTAGCACATTTTAACTCTGATCACTACCTTCTTTTCAGTAAAAGAGTAAAAGCAGCAAGATTTTAGTCCTTTATTTCAAATTACCTCTTCCCTCAAATTAGTTATTCTGTCTGTTTATGTATTTGTGTATTTTAATTCTATCCCACATGTTTCAACATCTTTCATGATTTATATCTAATTTTCTTAGTGCTGAATTTTGTGTAATTTCTGAAGATAGATTTTCCAACTCATTGTCAATTCATCTTTTTAAATTGACTTTTAAACTCATACATCCAGATCTATATGGTTCATCAAGGTCATTTGAATAGTCTTTTGCTTGGTTATGAAAGATTCCTTTTTAATTTTCTATACAGATTACACATATATTCCTGTATTGTATGCTGAATGCTTTCGGAAGTAAAAATGTTATTTGTTGTTTGAATTGCTTCTTAATTATGGTAATATTTTCTGTGTATGTCTTGCAAGAATTTTTATAAGCTCTTATGTGATTGACCTTAACCTGTGAAAATCCAGAACGCCTAATTTAGGAATGCTTTCTTCAAGAAAATAAAATCTGTTCAGTTTTGCTGGAACTCAGTATAATTTACCCAGGGTAATTTTAACCTTCTTCATGTTTTCTAGCTAAAATTGTCATTGCCATTAACTTTACTCTTTTCTACAGGATTCCTTTTATTTACAAAATAACAAATGGTTAGACTGAAAAGCATCAAAGTGATTATTTAACATAATGCTTCCCATAGGAGGCAGTATTGGTAGTTTTGGCAGGACAACTCTTTATCCTATGGCACTGTTCCACTGTTGTAAACCAGCAGTCTCCCATTGTTTTTGGCATCAAGGATCCGTTTTATGTAACAAAATTTCCCACAAACTGGATGTGGGAGTAGGGAAGATGGCACTAGCATCACGGTCTCAGCCCCACCTCTGATCATCAAGCAATAGATTCTCACAAACGGCACCTATCCTGGACCCCTCACATGCGCAATTCACAGTAAGGTGGTCCTCCTATGAGAACACAGTGCTGCCGCTGATCTGAGCGAAGGAGGAACTCACAGAGCAGATATGAACGACGGGGCTGGCGACCTTCCATCCCTTGTCAGCTGCTCACCTCTTGGTGTACACAGACCATGGGCTCTATTTGCTAAAGTCAAGGAGTTGAAACAATTAAAATATGTTAGTAATTTCCAATTGTTTCCCAGAAGGAAAATATCTTCCTTTAAGAGTAACAGAAAAGAAAGCTAGGCCTGGTGGTGCAGGCCTGTACTCCCAGCAATTCAAAAGGCTGAGAATATCACAAGTCCTACCCAGCCCGGGCAACTTAGTGACTAAATGAGATACTGTCTCAAAATTAAAAGTACTGTTCTAGGAATGTAGAAGGGTGAAGGCCCTGGGCTCAGTCCCCAGTAAAACACACACACACACACACACACACACACACACACACACACACACACACACACACACACATTGATGAAAGAAAGATAAAGAGCAGGAGCCATACATGGTTCATAAAAAAAGCTACATATGAGCTGGCTCTCAGCTCTGCTTAGGAGTGCATACCACCACACCCTCAGCACCCTAGGCATGCTGTCCTTGGTGTCTCGGGCTTCTTTCGGGCCCAAGGCCTTTGCATTTGGCTCCCTCTGCTTAGCAGGCTGCTCTCATCCCCCCTCACCTTTCCAAACACTTTTTGCCTACCAAACTTTACTCACTTTTCAGATCACAGATGAAATGTCACTTATTTAGAAGCACTTCTTTGGTTCCTAGACTAGGATCAAGAGCATTGCTATACACTGCTAGCAAATAGCCATCTGGACTTGTTCTATTTATGCATTTCCTTTACTTTATAAATTCCTCCCATTTTATTAATATATATGTGATAAATAATGTTGACATTGTACTTGAGTATTGTGTAAATATTTATCATGTCAAAATTACAATCCTTCCCCCTCATCCCTAACTCCCACTATCACTCCTATTTGGGTCTTAATTTTTTTTTTAACATGTCATCTCCCTTTCTCCTTCCCACTTTCCAACTCCCCTCTCCTTTTCCCTCTCTACAAAGTCCATATTCCTACTTTCTTCCATGTCTCTGACATTTTTTACGGCCTGGTTTTCTCCTCTTAGAGAAACCATATGATATTTAACTTTCTCGGTCTGATTCATTTCGCTGAGCACAATGGTCTCCAAGAGCATCCATTTTCCTAAAACATGGCTGTCATTACAATGGCAGAGTAATGCTCCATCATGTATATATAGCACATCTTCTTTATCCAGTCATCTGTACTCAGGTATATTGACTACTTCCCAGATTTGGCTATTATCAATTGTGCTGTTATACAAAAGATATTTATGTCATCATTACATCAAAAAGTTTTCTTAGGCTAAACTTATACCAAAGACCAAATAAATGAATCACTACATTAGATGAATTTAAGTCTATTATCACAAAAGTATAACATATGCATTTTTGGGCATTTCTATTACTAAATTGAAAAATCCCTAAGAGGTGAGGATTTCTGTTTTTTTCACCACTGAATCATTTGAACCTAACAAGTGCCTGGCACATAATAGGGATTCACAAATATTTGTTATATTAAGTAATCTAAAAACTCACAGATGTGTAACACATTCAAGTAATAAGGGAGGGCTGAAAGAATAATTCAGTGGTTAAAGTATCTGCCCAGCAAGCTCACGACCCTAGGTTTGATAATCCCAGCACTCGGGAGGTTGAAGCAGGAAGATCGCCATTAGCTGGAGGCCAGCCCGGACTCCACAGTGAGTTCAGGACCAGCCTGGGCTGCAGAGGGAGAGCCTGCTTAGACAGCCTCTCTCCTGTCATCTGTTCTAAATGGAACCTCTAATTTATAGCATCTCAGACCTACTCTATCCTTTCTAAACCACTGCAAGAGTTGGTTCTTGCAAACCATTTTTCATTTGAGATGTTCAATAACTTCACATTTAATACTAATGTCTATCTTCCAGAAAGCCAATATCATGGACTGCCACACCATCTTATTGGAAATCCTTAGCCTACTGCCATACATACCTTGCATAATTATGGATTTTTAAGTTTTTCAGCTAATAATTTCAACAAGGATTAATTTACTCCATATTTCAGAAGTCTGAATTCCACTATCTATATATTCCATCCATTTCCCTGGATTGATCTATCAGTATGATTCTATTTAAAAACTACTTACCTAATCTTAGGATGTGCTTAAAAAAACATAAAAATCCCACATATTTTTGTGCACATTGCCATCTATGAAACGGAACTGGGTTTCTTATGAAAACCTTACTGCTACCACAGACTTCACAGGGTTACATTGTTGTACATTCTTTCATGCTGTGCCTTATAATCAGCAGCTGAGACCAAACAGCCTCTTGGTTTAACTGGACTTCATATAATGACCAGGTCACAAAAGCTCCTTAAAGTCCTTCAGGATGCTCAAGTATCTCAAGATCTACCCGTCCATCAATGTATATAAGAGTTTTGGGTGTTTGGTACTTATCAGAATAAAGAAAAGAAAATAAAATTTGCTTCAAATCTACTTCTTGAATTTTTTGAGGTTTCCTTTTAAAAGATAATTTCTCATGAAGGACTAAGTTGGCCCGCAAAGGCCTGGCACAAGGAAGCCATAGGTAGTCTTTCTGTTTTCCCCGTAAATTGACAGTAGATCACAAAACAGTGAACCAAACATAACCCAGTGTTGTCCTTGCTCCTCTTCAAATGTCATTTCCTGCTCCTCCTAAAAATGAGAAAGCCACCACAAGCTTACATGACAAAACACAAGTCAACGACAGACGGTACGGAAAGAAGAGGAGCACTTCACTGTTCGACAAACTTGAAGCCAGGGCTGCTAAACTCTTGAAAGGCCTAATGGAAAACTGCTTAATAAGACTCAATACCAAACATGGCACAGACACAAAATGACAGAGAGAGTTGCCTATAATTCCCTGCTTTAAATAACAAATTCAAGTGTGAGCCATCTGAGCGTATTTGAGCGCATCTCCATAAGCAGAGGCAACACACTGGGTCACTACATGAGTTACTTCCTCTAAAACTTATTTCTAAAAAAAGTTTCTGCTTGTGAAAAGTTAAATACCATAAACATACTTTCGCCAAGAGCTACAGGATTTCTGGAAAAAGTTGAATGAGAGAAATAGGAGAAGGAATAAAACAACAACAACAACAACAAAATGGTTAACACGAGGCCGCTGCGTTCCCTAAGCACAGCAATATGAACTTAATTGAGGCTGACGCATGACAGACTCGCATGTACAGCATCGCCCCACTCTGACTGAAGCTGCTGACAGAGGGTAAATGGTGCTGGCAGCGGGGCTTGCCCTGGCCTGGCATGGCCACGGAGGTGCGCAGAGCCTGTCAGGAGATGGCACGAGGGCTAATGAAGGGCAGCCCTTGTTTTTAAAATTCTTCTCACTTAGTTTTGGATCACACTCTCCACCATGCAGCCTTCGCAACCTCTTAGTGCTCAGTTAAAGATATGTGACACTTGTTTAAAAATTAATGCAGTCTAATCAATTTAGAGTTAGAAAGCAAAGAGTCTGCAAAGAGAGGAAACAAAAGAGAAAGGTAGAAGGAGGTGAGAGGAAAGAACCAGAGAGAATGGGCTCCATAATGGAGACAGAGGTGGATGCAAGGACCAGACACGCGGCCCAGCAGGTACCTGCCTGTGCTGGACATCTTCTGAGAAAGACTTTGTAAAGACAGTCATAATAGCACAAGAAGCCAAGGGGGAAACAAAATATATTCTCTATATAATCTCCCAGCAGTTCAAAAATTTTTAGGAATCAAGGTGAAAATACAAATGCAAAAGGAAATGTTAACATTTGTAAAAAGAAAAATATTAAAACTTAAGAAGACTAATTTTACCTTTCCCCCAAGCAACCATGACTGTGTACGCCATTGTTAAAACATTTTATTTCCCCTGTGTAGGTACACTTCAATAATAACTGAATGTAGATCCTGTGTATGTAATTTAATAGAGAAAGCACAATATTTGCTTGCCATGTTAAATAAGTACTATTGAGTAAAATTATCAGAAGTTTTAAAAATACATATTATATATAAAATACAAAGAAGAAAACTGTCCATTTCCTAACCTACAGCTACATTTACAAAATATTCTACTTAGATGTAAAATAGCAAAAACCAAGAACTGTCTACATGTCTAAACATAAACTCTTAAGTGCATATTATCTATTTTTTTCCCTATTAGCCATAAAGGAAAGTGCCTCATTGCAAATTTCACTTATATGTTTTGCATACCTGAAAAACATACTCACGAAATCTACATTTAATTGATTGTTATGTACAAAAATCTTCTTTTTAAAGGTGCTTTCCATTTTAGTATAACTAGTAGAATGGAGGAAAAAATCACACCTAGTTAAAAGTATAAAACACCTAAATTATACTATGGAAGCCACAGTTAAAGTGAGACTGAACACTTTTTTCTCAGTTTCAGTTAATCTTAACTAAAACACATTTAACTTTCTAGACCTCTTAGGGACAAATTTCTCTCTGACAATATCAGGTATCTGGTATTAGAATATGAAAAAAGCAACAGCTTTAAGAATATGAAAATTTTGACATCTCAGTTTTTGAACTTATAAAATTTTTAAATTGAGGATATTTACATTTGTACCCAAAGAAAAATAATTCTTTAATAATTATTTTTCTCTACAAATTGGCTCTACCAAAGATGACTACTTGTCAGATTTTGAAGAAAGCTGAAATTCGCTTCTTTCTTTCTAGGTCTGGCTTTCATATAGCAAAGATACCAACTTAGGGTACTAACATTAAAAAGCAAATGTTCGGTTATGACATCATCTTGCCTACTTGTAAGTAATTTGAAAAGCTACTTCTTACTTCCCATTAATTCTTATACTCATTTTACAAAGTGTTTTGAGAAAGAGAAACAAGTAGATTTAATAGAAATGACCAGAACATATGCTTTCTGGAATTTACACACTGGAAGAAGGGACAACCAATCAGAGTGTCTAATCTTTTCACAAGTTATTTGCTCAATGGCATGATCACAAAAACAATGAAGGGTAACAGAAATAAGAGTGTACACAATAAAATACAGGAGAACACAATCTATTCTGGTCTATCTCTGTGTGACCAGGAGAATAGTGCTTTTTCTTTTCTTTTCTTTTCTTTTGGCAGGGTCTTGCTCTATAGTTCAAGTTGGTCCTAAACTCACTACATAGGCCTGACTGGCCTGAAACTCAGTGGCAATCCTGTCTCAGCCTCTGAAGAACTAGGATTACAGGTGTGCTTCAACACACCCAGCAGGTATGTGGTGCTGGACGGTACAACCCAGGGACTACTGTTTCCTAGGCAAGCACTCTAGTCACTGAGCTATGCTCCCAGCCCCAGGAGATCTTATTTGTAAGTCACTCCTAGAACAACTGGACTTCAGCCAAAGCAAGTAACATTGATTCATTACTGTTTCTTGTTGAAGATTAGTGTCTGTCAATGTTACCACGCTAGGGCAGCTCCCATTATAAATGGCTAGAATGAAAAATAGATCCAGGTTTCTAGAAAGCATAAGGAAGTTGAGGAGGCAAGTGGAATAAGTCCTACTATGAAAATAGAAAAAAGTAAGCTAACAACTGACATTTTCATTTCATTTATTGGATTGTCCAATAAATCCTAAACTTAAGAGGAAGAAAGAAGTTCTTAAATAGGCACTATGTCATAAGACTTGGGTGATAAACTGCAACAAAAGACGGATAGAAATTTATTTTATTTATTATATGTAAATTAGAGCTAATGATTTAAAAGAAATTTGGGTAGGAGATAAAAATCAGATGGCACAACTTTAAAGTTCACTTTCAGATCAAGGATTCCTTGACTCTGTGCCACATTTTGCTTGATATTTTGGTTAGGAAATTCCTCTGAAAGGAAGATGAGACTGTGAGACTTATAAGATCAATTATTTGGAGGTTGTTTACCCAGACCATCTATAGGTAATAACTGGTCCCTATATAGCTCGTAGAGATGTGAGTAGGATGCTCAGAGTTTCCATAGGCCTGGCCATACAGTGTTCCTAAGTGGATGATCTTGAAGGGAATATTAACTAGAAGAGTACAGATTTCTCAAGATTCTACCAGAATATACTGAAGGTGATTTCAACTGGAGTTAAGAACAGATGATGTATCTCATCTAAACCCAATGCTACATGGATGAGGTGTGACCCCACACCAAAGTGAATGTTTAAACAAACAAACCAAAATGGTAAAAGACACATTGTCATTGATTTTCCCCAAACCATACCTCTTTGCTTGAACACACGCCTGTGACTCCAACATGCTGGCTGCTTTCTGAAGCAGTTCTGAAAGTCTTTGTTCATGTCTTTAGTTGCACTGTTGTGACTGCCTCGATTTCCTGAATTAATTAAACATGTTTATCTTTCATGGTCATTTTGTACTTGAGAAGGAGCTAGAAGCTACATGGTGCCAGAACTGGTGAATAACATGGATGAGGATGCATTGTAATTATTTTATTTGACAGAAATTACTACAAACATTTTGAACTGATTCAGAACATCAAGGCAGCCATGACAGCACACTAAAGATACTCATGCAAGCGGACTTCCAGACCGGCTTCCACAAAAGCAAGAAAGACGAGACGTGTGTGTTCCAAGTGAGTGCGAACAACGACAGTGCATAACAATACTGTGATAATTTTTAAATTTAAACATTTTTGGTTATACTGTATATACAGAAAGCATGTAGTCTGGTACATCTCAAGCCTAGACACACATATATTTAGTATCTGTGAGAATGATTGGCATTTATTTTTTATTTCCTGTGGGTTTACCACAATCATTCTGCATATATTTTATTTAGAAGCCAAGGTACAGCCTTCAAAAAAGTCTGGGAGCAAACTGTCATTATTCTGTGATGATAAGGTTAAACTTCTTCATCCTTTTACAAGTAAGATTTAGAATCCTATTCAAGTTAAAGTGATTTTTTTAAAGGCCAAGAAGGCTTTATCAATACACCTTTTACCACACAGTTATGTAAGTGTTATTTGGCGAGGTATCATTTAATCTGCCAAACAAAATACAATACAATTAATTCACCACCATAATTTCATTTTCTAAAAATTGAGAAATGATGATATGGTAGGAAGGGGTACACATTACATAAATATTAAAAATACTATGATAAAGTAATCAAAAGAAAGACTTTTAAGAATTGGGAGGTTAACCAGCCCAGGTTACAGAGTGAGACCTTCTCCAAAAAAAAAGGAAAGAAAGAAAGGAAGGAAGGAAGGAAGGAAGGAAGGAAGGAAGGAAGGAAGTTAGGAAGGGAGTCAGAATGTTAGCCAGGCATGATAGTGCATATCTATAATCCCAGCTTTCCAAGGAGTTGAAGCAGGAGGATCACAAATTTGAGGCCGTCTTGGGCACTTTAGTAAGAAGTTTTCTCAAATATAAAAACCAGGTTGGTGATAGGCTCATGGGCAGAACATACAGGCCTAGCTCTCGCTCTGTGGCCCAGTCTTGTCCTGAACTCACTATGGAGCCCAGGATAGTCTTGGACCTGTGGCAATCCTCCTGCCCCAGCCTCTCGAGTGCTAGGATTACAGGTGTGAGCCATCATGCCCAGCTTATATGGTGCTGGGGAAGCAAACCAAGGGACTGTAATTGCTGTGCCATTCCTCCGGCCCCAAGATGTTTCTTAAAACAGAAAACACGGCTTGTATGAAGAAGCAAGGGCACATAATTATTAAAACGTACCACTGTTTATCTTTCCTCTCAACATTCATTGTCTGTCTTCTATACTCTAAGCTTCCAATTCAGAAAGCCGACTTCAAACAATGAAAAATATATGATCCCTGCACTCACTGAATTTATGTGCTTAAATTATTTTGGCATTACTACAAATGTAATTATTTTTTTGAAAAAATTTTAACCACCCCTAAAAAGTTTCTGTATACTTCTAATGATCTTGTACTTAAGCAGAGATTATTTAAAACATTTTAAATGTTTGTTGAATATTGCTTACTTTTCCTCAGAGTAAGCTATTATTTTAATAAATTTTATTTCAAAGGACAGAAACATATCTCACCACTTAATTCCATTATGAATAAGCAGCATGCTGCAGAGGATCTTCTTAAAATTTATTGATACTTAATATTTACTAATATTTTATCCCAAGCATATGTTCCACCCCTCAAAATACTGTTTTCCAAGGATAATTCTTTCCACAGATTTTAGATTTTTACTTCCAATCCCATACAATCAGGGTGGGAATGCAGCTGCATCTCACTATGTTGCCTTGGCTGCCCTTGGACTTCTAGGCTAAAGTGGATCCTCCTGCCTCAGCCCTCCAAGTAGTTAGGACTAGAGGTATGCACCGTTACACTCAGCTTCAACTTCATTTTTACTAGTACATATTTTGTTAAAATGATTTCTAAAGTAAAAAGCAATTGACTGACAGCACAGCGACCGCAAGAGCTCCTGAGTCTCCACAGCTGCCCCAATAGCCTCATGTTGATTAAGGCGCAAAGACGAGTGAAAACGCATCCTGATCATTTATACCAGTTTCAAACAGTATGTAAAGTTAGAATGAGAACCAAGAAATGCTGAAGATTCTATTTTCCTGACTAAGAAAGGTCAGATACAGAGCCTCAGAATGCTGCATTCTAAGAAAACCATTTTAAACACTGAGAGTTCAGTGAATAGAATACTTTTCAAATATTAAAATCTCTGTGGTAGGCTCTGACCTCAGAATAACAAGAAAATGGCAGGCGTTTATTTTTCCACATATAAAAATGACACCTATTGTAAGGTCATTATATAAAAGGCCTATTTCCCCTTCATAAAATAAATAATTATACCACTGATTCAATATATTCGCCAGCATGTCTACATGTGGTTTAAGTGGTTATTTCAATGACCTATATATAGGAAAGTACTAATACCTACAAACTTAAAAACTATGGTCAAAGTGCCCCATAGCCCTTGTGTATCATTTTTCCTTGGCAAATCATTTATTCGGTCTCCTTGAGAATCCCATAACTGGTCTACCTATACATGGGGTACTTTTCGGATCACATGTAGAGTCTTGTACTTTGCTTTAAAAATTAAAATAAAAAATGTATTTTTACATTGTAAATGATGCAGAAGTCTTATCTAATTGTACTGGAAGAATGTCTTCTGTAAAACAGACTAATGAGTATTAAAGTACAAATTTAAAGTCAGGGAGTAGAGCAACTGCCTAGCATATACATGGTCCTGAGTTTGATCCTTAGTACTACAGGGTTGGAGACGGAGGAGTAAAATTTTTCAAAGGAGAAAGCTTTGGTGAGCACTGTAATTGCATATAGAAAGGGCATTACTGTAGAGTGCTGTAGTAGCCTGTAAGATGGTGCCAACGATCCCACTCCCTAGGTATACATATCCTCATACAGTTCCCTCCCAACTTATACCAGAAGTGGTTTGAGTAATCAAAAAAAAAAAATTACTACAGAAGTAACAATGTGTCTAGAACCAGCTCGGCATACAGAAATCTGGCAGAAAGGGTCCATGAGAAAGACATTTCTGGAAGCAAGATAATTGGCAATTTCTGAGGGTATAGTGGGATCTCTCAAAGGCACACCCATGGACTATGGGCATGTAAATATAACACATATTAGGCAACTCTTTTTACTAAGAATTCTAGATATTCTCCTTTCTTGATCCTTCCAATTTATTATGTAGACAGTTGTAGGCAATTCCTAACTACTGCATCTGGTGACACGTGCTTAGTGCTTAGCAAGACAATCTGTAAAGAAAAGATCTGCGACCAAAAAAATTAGGATGAGACACCCGAAATCATATTTTTCTGAACTTGAGAGCCAATACGGAGGATACCTTTGAGAATATTGCCACCACATCCATGGTATTCACGTTGTAATCCCTTGTTAGAAGAATGATGCCCAATATTTGGGTTGAAGCAAAGCTGTGCATTCTTAAACTAGTTGGTGTACTTCATCTGTTGGATCCTTTGATACTTAACACTGAGCAGACTTTCCTCTTTAGCCACTAGAAGTTCACGTGTAATTAATAAAAAGGGCCTTAGAGAATATATTTCTGACAAGCTTTAATTTATATTTTTCTTTTCCCTGATTTTCTTATATTCTTATTTTAATTCTAGTGTAGCTTAGATTCTTTCTAGAAATAAGAAAAAGCAAAAATCAAAAACAACATAGAGTTAAACAGAAGAGAGAATTGCACATAGAAACAAAGACACACTTGGAATTTACTGAGGGCTAATTTTGTGTTCAGTATTGTTCTAACCTTGACCAGGTACAACTAGCTCTGTGCTCGTGTCATTTTAAGAACCCAGTGAAGTTGTCAAGAGATCCACTTGTGTAAGTGAGGAAAAATAAAGCACATAAAGGCTCAATAACTATTCAAACTAAACCAGCAGTTTGCAGAGGCAGTGCTGGGCTTCAAACTCAACCTAGCTCCATGACATGTGCCATGTTAATTTAATACGTATAGGCTTGGTCTCTGCTTTATACTGGCTCACTGTTGACCTTGAATTGAAAAAAAAAAAAAGTTTGTTGCAGCCTCCTCTCCTCTTTCTCTTCCCCTCTCTTCTTCCCTCCTCCTCTTCCTTCTTTTGTTTGTATATGGGGAGGGGGAATGAGGATTGAGCTCAGGGCCTTCACACTTAACTATCTCCTTAAGTCAGGTTTTATTTTTGATTTTGAGATAGGGTCTTACTATGTCACTAAGTTGCTCAGGCTGGGCACAAACTCAGAATCTTCCTGCCTTAGCCTCCTAGAATCCTAGGATTAATTACAGGTGTGTGCCATCATACTTGGCGAGTTTACTTCTTAAACATTCAGAATACCTGGCACTGAAATCATTCCATCCTAAATGATAGCACACTAAGCAACAACAAAACGTGCTCAGAAGTTTCTGTGAACCAGAAGAACTTCACTAACTAATTTTTTAAGGGGATGACATCAAGAATGCCTTGAGATATTTGGTGTTGGTTTTCTCTTTTACAGATAGGCAATTGCATGCCCATGAGTTGTTTGTCTGGATGAGGTAAAGATAGAAGTAGAAATGGGACATAAGGATTAGTGAGATATGTGATGGGAAACAATGGTTTGCGGGCCATTTCCTGAACTGGTCTGGACACAGAATGCCCCTTGTGACTCTCTTAAGAAATTTGAGTATATTATGTAAGAGAAAGGGATTTCAGAAATTTTCTGGACACATTTTAAGATTCGAAGTGTGAAGGAGCCAGTATAATACTATTGAGTTCCTATGGGAGAAGGTAACTGAATGAAAACAATCTTGACAATGAAAGAAAGAACTACCACATTAGTATTGAAATGGTTTAAAAGTGTCTCAGTTACTTTTTCATTGTTGGGACAGAATATCCAACATCTATAAGTTCGAGGAGGAAAGATTTATTTTAGCTCACAGTTTCAGAAGGTCACAGCTAGTAGTGGTGGAAGCACATAGAGGAAGCTGATACTGTTACAATATGACAGATGGAGGCCATGTGAGGAAGGAAGGGCAAAACTAGCATACATCTGTCCGGGTCAAGTCCCAGTGACCTGCCCTTTCTGGGTCCAGCCTCAATATTCCTCCCTTCTGGGTGAAGCACCAGTGATCCATCCCACAGTAATGTGTCACACAACTGTCATCTACAACATATCCCTAACTTACCACATGCCTATAATCTATACAATCAGCCACATGCCTGTCTTCCACCTCACTCCTATAATCCAACCCTCTGGATCAGCCCCGCCTTTAACAGCACATAGGATCCATAGGTAATTCACAGCAACCAAATACACGAGGCTTCTCAGAGACACTCCAAATCCAAACCACAACAAAAGCAGCCAAAAAAAATCAAAACAAAATCTCACGATTTCTTATACTCATATAAAAGTCAGCAATAAAAATCTTTCAAAAGTTAAACACACTTCAAAAATACCATACTTCTGGTGTATATCAATGGCTAAGAGAAGCCCCACACCCTGAGGACCACAGAAAGTTCAGCAAGGTGAGTGATGCTCCAAGCTTCGGTGCTACAGGGAACTGACTCTTACTCTCATTATATAATCTATAAGCTTCTACTTAATCAGTGTCCAAATTTATTTGTGTCTAGCCTACTGCAAAACCCAACAATGTCCGGATCAGCTTACACAAGTCATTTCCCCAAGTATGGCTGAGTTACATGGCTAGCACACAACATGAATTAGGCAAGATATATCATAATTAGCAGAAGCTTGAAGAGAATGCAAACCATGTGTCTCCAAAATTTATTTATAAAACCCATTAATAATAAATACTTTTGGCCCAGATAACTATGTAGTTAACAAAAAGAATGTTTTAATCACATACTGATTAAAAAAAATAAGCAGCACATTCTCTTAGCAGGCTATTTGGATAGTTCTATTTAACCAAATGATTTTAAAATAATTGATCCTTGATACGTATCCATAAAGGCCTTTCTCTAAAGACCTTTGGAAAAGGTTGGAAAAATCACTCAAATAAGTGTTTACAAAATTAACATAAATATTGATGTGAACTAGCTTGAACTCTGCTGTTTCACTGTTTGACATTTTGACCACAATTTCCAGCATGTGCATCCATTATAAACACATGTTGGTAACACCTTCTTAAAGACTGCCTAGCAGGAAAAAACCCCCTCATTGTAAGTTCACTGGAATACCTTATAAACCCATTTGCACCAACATTTCTATATTAAAATAATCAATGAGAGTTTTACATTCACATGAATCTGTCATCGAGCACCATCAAAACCATTTGAGAGTTTAAAGGCTTTAGATAAACATTTCAAGATTAAGAATCAATTTGAGAGAAAAGTTTTCTTTGATAAATCTCCATCTTCTTCACTTTTTGAAATGTATTGCTTAAGTCCTGGATGGTTTTAGCTACACTTCATCAAACTTCTGCACAGCGACTGCTTGTTTTCAGGAATAGAGTATGCGCCCTGCCACCGGTATCCCTTCCTGTGCAAAAGAGTTGAAAACGTTCATTCACTCAATGAGCATTCATCTCAGGTACAGAGCAAGGTAGAGCGACAGGACGAATGAGCTCTGGCCCCTGCGAAACTTCCTCTCAATCAGAAACGACATGTGTTTGGACTCACAATTTAATGTTTAGTCTTGTTATTCTATTGTTCTTTTACAAATGGTCACGTTAAAAAACATACTGTATGAAACAGTGTTATTTAGAATGACTTTTACCTGACCAATTAATGCCTGCATTTTCTATCTACCCTATTTTTAAAAACCTCTCTTAGTTATTTGTAGTACAGAATAATGGGTTTCACTTTGGTATGTGGGTCTTCTCATTTTTATTGGCTTTCAAAAGCAGCACTGAGAACATGGCCTATGCATTCACATGTTTCCCAGACTACTGAAGGACTCCAGTTATGACTATTTATGCTCTCTAAAATCTAAATCTAATTTCAGATGTGCTTATTTCCCAAAGTCCTTCAGAAAAATTACTCCTAAAATGGGTAAAATGTGGTTCACTTTCATTAACTGACAGTGATATTTCATAGTACATGCCATTGCTCTTGCCTGAGTAACAGCATTTGACACACCGAACCTATGTTCCATAATGGAATGGGAGTTGAATTCTGCCTTCCATTAGTTTAAAGGTCAAGGGTTATGCTGGCCAGGTATGCTTATGAACACAAATAGGACAGACCTACCTGCTCAGTTTAGGTGCAGAAGAAGTAACAAATGACTTTCACATAGTGTCAACAATCAAGGAGCACCTGCTTGGCACCAGATAAACTGCATCAGATACATTCACAAAATTTCCCCAGTGAAATACATGTCTCAGTTAAGAAAATAAAGTAAATGATTTTCAGTCAGAATTTTAGCCCAGAACCTTCTGAGTATTTATGAAATTGTTTCTGCATAGAAGACATGTGGAATGGTTCTTATTGAACTTCAATATTTACTGTCATTGGAGCATTATTGACTCTGGCTTCTCTCTGGTCAATATTTTCCTTTGGAAAAGCACTTGGTCTTTTCTGCCTCTGGACCTTTATTCAGGCTGCAACCTTCACCCAGAAGGCCTTTTCCTTAAGTTCCACAAATCTAAATATTACTCACTGTCCAAAACCCAGGTCAATCTTCACCCCACTCCAGTGAAGGCTTCCCTAATCCTTGCCATGACGTGTCAATGGCCTCTGTGGGTCCCTACAGAGCTACTCTTGCAACTTCATCCCAGCAGTGAGAGTTTACGGCAAGCTACACACGTCCACCCAATATTTATTAAATTTCATCTCCATTATTAGGTTATCAACGTCTTAAGGGTAAGCAAAAGATTGCACTTCATTCACTACTGTATTTTTGGAAGCCTTAACATGAGAAATTGCACACAGCAGATGGACTATTATTGTAATATGCATCATAAATACACACCCATGCTTTAAGAGTAACTGCAAATAAGGTCAAAATATAATTCATATCAAATATTTATTTTGCAACATTTGTACGAACGCATTCATTCATGATTTTTTGGGATAGTCACTGTTTGCCAGACACTGATTTACCAGGAGCTAGAGACACAGCAGAGGTACAAAGCAGACAGGATTTCATGGACGTCACAGTCCGATGAGTAAAGACAATAAACAAATAAGGAAACACGTATAGATGACAAGGTGAGGTTCTGCCAAGTGCAAAGCAAAGGGAAAATGAAAGGCGTATTATTTTGGGCAACCCATAAGGAAAGAGCTCTCTGAGAATGTCATACTAGAATGAAGTGGGTGAGCCATGTACAGAAGAGTCAGGAAAAGAGCTTCCAGGGGACAAACATCAGCAAGTACAACAATCCTGAGTAAAGTCATACAGGGTATTTCAGGGGAACAGGTAAAGAAGAGAAGAAGGAAGTATGAGTAGAAGGTGAAGTGGCCAGATAAATACTTCTGATCAGAAGATAGTCTGATTTATGTTTTCAAAGCATCACTCTGACTATTGATAAAGACAAAAAGGATTGCAGTAGAGAATTCACAGAAGAGAGAAGAATTAACAGGTTGATACACCAGCCTATTGCAGGGTATCATAGTGGTAATTAGGGGTAGACTAGGGCACTGGTCAAAACTAATGCTCTTTCAAGGGAAATTCTATGTGATTTGTTGATCAACTGACAATCAAGATGGCCCCAAGATTTTGGTTTAAACAACTAAATAGAAAATGTTAATGCTGAGATGGAGGGCTATGGAGGAAGGGCAGGCAGGTAGAGAAAACAGGTATACTGTGCTAGAGACATTAAATTTCATGGTGAAAATTTCCATTCAACTATATATATTGAGTATGCAGTTAAGATGACTAAAATGAAGGCATAAATGAGATTTATCAACTTTTCTACACATATGTATGTACACATGCATACATGCTTTGGACATTATAAGGTTAAAACTAACTGGCAAATTTTCTAAGCTCACTTACAACCTATTAAAGGAAACTATACTTGAAAAATAAAGTTATTTTAATCTATTGCCTATCATACCAGCAGTGACCCTTAATCCCAAGGGCATAAATAAGCATGCACACTTTGGGCAAATTTAAATCATAAAAAAGAATAAAGTATATTCTACCATGAATTTTTCAGCAAATAGTCATGTGAAGCAACATGAATGTTTAATTTAGACATCACCTCTGCCACTGAATGTTAGATTGTGTGTCTGTGATTTTTTCCTGGAAATTCTAAACTCCAATCAAGTTTTCCCATGCATAACCAAAAGTGCTATTTTCCTGCTATGTAACACGCTTTTCTTTATCCTCTGCCCCACTCCAAAGGTGTATCACAAAAAGAAAACCTTAAAAAAAGTTTCCGTATATTATTCTGAGTGGCTTTGTACTGCAAGCTCAATGTAAGAGGCAGCCTCATATAGACATCTATTTAACATATGTCAAATGAACATGTAAGAAAAGGAAGATCTGGATTTAGCAAATCATCATATTTCTCCCCTAAGTAATAATTATCTAATTCTATCTAAAGACACAATTCCCCAAGAATTATTTTCAAGGACAGCTGATTATGTAATAACAATTTACAAGTGTGTAGAACTTTTGTTTGTACCAATGACTAATCAACCACAAAGACACAGTCCCAATACAGTCAATGCTAGGGGACAAACAAAAGAGGACACCGTGCACGGGAAAGGGAGGGTGGGATGGCAGCAAAGCCCATTGCTGGCACACGCTGCAATTTCTGCTTTGATTTCTTTAGTATTTCACTGCTAGAATCCTCTCTCTCTCTCTCTCTCTCTCTCTCTCTCTCTCTCTCTCTCTCTCTCTCTCTCTCTCTCTCCCCCACCTCTGGTGATGGGGACTAGAGATTGAGCTTATGACCTTCACTCTGAGCTACATCCCCAGTACATTTTTCATTTTTGATTTTGAGACAGACTCCATGTCACTAATTTGCTTAGGCTAAGCTAGAACTTGCAATCCTCCTGCCTCAGCCTGCCAGGGTGCTGGGATTATAGACCTGTGCCACCAGATCTGGCTCTTTAATCTTTCTGAAACACTGCCTACAGGTTTCCTTTTGTTCCTGCAACAATAACCTGACAGAAATTTAATGGTTTAAAATAATTCAGGTTATTTATATATGGTTTGGGAGGTCAAAAGACTGAACTGGGTCCTTCTGGGCTTAAATCAAGGCGGGCAGGCTGAGTTTTATTTTTATTTTTTTGAAGCCCCAAGAAGAAATTTAGTTTCCTTGCCTTTTTGGCTTTTCCAGGTCTGCCTACATTCCTTGGCTTAGGGTCCCTCTATCCTCCAAACAATAGCCCACTAACTATAAACCTCTTTTTCTGTCTGATCTCCACTCTATTGTCACTTCTCCTTCTCTGGCTCTGACACTCCGGGCTTTCTTTCACAGACACTGATTACTTTGGGACTATGAAGATAACCCAGGACAATATTCTCATCTCAAGATTATTACCTATAAAATTCTTTTTGTCATGTGAAGTAAAATATTCATAGGTTCCTGGGAACGGAATTTAGATATCTTTAAGAGATACATTATGCTACGGCCCACATACTGTTTTCAAATGCCTCATTTTCAGAAATGGTTTGTGATGTGGTAATGACTTGGGCTCTTAGAGGATCAGGTAGCTCTGGACTAAAGACCTCTACAATTATTTATTAGTTGTGTGCCCTTGGATACAGTTATTAGTTTCTCTAAAACTTAGCCTCCCATTCTATAAAATAAGGATAATAAGAGTGTGTACATAACAGATAATGGACCAACATGTGTAGCATAATTTACTTTAAAAGTATTTCCTGAGTTGCCTTCTGTGCACCAGGTTTGTGCGAGGACACCCTTCTTTTGTGCACAGTCTCTGCCACTGACAGACGTATACAAAGCCTTGTCCAGTGGTGCTTATTGCAGGTCTGCTCATTTGGCCCCTACCCTCTACCGCTTTTTCCTAATATTGAACTCAGCTCATATATACGAGGATTGAAAGTGCAAGTTTAGCCTTGACAGTCCTGTACTGCTCAAGAGGGCAGTACTGTTCCTAAGACCTGCCTCTATTTTAAAATGAGTAACAGTAAGTCTGTAACCTGCCCGTACCCCCATCAATACACGCCACAGAGCGGCACAACCTGACTGCCTACTTCTTGCCCCTAATACACTCTCAGCCACCCCAACTTCACAGATCTTCAAGTCCCACCTGCCACATGCTTCTCATTTCAGTCTTTTCCACATTCAGACCTTGGCTTTCTACAGTGGCCCTAGCCACTTACCTCTCATTTTTAGTTTCTCGGAAAAGTTTCAGGAAGAATGACACTTTCCCTGGATCTAGACCCCTGAAATGCAATTAAAGAATGTCGGGAACATCTTGAAGAAATAGCTAAAGGTAACTGAATGAGGGAAATAATACAGTAGAACCTTATGGCAATTTGGCTCATTACTGAATCAGATATAATATATGTTGAATCTCTCCCTTCGAAATAAAATCATACCAGAAAAATGAAGTCTAGCAAAACCAGATTTTCACATATGAATTTAAAACAGGTCTTTCTTTGTACACATTACTAAGGAAGGCTACACTGTATAGAAAATCAATCACAAGACCAGATTATTTAAAAGAACAAGATCTTTTCCACCTGACACCTAATGGCGGTGGCAACAATACAAATTCAGCTTTCAAATATTGTTTCTTCATTGTTCTCCATTATTAAGGTCTTTGATGTATCCTACATTATGAGCTATAAAAGCCAGGCAATATATCCAAGGTAGGAAACACCTCTAATGAAGGAAACATTAAAAGGTTATGCTTTCCCCCCATTACTTTTGTCTTCCTTGCAAATGGTTTTAAAGGTCATTTTAAAAATAGCCACAGGCTACAAAGGCCTCTAAATATTTAAATAACACAATGCAGTTTATTTTTATATAGTGTTCTAAATGCACATCACAAAACACAGAAATGTCAGTCAAAGGCTAAAGAGAATAGAAAGATACATTTGAAGACAAAGCAGAAGAAAACAGTGATTCAGAAGGGAAGGACCAGGTCTTTCAATACAGAGTCCACAAAACAACTGCCTAAGTGAGACTGCTTTAGATAATTATATCTATGAGGGAGGAGAGCAAAAACTAAAGGCCCTGGAATGTACTGAGGGAAAACTGACTCAAAGTGGTCCTGGATCTTCAAATGCTAGTCTGATAATGTCACTCTGAAGAAAGCAGCCAGAGGAATTTTTTTTCTCTCTTTTTTAAGTATTTACTATGTGCAGATCCTGTGCTTGCTACTTTCTGGAACACCTCATTTAGCCCTTCCAGATTGGGTTTTACTTTTAATATCTACAGACAAAGAAATACAACCCCAGAGAGGTTCAATCAAACAGTCCCTAAAGGTGAGAGTAAATGGTGGAGCCCAAACTCTCTGTTCTCTAACTTCCACATCATCTTTTTTTTTTAAATGAAAATCATACAACCTAGTAAGTACCAGCACTCTGGGAAGCTGAGGCAGGAGGATCACAAATTTGAGCCCAACCTGGGTAATGGCAATCTAAAGAGACACTATTTCAAATAAACAATAAAAAGGGCACTGGGGATGCAGATCAGAGCAAAGGCCCTGTGTTCAATTCCCAGAGCTGGGGACAGGTATAGGGAAAGGCAAATTAAATTATTTTAGTCTTCTGGAGAGCAACTTCATTTTATATATTTTAAAAATTTTGAAAACATTCATAGTCTTTGGCACAACAATTCTAGTTTTAGAAATTTATCATTAAGACATATTCAAGGCTGGGAGTGGTGGTGCACGCCTGTAATCCCAGCACTCAGGGGGCTGAGGCAGGAGGATTGCAGCGAGTTTGAGGCCAGCCTAGGCTATATAAAGACTTCAGAACCAGCCTAGACTACACAGTGTGAACTCTTTTCAAAAAAAGACATATTCGGAAATTTGTGCAAAGAGTTCTTAACAAGTATTTGCACTGCAACAACTTTATAGAATATTAAAAAAACCCACTGAAACCAAATGTCCAGAAATGGGTATGAAACTGGTTAAATTTACAAAGGGTTTTGTCAAGTAAATTTATAGTACAGTAATAGAAAGAGGTAGCAGATAGCCATTAACTTTTTCCCAATAAGAGTGACATTATCAGACTAGTATCTAAATGTCCAAGACCATTTCTGAGTCAGGTTTCCTATAGTAAATTCCAGTGGCTTGACATTCAAAATGCAACATTTATGGAGTTGGACATTTTCTGTGGGCAAACTATAGTTATCAAATAAATACAGATAAAAACTAAAATATAGAATGATGCCAAGTGTTAGGATAGCATGGGGACAGATGAATAAAAAGTAAATGCAACAGAAAGGCTAATGAAGTGCCAGTGCAGAGCTAGAGACCCAACATATACATGCATGTGGACACACACACACACACACACACTCACACGTGCATATACCAACAAGCAACGCATGTAAACACACTGACAATCCCACAGACCAGAAGACACACACACAGACATGTACACACAGATGCAAATACATAGAGAGACACCCAGGATAAGCACAAACACACAGACACATACACACAGATATACTAAAATACCTACTGACATGCACACCCAGACATCAGGTGAGAACATCTGATGGATACCTATCAGCAGGTGGTGAAGTGATTTTTCATTGAAGCCTTTATGAAGAAAATATCAAATTAGATCGGTCTCAGAGGATGAATAGGTGTTGGGTACTAGAAAGGGTGGGAAAAGACTTTAAAGTTCAATGTACTTGTTTCCTGTGGCAACTAATGACCACACATTTACTGGTATAAAACAACACATATTTATTATCTCACATTTCTGAAGGTAAAATCTCTAGTATGCATTTGCTATATTTGGGTCTGTAGTATCCCCCAAAAGCCTCATGTATATGAATGCAATGGATAACTGTGGAACTATGTTATTGGGCGGTAAGGTCTACCTGGAAGGAAGGCTTGGGGTTTGACCTGGAAGATTGTGTCAACTTGTTGGAGGGTGGGTAAGTGCCTGAGGCAGAAGTCTGGGTATTTTTATTGATTTGTGAACCAGGAAGTGAGGGAGAGGTACCTACTCTGGTGTGGGGGATCTGACTGGAAGCTTGAACTACATAAGGAAGGAAGAAGAACCACTGTTACAGCTTTTTCCTGGGAAAGCTCCAGCCCTGCCTAGGTCTCCAGACTCCCTGGGCTCTTGCTTCACTTGGCTTCTGTCTGCAATGCTATAAGCAGCTCTTCAGTCTCTGCCATGTGCCTTCACCATTGCTGGTTGCCCCAAGAACAGACTGTGTGAAACCTTCTGAAACTGAGAACTGAATAAATCATTTCCTTCCTTAAGTAACTAAACCAGCACTGCAGCTTTTTTAAATTCTGGACCACACCTGGGCAAGATCAAGGTGCTGCTTGGGTTGCATTCATTTCTGGAGATCTGGAGGTGGATCCACTTCTACATGCATTCAAGTGATCAGCCAACTGGCAGTTCCTGTGACTGTGAGACTGAAATCTCCGTGTCTGCTTGCCAGCCAGAGACCTCCCTTAGCTCCTTACCCTATCAACATTGCTCACCACACTGCTCCTTCTGCCTTCAATCAGCAATATCACAGTGAGCCCTTCGATTCTTCAAATCTCTTCAACAACCCCTTCTCCCAAATCTCTTCTGTCTCTAGCCAGAGGAAAAATTTCACTTTAAAAGGTTTATATATCAGTTTAAACTCGACCAGATTAAAAAAAAAATCTGCCGATATTGAGGTCTGTTACCTTAATTACATCTGCAAAACCACTTTTGCCATGTAATGTAAAATATTCACAGGTCTCAGGGATGAGAACATGAACATACCTGATCAATCTGCCTACCATGCTCAGTAATACGCAGGAGAGTCAGTGTCACATGGCTGAAGAAAAGATTTGGGGGCTGGGGTGTGGGGGAGAAGCTTGAGGTCTGAAACACCAGTCCAAGTGTCAAAATTTATCTTGCCAGCAAGGGGGAGTAAAGGCTCTCATCTACTAAGAATCATAAAATTGTTTCAAAGAGGAATCTTTTGTAAAATGAAGCCTGGAAACTTAGAGGAGGCTGGATTCCTCTGCTATACATACTTGGCTTCTAGCAATGCAGCCCAGAGACTAAACCAAAGCTCCGTATTCCTTGAGTTGTGGCTATCTCATTACACACTGATCTTTATCCTGGGCAAATCTTCTCTTCTTGTTTCCAATCTCTGGACTAATACCAAATTATATAAATAGAGATATGCATAATCTCTGTAAATTTTGTATGTATAATCTCATATATATACACATATAGACTCACAGATACTATCTTTCTCTATGTAATCAATATTCTGTTTTTTAATAACATTCTCAGATTCATTAAATAATACATTCCTATTATCACTTGCAAAAAATAAAACTGTCTTAATATCAACACATCAATATATACACTTTTGAATGGTTCCCAAGTTTCTTCTTGCTAAATATTGGGAAACATGCCTAGGACTTAAAATATCCTAGCTGGATCTGATGGTACAGGCTTGTAATCCTAGCACTCTGGGAGGCTGAGGCAGACAGACCTCACATTTAAGCTCATCCCAGGTAAGTTAACAACTTGGTGAGATGCTGTCTCAAAATCAAAACAAGAAATTGTGTGGGAATGTCACTCAGTGTGGAGGCCCTGGGCTCAGTCCCAATCCACTCCCCAAGCCCTCCAAAAAAGTACACACACATACAACCCCCCAATAAAGATTAGGGTAAAAAACATTTGTGTAGATGAGAAAGCTATGTTCAGCTACTGAGCTCATACTCTGAGTACAAAAATATTGTGTCATGAAAACTAGAAATCTGTACCTAAATAGTACCCTAACATTAAGGTTTGGCCCTTCTATCCCTGTACACATTAAATCTATAAAAAGGAAGAAAACTATAAATCATCATCGTTAAGGAAATGCACATTGCAATTCTCATGAAATAAATTCAGGCTTTCTTAATATAAAATTTTCTCTCTTTTGACTTAATACTTGTGTGTATAGTAAATTTCTCTGTCAAGAACTTAGATTCCTATGTCAGACTGCTAGTATAAATCCCTATTCTACCATTTTCTAGTAATGTTGACTTCACTAAATTACTAGAGTCTCAGTGGTCTCCTTGCTACAGTGGGAACAATGCTAGCATGTATACTGGAGTGAGCTGTTGCGGTTACCTTGTGCCTGCTGAGTATCTGGAAGAGAGTCCTCCCATAATTCATGCTTGACAAACATTAGCTATGTCATTTACAAATATGTCGGATGCTATTCTGTTATTCATCCCTTCCCCCATCCCCACTAGAAGGAAAGTGGTTCTAGTTTTATGGAGACAACTAGTTTCCACACACAAGGCAAAGCAAACGGTTCTCTTAGAAGCAAAGATCTTCAACCTTCACACCTTCCCAGTAAATACTGTAGAAACAAACAAAAAAGAGGAAGCAAAGGACTGAAATACGAATTACGCAGAGAAAATAGTTATAGAAAACAGCACTGATGCTCTGACTGAAACAAATACTTCCACCCCTGCCAGGAACCGTGTTCTGCAAGTGAAGAAAGGTGTTGGGAAAAGCAAGAAAGCTGGACAAGGCCAGGAATAAAGGAGCAACAGGATCAAACAAATTCATGACACAGTGATGACGTGCATGGACATTAATGCCATCAGTTATACAAAGTGTTGAACACAGATCAGGACGTGTTAAAGTCCTAAACAGTGACAGGCTATGTGAGAGACGGCTTTGCAAAACCAATAAAACTTACCTTTCATGTGTTACTACTTCCCACTATGGCTACCTGCAGCTCCAAGACTCAGGAGAGAGTCTGCCTTTAAGCCATTTGAAGTGAACACAGTCTACTGCTTTCTACTCTCATTTTATAAGAGCATATTGTCAGTTGTTTTGAAAGAAAATAGATGTACAGGAGCTCCAAAATGAACAGAGGATCCTAATTTTCAAACATATTACAAAATATTTTCAGTCTTCATTGTATGACTTCAAACATTCACTCTCCTATGAATGCATGACCCTGCCATGATACTATGAAATTTATAATATTTACTGCTTTTTGTTTAATATTTACTGGTTTGTTTTTGAAATGAGCAATTTTCAGGTCTCTTTTTTTTTAAAGGAAAATCTTCATAATGATAACAGCTTAAATTATAACAATTTCAGAAGAACTAAAGAAAAACTACATTTTATTTCATTTTGCTCCATGCCACTCATATTTTCTTATATAGTTATTTTATCATTCTTTTTTTTAACCAAAGTAAGTTCCACATTGGAGGACTGAACACACATGTGTAGCTTAGTTCAAGTTAGAACACACTGCGCAACTCATTTAAAAGCCTCATAAAATTTTCTTTACATATTTTCATTTTTATTTTATGACATCACAGCAGCAGTGGTTATTCATTTCATTTCATTTCGTTTCATTGGGGAAGAAATAACTTTTAAACCTTACTTTACTAAACCTAACAGAGCAAAAGTGAGGGGTAGAAAACCCCTTCTTCCTGATTAAAATACACTGACAACATGAGAAAGCATCAGAGGTGATTAAAACTGTTGAGGAATATCGAGGGAGGGAAGAGGGAAAACAAGAAGTCATCTTCCACCTGAAAGGAGAGAATTAAAATCCTACTGCTTTTGCTTGCAGTATTTTAAAATAATTCCAGTTACACCATTTGGAAACTAATTGTGAGTGTTAGTTGCATATGTGCATTTACTAATTAATATTCAAATGACGTACACAGGCCTAGATAATGTGGTCATTACTTTTAGTTCTCTAAGAACTGTAACATTGGAGTAGTAAATTCTACACATTTTCTACAAAGGTACGTTTTGATATTCAAGTTTAGAGCCACTTCCTTGCTCCTCTCATCAAAGCTCATTACCTTTCTCTTTTGTACTTGTCATTAACGTACAATTGTCAGAGCATATCCTTTCCCTCTGGTACTCTTTCTAACTCTTTTATCTTCGTCATGGTGTTATTTATTCTTTATGCCAGTCTCTATTCCAGCTTTCAATATGATATTTTGTAACTTTCCTTCCTCTATGTTATAAACTCTCAAGGGACCAAGAACCTCAGTCATCTTAAAAGTCACTAAACACAGGAAATAGCAAAAATATAAAACATAAGGTTGCTAACTTTCCCTATGGACGGCGATTGACTTTTGAGACTCGTTGTACATTATATGCCTTTTAAATTTCTGTAGGGACTAATCACTGTAAGGTACACGATGGCAAGGATTATACTTACTATTGTTGTTTTCCTATTTAACGTGCATTTTTTAAAGAAGTTAAAAAATTTTAATGAGACAATTATGTAGACTAGAATGCTTTAATCTGACTATATAATATTCTATAATTCTTGGTGTATCACTAAGATATAATGAAGGATTCTTCTTTATTATAAGGTTTTCCAGTCAAACCACTACTTAGTATTTTGGGAACAGGCTAACCATTTTACTATTACGAGTTTTTTCTCAGCAACATTAATGTATTATATAGTAAATATCAGTTTATTTTTATTAGTTAATTATTATGTATTTATGTTTTATATATGATGCACAAGTTTTGAGAGACAATTAAAAACCACAATTATTGCAGTAATACTAACCTAGTTGGATTGTGGCAATTATGTTGCATAATCCTTTGTCCCTAATACATAATTGAATTTCAATCAGATTATCTACAGAGGGGCCAAAGCATTCATCTAAAGGTAAAACCGCTTGCTTCAATGTGCCAGGCACTACACTTGTTAAGTGAATCACTGGAAAACAATGTTTACTCAGAACATTTCTAGAACTAAGAAAGCTTGTTTTTGGAAACATTAAAAATAAAAATAATAATTTCCCATAAACTTTATATAATTGAAATAGTCTCGCAATAACAGATTTTATTAACTTTAAAAGGACTATACACTCCATATATAGTGTCAGGACTCATTAAAAAATACTAAATTCTACTGAGGCTCTCTATCTAATGTCTAAACAAGTCAGAGACAAACACAAGTGAACGCGAACTTGTACATATAAAGGGATAGTGCTAGAAGCAGCTAAGTTTATGGACATGGAATTTCTGAGTTCAAATTTCAAGGTCTACAAAAGAATAAAACATGTTTGCTGCTAAAAAACCACTGGCCATTTTTAGACAACGAAATAACCAGTGGTTACCCTAAAACTAAGTGCCATAATAGTAGGATGTGCAAAATGGAGATGTTGGAAACGAGAAATTGTGAATTTGTTTACTTTGGTCTTTTTTACCCTAGCTATGAGAGTAACTGTTTTGACTTCCGACCTTGTTAACCACAACTGTTTGTTTCTAAGGAGACTGGAGAGAGGAAGAAGGGTATGAAGAAAAGCAACAGAGAAAAGAAAAGAATAAAAAGGAGACAGACAAGGCAGTCGACAGCAAAACAGTGATAACATTAGTATTTGCTTTTGAGATCATAGGTTATATGAAGTCTCACAAAAATTATTCTTTGTCTGGATGACAAACTAGTGGAACTCTGTTGGAAGCAGCTTCAGTTAGACCACTGCAGGAAAACAATAGGAGAAAAATGGCTGCTATCCTCTGCACCTATAATGCTCATTTATTCTTATTCATTTTGAACTAATTATTTAAAAATGTCTGCTTCCTATCTGCAGTGATTATCTTACTGGCACAATTACAGTTCGAAAACCACCCAAAGTAGGTTTTTCTATTTTTTTAAAAATAAGTTTATACTGATAATACAAAAGGTCCAGAATAAATAGCAACTTAGGAGTACAGATCTTCCTTGAATGCTTTTTTGGCTGAGAAAAAGAATGTTGCCACAAAAATCTGTTTTGCATCATCTAGATGTTTGAAACAAGAACACATAATTTAGAAGGGGGAAAAAAGTGACTGCCACTTAGCCATAAAGAGCAAAGTCTTGTTAGAAATAGCTTCCCTGTGATATTTTGGTACATTTCTGTTTTTTTTTTTTTTTTTTTTTCAGCAATTGACGTAATTACGTGGTTTGAGAGGGCAGTATTTATCCACACTGCCATTTTTACATTGTATACAAACAGAGGACCTGACTCCAACAGTCTGAGGAGCACATGAGTTTGTGGCCACATCCTTGATCTCAGCCTCTGAAGGAACTCAGGTGGTTTTATCAGAAGTAACTATAATCTTAAAGTGGGAGAATATTGATCTCTAATTCAGCTCTGTTGGTTCAAAGCGCCAGTACTACTGAATGCTGTATTAACAGCTGTAGAATATCGTTTATATGTAGCAATTATATCAATGTTAGTCATTTCCAAAGTTACTGACAGAAGCACAGGAAGTAACTGTAGTGCAACAGCAACAAAACAACTCCTTAATGAAGAACTCTTTTGCTGTTTCTTTGTAAAATTTATCTTTCCCTGTGGCTACTCTGAAAATTTTGGAATAATTTCTGGGAAACAGGAAAGGAAATTAATCCCTATAAGAATATCCATGCTTAGAAAGTCATTGCATATGTAAGGATAACTCCAAATGCTAACTGTATGGTACAAAAAATTCCTTCATGAAAAGGACACTGTTATTTTAAGTTAAGAACATTCAGATGTCAAAACAAGTGTAAAAACGTAAGAAGCTGCATGTAATAACTGTTCTGTGCCTCAAAAGAACAAAATCATGTTTAAACATCACACAATGCATCTATTCAGCTGGCATCACCCTAAATTATGGTGGCTGATGGCCAGAGAAAATCATGCCGGAGCATTCAGGACAGCGGCCTACCTCGCCCATTCCTGCCCAGTACTCTCTGCAACACTGTTTGCACAACTTAAGAGATATGAATCGACATTTTATAACATACGATTTCTTCTGTGTGGGCCTTTTAAAAAACTGGTCTGGTTTCTAGTAGCATTATATATTTTACATAAATTAATCCACCCATAATGAAGGACCTAGTCATGCAGCTCTTTTTATTATAATGACTGTGAGATAAAATGCAGATACTATTCTATGACAGGATTCTAGAATCTGCTAACTTTCACCGTTTTGTTTTCAAAACTCATTAAATATTATTATAAATATATCATGGTTACTTTGCCCCAACAGTCTACAGAATAATTTAAGTGTACTATTTTTGTATTAATAAGCAAATTTATGCATATATATGTAAATTGTCAATATTTCATTACAATTCACTGCACGTAAAGAAGCTATGAAAATTAAGCCTCTGTCCTTATCAGTTCAATGAAAAATGTAATTCTACACATACTCTATAGGTTGGTATAAAAATTAAATTAGAGAATAGTTCTAGAAAGTCTAGAACTATTTGGCCCATAAGGTGTAGACTACATCCAATGTGAGAAATTCAAGTGGTGATCAGTTCATGACTTAAACTGAGATCGAAAATTCAAGCAAGCAAGCAAGCATCAGGGGAAGAAGCTGCTGCTAGCAGTGGTACATGCCTGTACTGCCTGGACACAGCTGACATCACCAGCAAGTGGATGCCCAGTGGCCAGCATGTTTCCAGAAACAAATCTAAGACATAGTACCTTGGGATACAAAGTCGTTTTGGCATGTCTGGTCCTTGTCATTCCCCTCTCTTCCCAGTAGTACTCTGAGAAAGGGCTTGATTTCATGAGTGCTTAAGAAGGTGGGGAAAAATCTGCATCATAAATTCTTACCCCTAATTTCTCTGACTCATTTTGGTGCCAAAGTTTAGCTCTAGTTGCTGTGGCTGATTGTAGCCAATTTTTTGTATCAGTAGCAAACCCACACAAAATATTAAACTACTACTACTACAAGGAAAGCAGGGCAAATTAAAAAGGAAAAGGATATCTAAGTTTACAACCCTTTTAATCTACCCCTATTTACGTGCCCTTTAAACATACTGTAGACACTAAGCAAATGGTTTTCCCAACATTTAGTGCGTCTGTCTTCTCGCCTGCTAGATCTGAACTCTGCCGCACTGTGTTTTACACATAGAAGAAGACAAGAGTACATTACGTGTGACTGCCAGATGACAAGGAAACTTTGACTGAGTATTTTGAAAAAAAGCTATTTTGGCAGCAAGAAAAAGTACCAGCAATGTGCACCAACATAACTCGTCTGTCACTTTAAGAGCTGAAATAGGAAAACCTGTACCATTTTTGTACTTTTGTTCATTCTTTTCAACTCATTCTAAGTTGCCCCCTGGGAGTTAGCCCTCCACCAAAAGTCTCTTTCAGTACACAACTAGCTCTCTCTATTAAGCGTACCCACCCCGGCTCTGCTGTAACACTGCTTCCTTTGTACTTGCCTGGTGAACTGACCAGCCATACAGTACAATGCCCACAATTACTAAATTACACTGCCTGTCACTGCCTTTTGTATCACACCTCTAACAGGTGCCATTACCATGATAGGCAAATTGTAATAATCCATTCACAGCATCCACGGCCTTCATAATGTATTTTTTTATTTTACATAATCTGTGTGTGAATACCGCAAGGCATTTGAATAGTTAGTAAATACACAGGACTGAAAGACTGAACTGCATGGAATGCGGCCGCCAACAAAGGCGCTTAGGACAACAGACCTGAATGCAACCACATTCCTGGTAAGGCAGAGATACACATAAATATATCCAGTGGAGAAATGGCCTCCAGACTTAAGAGTTTTCTAAATCAAACTTAGAGACTTGAAAGAGTGAAAAACTACACATTACCAAGATGATATTGTTATCTGTGCTTAAAACTACATTAGGCATGAAGGTGAGTAAAGCCACATAAATCTTCTGCTGTTGTTTTTAGCACCCAGGGCCATAAAGCACACAAGAATCTTGAAAGGGGGAGTTGAGCCAAACAAATTCTCCACTTGATCATCAAATATCCTTTCATTGCTTCCCTTCTCCTTTATCTCCACAAGATGCCTACATGCATATACAGCATGAAATATAAAACTACTTAAGTGATTTGTAAAGAGTTATAGAGCTGCTCCAGTACTGTACACACATATCACCAAAACTGTCTCCATTCCCGCTGAGCATCACAGTCTGCGGTATGCTGGAGTGTGTTACTGATGGAGCTTGAGATAGCCTTGTTTTTCTAGAGGTTGTCACAATAAAGAGAGTCAGTGATGCCCTTCGAAGTCCAGTCCTTGATGGAGACTGTCAGGGTGTTGGCCTCACAGAAGATTCAAGTTGATAATATAATGGTGTCTATGTTTTCAAACTAGGTAGCACTCACCACATGTAAAATGGCATCACTAGCACAGATTATTAATTTAGGATATTTAACAAAGTCTAAGTATTGTCTCGGCAGGCCATTGTACATAAAAAGTGATGAGAGTTTTCTCTCTAAGTCATTTTTGAGCCAGAACTTATTAAAAACATTATTTTTTAATCAATTAAGAGGAACCGCCATGATTTCAATGGTTTAAATTAACAATATAGTTCCACGATCCTGTGAGGGATCAAGAAGCTCACAAGAGGACCAGTGATGTCTCCACAATTTCCATGTTTAACAGTGACCTCTGGGTTGCTGGGATAAGTGAAAGCATTTGGTATATAGCAAAAACATGAATTTTGGAGGGTCAGAGAAAATATGTATGCTATGTACTGAAGGCTATGTCCTCTTAAAAATTACATGCTAAAAACTTAATCCCTAGTGTGATGGGATTTGGAAACAGCACGATGGGGAGAAAACTAGTTCATACAAACAGATTTCTCATGATGAGGTTAAGACCTTTACAAGAAAAGACAAGAGAAAGCTAGCTTCTTCTGTTTCTCAGCCATGTGAGGATATAGCAACAAGACTCATCTGTACCCTCACCAGTATCCCCCCATGCTATTACTCTAATCTTCGACTTTGTTGCCTCCAGATATTTTAAAAATAAATTTTTATTCATTAAATTACATAGGCTATGACATTTTGTTACAGTAGCAGAAATCAGTGATAATACAGACAGATGTCAAGTAGGTGGGTCAGATAAATCATCTTGAAGCTGTATTTGCATATCAAGTTCAACATTACTTAGATTGTATACTAAAGGTATTTCAATTGTAGTTTTGAGAATTTTGCATATGTTATTTTTTTGTAAATTAAATTGCAATATCACCATCCTACAAGGTCTTTAAAGAGTCATCTGGAAATGCTACTTGCTAATATAAACTCTGTCTCTGATCTGTAGAACTCTATAGATGTAAATAAAAATTCCAGATTCTATATTACATTATCATCATTTATCAAGTTGACAACATGATTTGTACAGTTTAAGGATTTATCTTATTACATCTAGTCCTTCTATCAAACTTACAAGACAGGTACTATTATCATCTTAATGTTGTAGATTATAAAAGATTGTGAGATTGAGTATTGTGCCTAACATGATTTTATCAGAGTTCCAGTAGAAAACAGACTACACATACAGTGGTAATTTAGGCAGACTTTAACTAAGAAACCATTCAAAAGGTACCAGAACCCATAAAGCCCGACACAATAGCCTAGGGGCAAGTAGTAGTGAGCAACTTACCATCCCTTGGAACTAAATGACAGAGGAAGAGGAGTATTTACCATGACACTGAAAGAAAGATTATACAGTAAAAATGCAACCATCCCAGAGGAAAACCAGGAAACTCAGACCTAAAGCTCTCTTTCTCCTCAGCGTTCTATCTCTTGCCAATAAGAGGTCCCCACTGGGTAGACTGAACTGAGGACCATAAAGCATGGGGAGCCCACTGGAATGATCCACACAAAGATGGTCTTCTTAGGAGCTCAGTAAGACAGATAGAGGGAGAGAAATCCAAGTCTAGCACAGTCACAGTCAGGGTGTAAATGCTAGTAAGATTTGAATTCAGATCCCTATCTATTGCTGTAGGTTGAACAGCCCAAAGCAGAAAATTCAAAATGCTCCAAAACTCAACTTTTTGAACACCAAATTGATGCCACGAGTGGGAAAATTCATACCTGATTTAGTATGACGGGTCATAACCAAAACACAGGCACACTAAAAAACACTGTATAAAATTATCTTCAGGTTATGTGTACAAGGTGTATTAAAGTATAAGTAAAGTTCATGTTTAGACTTGAATCACATCCCTCAAATTTCTCATCAGGCATATAAAAAATCCAAAATCCAAAGTATTTCTGGTCCCAAGCACACTGAATATGGAATATTCAAACTATATTAACCATCAAACTACAAACTGTATTCTAAGAGGACATGTATATTTATAGTTTCAATATATACATCTTCTGTTTCCCAAATTTCTTCAAATTCTCAAAATTTCCATTCAGCCAATCAGATTCTCACATTCTTTTTCTTCACTCTGAGTTCCCTACACATACTGTGAAATATAAATCACCCATTTTCTCTCCCAACCCCTTCCTATCCATCTCCCAAATTTGGCCTTCCACTGCCTCTCCATCTGGCACACCTCCCACAGCTAGCCATTTCTACTTCATACTCATGACTACCCTCTATTCACTCCTTCTTTGTTCTCCTGTCATTCCTACTCTGCCAATTCTCAACAGGCATTGACTTTCCACTGTTTGCTTTCTTGGCCCCTATTCCTGATCTGCCGAGTGTTCCAGGAGAGAACTGTGAAATCATGCTATTGAACCCACTACAAATTCATGCTCCCTGTCCTCCACTAGGCCTTGGCAATGGTTCAGCAATTCCCAATCCAGCACTGCTGGGACACCCTGACAATCCGTACAGAAATGGTTCTGAACTTTTACAGCACTCCAATTCTTGATCTTGTCTTGTGCATTCAAGAAGTAACCTAGTTTCCTATCAGAAATCTTGGTGATACACTCGGGGCTTTTTTTCTAATGTCAACTTTATTCAACATCTATCTTTGTCATCCTTCACCTCTACTTCATACAAAGTATTTCCTCTTTCTAAAGTTACATTTTCAACCTGTGTCACTGAACCATTCTTTTGTACATCCTCCAACTTCTGAAATGATCAATTATCATACTTCTTCTTGCTGGCATCACTTTCGCTCTTCCAGGTCTTATCTCTAGGCTCCAAAACAGGTTGAGGGTATCTAGCTCAAAGAGAGTAAACTTCATCATTCATTGTCCAGGTCCTGACTAAGTACCACAATTTTGTCCTCACTAGCCAATTTTTCTTAAAAAAGAGAGAAATATAGGATGAATTTTCCAATACTCAAGCTCTTCTCAGAGTCACCATTTCTTACCTGTTTGAATGCTGATTTTCTACAGGATTTGATTATTTTAAGTTACTTCTTTTTCTGGAAAAAAAAAATCTTTCCTTTGGCTTCCACAATGCTTCACTGCCCTGCATCATCTACATATCCTCTTCAGTTACTTTCTCTGACTTTTCTTTCCCTTGTGAAATGCACACTTTCCTCAGGTTCTAAGGCTCTCCCCTTTCTATATTCTCCTGGTGATTTTATTCATTTCCTTCGCTTAAATGTATTTCCATAAAGTAATATTTATGAAGTGAGTTTAGGTGGACCATTGACATATTTTTCCTTGGCTACTTTAATGGAACCTTGAACAGCATTGAGATGCATCATTTTTTACTACATAGGAATTGGCTGCCAATTAAATTATGACACACTTCTCTTTTCATTTAATTTTCTATTTTAAGGTTATTCAAAGGACTATTTGACTCACTAAGAAATTTTATCATGCATACATAAAAGAGAAATATAACAAAAATTGGGTAAAGGCTTTCTGACTTTCTCATATATCAGAATCAGAATCCAGCTCTTGGAATCTTTTTTGTTTTTCTTTGGGGTATGGGAGCTATATCTCCAGACCGTCTCCCTTTTCCTCCTGAGATAACGTCTCACTAAGCTGTTCATGCTGCCCTTGAACTTGTACTCACCTTGCCTCAACCTCCTGACTAGTTGGTATTATAGGGCTATACCAGCAGGCTTAAGCCATAAGCATCATAAATGTCCCCTGAGCTATCAGGAGTATTGGCAGTGCTAACATCTCTCTCTAATTCTCTTCTTGTTGCTGATACTATTCTATGAGTTTCTGTGTTACCTGATTATACTATAAGGTAAGTTTTTCAGACAACAAATTTTTGCAAAACTCAAGACTTTTTCCTTTAAAGATCATTAAATGGTTTGTTGGCTGACATACTTAGAGGTTACTGTCTTATGTTCAAGTCACCAGGAATAAAAATAATCTATGTGGCTCATGTGCTGTCAGACAAGTACCTCACGAGTAATGTCTGGCCACTAGAGTTTATCAGATATCATTAATTATAAAGCACCCTAATTTGAAAAAATGTTAGGCTGTGAAAAGCATATGTCTTACAGGCATAAAATATAGTAATTATTCATTTATTTTAATGGATATTTTAAAAATCTATCCATTCCATTAAACTCAAGACTTCACAGATGCTGTTTAGAAAGAGATTGTGGTTTTTTAAAGTGTATCAATTGAAATAAATTTTAAAATATTAGAGTATAAATATTGTTAAAATATAGCAAATAGTTTATAAATATCATTTAAGCTGCTGCAATGGTTTGGGTATTGGGTGTCCCCCAAAGCCTCATGTATTTGGAACTGTGTGTTACTAGAAGGTAGAGACTGACTGGAATGGGTAGAGGATTGGGGTATGATCTGGAAAAACTATGTCAGCTTCTTGGGATTGGGGGTGTCCAGGGCAGAGCTTTCAGGTGTGTGTTACTGACTCATGGAACCAGGAAATAAAGGAGGGGCACCCAACCTGGAGAAGAAGCAAATGGCAGCTTAAATTAAATAAAGGAAGGAAAAATTAAACATTGTTGCAGCTTCTTTCTGGGCAAGCTCTCACCTTGCCCTATCTCCAGACATGAACTTGGCTCCTATTCACTTGAGTTCTGTTTGCAATAGGGTGAGCAGCTCTCCAGCCTCTGTCTCTGCCATTTGCCTTCTAAGTTGGCAGCTGACCCATGAACCCACAGTGTAAGATTTTCTGAAACTGTGAGCTAAATAAATCTTTCCTCCTTTAAGGCATCACAATGTCCCCAACTTTAAGAGCACATTCTTTACTCACCAGACATCCTAGGGGCTGCCTTGGATTTCTTCCCATCCTTCCTTCACTTCGCTACCCTGACCTATCCTCATAGCTAAGCTGCTGAATCTTTGCTAAGCTTCTCTCAGTGATGTCTCCTCCACCCAGCCTCTTTCCTTTGTTCCTATTTTCACATCCTAATTAGAATCTCAACCATGTACTGAATGATTTGCTGCCTGTGTCCTTCAGGCTTTTCCCGAGGATTCTTTCTCCTCTGTGTTTTGTGCCATTGAGCACACTTATCTTTAAATCATAAATGCCATCAGGTTATGCCTTCGGCTCAAATAAACAATAAAACTAAATTTTGTACCTTCATGCTTTTTCTCAGTAAGTCTATGATGAAGAACAAGTATTATTAATCCATTTGAAACAGAAGTAGAAATTAAGAATGAGAAAATGACTTGTTGCAAGTTCAACAGTCAAGTCTGGTGATCTCATGTTCTTTCTTGCACCCTACCTTCTCGCAATTCCTGACTGCTTAGAAGGCAACTTGGTTATCTAATAATGTAAAAATGATCCTACATCATACTTTGAAAAACAATTTAGATTAAATTATAATTCAAATTTGTTCTTTTTTCTAGTATCTTTTCCAAATTAATGCTAGTTTAATGCTCCTTAAGTATAGGTTACACCTATACTATTCCTTTGTTCACAGACCTCTAAATAGAAGCAATTAAAGCCAACACTCTACTCACGCCATTTGTGCACAATGCTACTCACAAAGGTCATGGACTTCTATGGAACTTCAAGGTTCATCCCAATGTTTACCAAAGAACATTTGGTCTGCTGGTGATACACAAAACCTTTATTTTTTGTTTTTATTTTAATATTTCTATCACTACTGATGCATGTAGGCATTAAGAAAAACTTAACGGGCACATCTAACTCATGGTTGTACATAGGATAAGGACATATAATTTTAAAATATAGGCACTTTAAAGATGGTTGATAGAATAATATTCTTATCTGCTGACTGCCTGTGTTTTTCCCATGTCTGTATGTTGAACTCTTCACTTCCAATGCAATGGTGTTTGAAGATGGGGTCTTTAGGAGTTGATCTGACTTCGATGATACCATGAGGGTAAGAACTGTATGAAAAGGGACTACAGCGCCTTTCCTTTATCACATGAAGACACGATGAGAAGGAAGGCACCTGCCCCCAGCCAAGGAAGCACACTGTTACTGTCACTAGGAACCAAAATCTGCTTACACCTTGGTCTAGGACTTTAGGTTTCCGAACTGTCAGAAATAAGTCTGTCGGTTAAGCCACCCAGCATATGATATGTTGAGACAGGAGCCCAACCTGACTCAGACAAGCATTATACAAATAAAGCTACATAAGAGTACAAAGCTGAAGTGAAAATTGTGACTGTGGCTCACAAATAGTGAAGATTTGGAAAATAATGTTTTACAGCATTAGCAATACATTATCACTCAGTAAAATTCTTTGTATGCATGTTTTATGTTTCTATAAAAATATTTATATGTAAGCTAAAATTTATTTATGTATTCATATATAACACGAAGTGTGGATTATGACCTTGTAGATGGATTAGAAAATCAATTTAGAAATTAAGGCCATCATTCTTTTAAAAAAACCCTAAAATTTTAGCATAGATTACTCATAATTAGGATATCATTTCATGAAATGTTCAAGTGTGTGTGTGTGTGTGTGTGTGTTGTGTGTGCATTGTGTGTGTACAATATGAAGTGTGATGCAAAAGGTACTCTTTATTACTGTTCATTATTAGTAAAGGTTGAACTATATTGCCATAATATGCATAATGTACAAGATATAGGATGAGGGAAGACTGCTTCATCTAAGTACCAGAAAAGTGTTATTTTCCACTATTATTCAGATTATGAAAAAACGTCATATTTTTGGCTTGGGGATCCAAACCAGGGCCTTCATACTGACAACCTGGTCTTGCTAAATCAGTAACCTGCCCAGGATGGGTGCAAACTTGTAATCCTTTTGCCACAGACTCCAAATGTGCTGAGATTATAAGCCTGTGCTACCAGGCCCGGCTAAAATAATGCCTTAGTAAAGTTTTTACTTATTATTGATGATAAAGGATAATATCTTACAATCAACAGTCTACCACTTAACCCTGATAAATACTCCTGATAGTTTAATATTTATTCCAAGAAGATATTTTAAATTTAGCATCACCTTCTAATTTTAAATAAAAAATTACTTTAGATTCCCAAGTTTGTACTTGGAGAATGACACAGTTCTGAGCTCAATAATTATGGATGACACCTGTATATTAGGCCAGTGCATAGTACCTATTATTGCACAGAAATGATTTGATGGTTAAGTCCATGCTAAAACAGCATACAATTAGGATAAAAGTTGATCTAGCCATTTTTGGAAGACACAGAGCCAAAGATACACAGAATGAACAGCAGAAATGCCACAAGAAGATGTCAAAGGCTTTAAATTTGATTGTCATAAATATGATTATAAACCATTCCCTTTAAGAAAATATCATCTAGAATACTGAAATGATTATTTTACCAAAAACAACCTGAAATAAGATTAAAAACAACCAATGGATACACAAACTGTGGTACTTACACACAATGGAATACTATGCATCTATAAAGTCCAACAGCGTGGAGGCTTTTGCAGGCAAATGGAAGAAACCTGAGAACATTATGCTTAGTGAAGTGACTCAGAAGCAGAAGGTGAAACATCGAATGGTCTCTCTGATATGAGAGACCCAGATCACAACTATCTTATGGAACTTAAAATGAAAAACAAAGTGAACCGGGGGGTAATGCTGGGAGGGAGGGCGGGAAGGAGGGGTAGGAGTAGGGACAAAAGGAGAGAGGGAAAGTCCTTGTCACCTTGACAAGATATGTACGTGCACAAAATGCTCAACTTCATTGTAAACCTTAAATTCTGTGCTTATACATTTCAATAAAATGGAGAAAAAAGAAAAAAACAAGTCTTCATCAAAATGATTAAAATCGCTCCAATGCTGTCTAAGAAATAAAAAAGGCAATGAAATAATTTAATGGAGGTTTCCTCATAATTAATAAGAACAAATAAAAATCTATCATCCTTCATGCTATATTTTCACAAAATAAAAGGTAATTTTTTCTCTAGTTGCTTAATCAGTTCTAACTTAAATAAAGACCATATTAACTCAACTAGACTGTAAAGCAATGCCAGCATGTTTCCCTGCACATAACACAGGAACTAAAAGGAAGACAACGTGCTGGACATTGAAAAGCGTACAGAAGAAAGCAGAAAATCACTATAGCTCTAGCCGCTACCAGATTCCTCTTTAACAATGACAGGATAAACATCATCCTTTTTAAATACAATATCATCTTGATTTATACATTTAGAAAAACACCTACAAAGATAGGGGAAAGGTCTATTTATTAGCCCTATCAATAAATCAGAAACTGAAGAGGAGTTATAGGAACAGGAACCTAACTTTCATCAGCTCTAGTGCCAAGTAAACAACATCATTAGATGAGAGAAAGCAAAAAGATTTTTAGGCTGTGAAATCTCTAGAGAGAAATCAATCATTCATTCTACAGATATTTACTTATTAGCACCAAAGACACATGTAGTGGTGAGCAAACCATACAAGGTTCCTGTGGCCATGGAAACTGCATGTTAGCGAAGCTAAGTGAAACAGTGACTTCGAATCTTGATCTTCCTCTGCTAGTGACTGGTTGCATGAATGTGACCAGGTTACCTACCACGTCAGGACCTTCATTATTTTATCGGTTAAAATGAGGACTGAGACAAATCACATCAAAGAGAAACTGCAGAAATCAAGATTCAGTAGTGGGAAATCATCATTCAAAAATGCAATTAATTGTGAAGATGAGATGGGAAGGAGAGCTGGCTGGGGTGAGAGGAAGTAGGAGGACCGGGAGAGGAAGGGGACGTGAAAATGATTTAAAACACAGTATGTATATGCACCTTTCCCAGGAGAATGTAACCGTTATATATCACAAACATCACTAATAAAAACAATAATTATAGGAAAAATCCTTAAAAATGAGCTTCAACCAATTCAGCAATAGAATTTAGTGACAGTCATGTCAAGTTCATCTAGTGTTTTCCTCTATATATTTGGAATTCACATAATTAGATCAGGACATTGAAGCCTTTTTCTGACCCAATGCATTCCTCTAATATTGTATTCACTGACTTAATTGCCTATCAGATTTTAACAAGTAACAAGTACTTGAATAGATACCACATCTTAATATGTAGTAGAAACTTTAAACAGTAAGCATTTCAGCAACTTCTTATTGAGCTAATATTGTAGATAAGAAAAAAGCAGCTCAGAAGGGTTAAGTGATTAGCCCAAAGCTACCATCTGATTCCAAAATCCAGCGTCTGCTGGGTAGTTAACAAATGGTGATTAAACTAGGGATGAATGAATAAGGCTGCTATGGTCTTAGGGTAGTGGCTCCTAAAGGATGGTCAGTAGGCTGGTGCTGGTATAAATATAAATAATAAATATAATATTATCAGTTCATCTTCAAACTTAATACACTACATTAAAGGGCATTCCCTTATCCAAAGACATGGATGTTCAAATTGTGGCAGCAACATCCTTCCTTTATAAAGTGACAAAATTCATAGGTGTCAATTCTTATCCCCTTTACCTATTCATTTTGAATAATAAGCAGCTACCAATCATGTGCTATTCCTCAAAATGAATTGATATGATTTTTAAAAACTACTTCTTACCCTCAGCCCTTGGCACTGGGGGATCAAACTCAGGTCTCACACATGCTAAGAAAATGTTTTACCACTAAACCATACTCCTAACCCCTTTACTTGTTTATGGAACTTAAATATTTAGAACCAATGAAATAGAGTAAAAACAAGTACTTAAATGGCTCATAAAAATAAAACCTATACTATTAACTACAAAGCTACAGAGATTTATAAGAATGAACAATTACATTCAGAAAAAAGAATCTAATATGTTAACAATACACATTATCACACTCTGAAGCTTCTTGGGAATATTGTTAAAGTGTAAGACATTCCTCTTAGAAGCCAATGTTATTAATTTGGCATTAGTCTTATTTCATTCTCAAGTGACAGAAATCCACCTCAAACTGACTGAAAGAAAAAAGGGGGGATTATGGTTTATTGAAATAAAAATTGCTGATTAACTTCTTCAGGTAACATGACAGCTGTTTCTTTAAAGGGCCTATTCACAACTAGATTTTGGATATACCTCAACTAATACCCATTTTTAATTCGTGACTGAACTTCCTAGAAAATACACCACCCTCCAGAAGCTAGAAGAAAGTACAGAATGCATAAATTTCCTAAGCCCACACTGGTAGTAAACGGAGGAATGGCAGTCTTTCTAATCATGGTCTTTCCACTCTCTTCCACTGGCTCCCAGGTAGGTAAGATAGGAGGTGGCTGCATAAATCTTCCTTCGGATACAGAACTGCCTTTTAATTTCTTAGGGATTACATATTTTCACCAAATGCAAAAATATCATTGTCTTTTTATGTCTAATAACAATGTTACTTTGCAGTAATTCTGAGGAATTTTCCCAGTAAATATGCCCTCAGAATCACTAGTACGGGGTATGGACAGAAACAGGAGAGAGGAGAAGGAGACTCAGATTTATCCTTGCTTCCCAAGGAGCCCAATCTGCTCCAGGCAATGGGGCAGATGTGGAGAACAGCAAGAATCACCAGCATGACTGATTCTGGGAGCCACAAGCTTATTGAACACTAGAACTCTAATCACTTGTTTGGCTAGCACACTTTTTTAAAGCTCAAATGTTTTTTTAGGTGTCAGAGACATGAACCATCAAGATCAACATGATTCATACTACTTGCTACACTACTCGTGTGGCTCTTGAGGCAGTTGGGTCTGTCACCCTTAAATAAACCCACACAGGGTACACTCTAGAAGTTGGGTAATGACTCGTTTGTACAGTACTGGGTGAAATGAAGCTATTTCAGGAAAAAAAAGCTGACTTAAAGTTGATTTAACCTTAAGCAGCAATTATGTATTAGCTTGAACTAATGAGAATCTTCTAAAATACACTTAAAACTGGGTGTGGTGGTGCATGCCTATAATTCTAACACCACGGGATGCTGAAGCAGGAGGATTGCAAGTTTAAACTCCACTTGAGCATCTTAGCAATTCGGCAAGATCCTGTCTCGAAAAATAAAAGATGAAAAAAGGGATCCTGATGTAGCCTGGTGTGAAAGCCTTACATTCAATGCCAAGTACCACAAGCACAAACAACTCCATTAATGTACACTTCATTGTTTCCCTAAAAAGAAAGAATATTTCGATTTTCTTTTGGCTTAACGTTGTTATTGCAAAAACTCGTCGTTGGGCTGTTTAATGATAATTGTGTGATTCTTTCCTTAATGGCAATTCTCTTATTTCATGGCATCTATCTTCCTTGCTTTAACCCTTCTGATGAAGACTGAGAAAATAAGTTACATTAGTAACTAAAGAACAGTAAAAGCAAACCTTAAGGATTTAAATGCGAGGATATCAACAACACCCGCTAGCACTCAAGCCTCTCATTGAGGGTTTAGCAGGTACAACAACGGTAGTATTGACTTCATTTTATTTAATGCTGAAGCTGAGAGATAAAGGAGTTAATTAGTTTTCCCAAAGTCACACACAAATGGCACAGTGTTAGAGTAGGACTTAAAATTGAAATCCAACCCTGAAAATACATATTCCCAACCTTTATCTTAGAATGCATGTGTTTGCTGTAATATTTTTTTTAAAGCATTCTAAGACATCTTTCCTAGTTACTGGTGTTTCCTATAGAGAAATAAGTCTATGATAGATTGCTGGATATTTGGTTCATCATTTAAAAAATTTTGGGGGTTTAAACCTATAGGGAATAAATATGATGAGTAGCCATTTTAAATGCAAGTGGGACCAACAGAAAAAATAGCAGATGGAAATGACAGGGTCTAAAATTTCTCCTACCTACCCATTACAAGATTGTGAATAAGCCACTTAATAACTCAAATTCAATTTCTTCACATGTGAAATACAGGTAAATTCTCAGCACAAACAGAATGTCTTGAAAATAATGGTAACACAGAATAATACAGTACAGGACCTAGCACATGTAAGATGCTCACTAATATTGGTGAATTGGTCTCTGATTTTCCTTCTCTGAAAAGTGAAGATGATAGGACACACTGAATTGCTTCAGAAATAAATTAAATAATTTATGTAAACTCCTGGTGCTTGGCACACAGGAACCACTTGATAAATATTTATTACTAATGTTATTTTTAGTCTACTACTAGTTATTCACTCTCAAATCTCAGTTCTTTCAGTCATGAACTAGGAAAAGGAAAGCAGGAAAATATTGAGATGATAACTTTCATTACACAAAATATGATGACTTTCTTTATTGATTCTAGAAGTTGATCAGAAAATGAATATGAAAATGCATCTGGGTGGATTAGAGGCATAGCTTAGTGGTACAATGCTTATCTATCATGAGCAAGGTCATGGGTTCATTCCCAAAGCAAAAAAAAAAAGAGGAAAAGAAGAGGAAAAACCTGTCGCATGCCTGACATTTTAGTCTTTTTAGAATACTTTATTTTGAAATGAATACATTTTATTTAGATACTTTATTTCCTTCATTTGAAAAGCTAGTTTTTTTTCTCTTTGGTCTCAAAACATGGGTTAACATTCACTGGCCTTTTAATCTGAATTATATTTTTATATAAATTAATCCAACTGAAAATTCATATATACACCAATATTCAGGCTACCACAAATTCTTAGCTTAATCTTTATCATCCTTTATTACTGGAATGTCAATATTAAGTTTATTTTTCTTCCTCCCCTACCCCATTGGAAACCTTACTTTATTTTTCATGGATGAAAATGAAGAAAACCTTAAATATGTAACCTCTGGGTATCTGTTACCAAACTTAAAAAAAAAGAAAAAAAAACTTTTCTGCAATAGCCAATTTAGTTATGTGCCATAACTTTTCCACAAAAGATCATTTTATGTTTTAATATGCTATTGTTCAGAGCAACATTTCAATTTATATTTGAATAAAGATTAAAAAAATTTAAAGGCAATCAAAGTGGGTTTCAGACATCCCCTTAATTACACCTTTGAAAATATGGGCACCAAAATGCAAGGAATTGTACTAAATGAACCTTTTGCACAGAAAAGACCTTTTCTTAGGGAAAAGTAGATTTTACAGATACACAAGGTTCAAAACTTGGGGTTCTGTTGTGTTCATCATTCGTGAAAGCAACAGGCCCCAGATAATGTGCTTCAAGACCACCTGTGTTGAGACACAGAAAGCTGAATTGAGGAAGCATCTAAGTTATAGAGATAGGTTTTCACCCACTTTCTGAATCATGCTCTCGGCAACAACACCTCACCACTTACCAATGTCTCCCCATGTACAAGCTTTGCTTGTCACTCTCATTCTCTCTAACACACAGGTATATGCCAGCAGCACAAGAGATAACACTATGTGGGAGTTGGCCTCAAAAAGATGGCAAAAATCCCACCCCTCACAAGAGATACAGGGTCTACCATAATCTTGAGAATAACAGTGTTGTAAATGAGTGGTGATTTGTGGATTTGGACTGGTCGCTGTTATAACACTTGCTGAGTAACCTGAAATCATACCACAGAGGTATTATACAAATAAGTGACTACTGATGTCATTTATCCAACTTTGCAGATTTCTAATCCACAGTTTTGCTTACAAGAATCATTCCCCCCCTCCATAATACTGCTGATGCTCTAATATCATTATTTGCTACTAGAAAAAAAGATTTAGTTACATAAAATGTACCAAGAAATAATGTATGTTAGCCTAATTCAACAGTTTCAAATCAACATGTTATTTCTAATGATGATTTGATATCAGACTTATTCCTAATAAAATGAAACTGATACAAATATAACATCAATCACCCTTCATACCACATTATTCTTCATAATGCAAATGAGAACTGCCATTCACTTAAGTGAATTAATAAAGGGGTAAAAATTATACCTCTAACAAACTACACTGTATAAGGTAAATTATACTACAGAGTCTGATGTGAATATTATAATAAGGTGTTGACAAAAACATGGTGCTCTACAGAGAATAGAAATTCATTAGTGCCAAGTACACTTTTTAATAACAAACTCAGATATTATTTCTGAGTTGTCACCATTACCAAACTAACCTCATATAAACATTAGGGAAGACTTCTCCAACACATGACTGGCTGGCAAACATTTTTTTTTTTTAATATAAACTTTCCCAGAAGATTCACATATGTAGCAAATGGACATTTGTGAGGTGGTATTAACAAGCAGAAACAAGTTAGGACTCGCATATTGGAATCCAAGGAGAGACACATTTACCAACAATATCAATATTCCTGGAGCTTAGGCCATTGGTTAATTACAAACTCCCTTGTTTAAATGTTCAGTCTACTATTTTTCTACTAGAAAAAAAAAAAAAACCCTCACACTCCTAAATAATTAGGTAAGAAAACGATTTACACAAAGTATATTTATGTTAAAAAAGGGGTCCCAGAGCACTGTTTTCAGAACCTGCCAGTTTATAAGATACAAAGATCAAAGAATGACATTTAAATTTTTATTATTTTATTCTTCTAAATTACATTAAATGTTAAACTATCTCAAAAAACTAAAATAACTTCACACTTTTAAGTTACAAATAAAATACTTCTAGATTTATGCTTTTCTAATGACTTATCTTTGAAAAATAATACAAACTTCAGAATGTATTTTGGAAGGCATAAAATACAACATTGTCAAAAATATCTTAAGAGAAGTTAAAAGGGCAGATCAAAATATGCTCATCTTTGCTATACTGATTATATTATACTAACATACATTTAAAAACAACTGGTAGGGCTCTTCATTTTCATTTTCATGCACTCACTAGAGGGGAGCAAAGGAAACATTTCTTGACTAGTGGCTCAATGGCGCAGCCTATGTGTAGAAAAGTATAACACATTGGCTGATGCAAACTACAGCCAGTTGTTTAAATTGTAAGGGCTTTAAAAACATACAATATGGCTTTTTAAATGATCACAAAACAATTAAGCTATTACAACATGCCTTTTACAACAACTTATAAAACTATTAAAATAAATTGAAAGTAAATATAAATAAAGCATATAAATAAGAAAACATTTTTTCATGAAAACATGAGGCATTGTAATTTTTAATTTGCTTGAAATTGCCTCTGAGCAAATCTGCAATCTATTTTCTCCACTGTCAAAATCCTAGAGAAGCACAGTGTTTTCTGACCGAGTTAATGTTTTCAATTATTGTTTCCTATCAGGTTAACACATGACTTTTAAAAATGGTCTACCCTATCCCCCCCAAAATACCAAATCATAACACTACAAATTCTAGGTCAGAAACATTAGTCTAACTTAATGGTTGTGTTAGGCTGATTAAACAGACACCCATTGTTTTATGGTACAGGTGATAGCAAGGCTAAATAAATCTATTATCTCAGGGTGAACTTGACAAATACATTTCCCTCCACAAATCTCCTTCAATTCATATATACTACGTTTCTTTTTTTTTTTTTTGTCCAATATAGAGGGGGAGCTGTTTCACTTTAAGGCAGCAGAGATGATCATTTCCTACATCTTTCTGAAAATTAACATACCATGAGGTATATACACATGTATGTATATCTGAAATTTTAAATTAGCCTATTCCCCTTCCCCGAAAATTGACAAAGGCCCATTTCTATTAATAAACTGTGGACAAAAAACAACGAAACAATTTTTCAGACATGCAACAAAAGCAGCATTCCACTCTATACAGTTCACTTTCCTGTTACTTTTTGTGAGCATCTCCTTTAAAGAGCCAGAAGTCATCGCATAGGGAAAAATTTCCATATGCCCCCAACTTTGCTCCCTTCATGCAGTGGTTGCTAATTCTAACCTATAAAAGAACTGTGTTCAAAATTTGCTCTTATTCCTCTTTCTTGTTACTGAAAAAAGTGACCTTGTAAAATTTACTCAAGCAGTTTAAACACAGAAGAACTGCAGTAACTCAGATGGTCTCTTTGCAAATCAAGTACAAACTGGAAAAAAATGTATTAGTGATGCCCACTGTTTAACCATTTCAACTTCACAATATAACAATTTTTTAAAAATATACTTGAACCACACAGTAGAAGTCTGATCAATCTGACACTGACTACAGAAAAATAAACTCACAGTGAAGACAAGCACAATTTGCCAAGGATCATTTTTATTTGGTTCGCTAGTACTTAATTCTTTCTTTCTATTGCTGCAGTATAAAGATATCAATAAAACGTAGAACAAAGTAAAAAAAACAAAAGCCACTCAAATGTTTAGTTTTTCATTCATTGCAAAACAATTTAATTCTGAATACTCTTTTCATTCCTTAGAAAGTTGTGGTTGCATTTATTTTTTCCTCAAAGTTAGACTGGTTGATTTAAAAATTTCTCAGCTATTTTCAGCGTAAAATTGGAATTTTGAAAACTTACTGTTATTTTACAAACCACAAAGGTTTTAAAAATTTCAATGTTTTAACTGATATTTTAATCATCTCAGGTTTATGTAAACTTTATATGTTGTGCTTTAAAATCATATTGCAAGCATCTTGAAAATTTACAAAGTCAAATCATTCAGTGAGACAACTGAAGTGATATCTTATAGTATGCCATGAAAAAGATCTTAGAGTTGAAAAATTTTTCCTACATTCTTATCTAGAACAGCATGTCAATCTCCAAAAATTCATTTTTCTTTGAGAGATACATATATACATATATATATATGTGTATATATATATATATATATATATATAGTAGGAATAACCCCAAGAAACAAATTAAAATTAAATTCATCAGTAATTTCTCAGCTTAATTGTATAAAAATATATTGGTGCTAATTTGAAATTAATGAATTAAGACCTTTTGAGACAGTCTTTCATTGTTGGCCTTCAACAACTGTCAATGACACTATTTTCTGTTTGCATTTCCTCAAGCGTGTTAATGTATCTTTGTTTAGGCTCACAAGTCGAATGGTCAATGTAAACACAGTCAATGAAATATCAGGACTGAAAAACAACTCTACTGAGAGGACCTATGGAAAGACTATTTGGTCTACTGCCAAATAAGCAATAAGGCTCCAGCACTGAAAGGCTACTTAATATTTTATACGATGAATGAATTACTCCTTAAAAATTTCTTGAAATTCTTTGTTTTGCATAGAAAGTCCATCAAGGAGGAAGGTGGTCTGCAAGATGAACTTAGTACTATGTGGGCTATCGTCTTTGTTTGCAGTCTTAACTGGGGATTGTACCTTAGCTACCGTAGTTCAAGCGTAAAAATACTTTGTCTGTAATACTATATACTGTTGCCAGTGACCCTCTAAATCCTTGAACCAACTGTGTCTTCTGGTGTCACAGAAGATAATGCCAATTTATTGCAATGTGTGGCTTTTTTTAACTGATTAAAATTAAGCCGTAAGCACGTGACAATGGAATTAGCACATTTAGAGAGTCTGTTTTCCCACATCCCATTTTGCGTTAGAGCGGCTGGTCCCTGCAACTCTACGCGGGTGCAATTTTAATGACTTTACTGGGTTTTGATGTTCTTATGAAAAAAGCCCGGCTTGGTGTTTGTGGAGAAGGTAGATATGGAGGCTGAAGAGCTGTGATTGGGAACATGGTGACATCGTTTCTGTTTTCCGATAGGATCGGTGTCATTTTCCTCTCAGCGATAAGACACCTCTACTGACAGTGCCCGATTAGGGAAAATTTTATTATAAAATTCACTTTTATCAAATGAGGATAGAGTGATAAACAGTTCAGCCTCAGGGAAGGAATAGGAACAGATTTTTTACTTTTCAAATTACACCTTTTTCTTCCTCTTTCGTTCCTTTAGAAGGATGACTGTGTTTTAGTTATTATTAATGGCACAGAAGAATTCCTCACAACATGCGATTACTATGATAAAACTATCTGAAGCAAGAAACACTTAGATGTTATATAAGAAAATCTATTTTGTATAGTTATATACTGTGTGTCTGCACACACACATCTCTGTCTCTTTGTCTCTCTCTCTTCCCTCACTAATACTGCTTTTTAAACCTTTTCTCTTATCGCACTCATCTGATACTTGTTAGCTAGGAAAACAAAACATCCTCAAAGAATTTCAAACTGATGTAACATTGACTTAATTATCCTAAATATAGTCATATTTATCTTCACAAATAAAATACAGATACATGGCCCCCTGAATCTTCAGCAAATACTAATGTTTCAAGGAAGAATACACAAATCTATGCATTGTTTTAAAATAACAAAACACTATTGCTCCTGAATTTTGATAGCTTAATAATGATACTTTAAATCTCTGGTGTCAGAAGTTATGTCTGTTTACTCCTGATAAACCAGCTGTAACTCAGTAATATTTTGTATGACAACTACTTGAAAGGTCACTTAAGGAGAAAAATAAATACTTGACATTATGCATTTAAGTTCTTTCTAAAGAAAAGTTTATCAAATGACTCAGAATCCTCCTACCCTCATGAGATAAAATGTAGTGTCACTGAGGCTGAGAACATAAAGCAGCACTGGTAAATTCTGGTAATATTATAGACAGAGATCACGGACAGTTTTCTCAAATTTGATGTTGGAATGTTATTAAAAGCAACTTAGAAAGATACTGGAAATATTAGAAAAATATTTATTTTCTATAACCCATCCGAGAGAAAAACTGGGGTTGAAGCCTTTAATATGTAACAGTCTTCCACATACTTCTAGGATTTCCCTAAATTTTCTGTCTAAAGGCTTTTTTAAAAAGAATTTAAAAAAGCTGGTTCTGAGCATGATCTATTTTGGCATTCAAGTCACCTCTGTTATTCTACAGAAATTTTTAGTTATCCATAATCAGAGGATCAAAGTAAAATATGTAATGCCCAAAACTAAACTCATCATATAATAAAGTGGAAAACTGAGGTTTATAAAATGACAAACCTGCTATTTACAAACATTTCTGGTCTAAGCATTTCTCCCATTTCCTTTGTTTCAAGATTTCAGTGAAACGAGCATTAGATCTAAACTCATGACAAAGCAATATTATCATATTGCAACCTAATTTTCACTATTAATTTTATAGCCTAAGAACAATTATCAAAACAAACTTATGAAAATATAATTGGTAAACAGTGGAGAAGACACAAAGGTCAACAACTAAAGCACATGGTAAATTGAAAAAAATATTCAGACTCATTACAGGCTTAAAATCTTTACATCAAATGCTTATTAATGAGTGTACACCAGCTGTCTGGTGGACTAGCTATTATTTTCATAATTATAACTTTGCAAATAAGAAGTAATAGTCATTGAAACAACAGTATTTGTTTTAAAAATGACTTAGAAGCACTAAGAATTTCAACATAACGAGAAGCAAATATTCTAAAGTGCCACAGAGCCATTTTAAATATTATTTTTAAGGATGATCTTAGAAATGGTTATAATCATTGTAATGTTAAAGGTTCCTTTGTGGTAAAAGGATACAATTACCCATCTTTTTTCATCTTTCACCAAAATACCCCACAGGAAGCTTACATTCTCTTGGAGAAGCCAATCAAGAAATGAGTAATGGATTATCTTTAGTCATAATCAATACTATAAGGGGAGAGTTTGATTTGATGGGAGGAGAAGCCAGCTTTGGATAATGTTAGGTCTGAAAGGCAACATGAAGCTGGAAGTCTAAACAATGATAAGAAGCTCAGTCAAACCCCTTACACAAAGCAGAGACGTATAAATTCAGCAAAAGTACATATCATTATTTCTTAAAAAGCTATTTTTGGAAAGTTGCATTCTAACTCTTATTAGAAGTAGGAATCCTAAGTTTTTAATTGTTATTAAGGTAAATCCAGTAACAACACCCTCCCCAAAAAGAAACCCTCAAAGAATCCTGAGCAGAAAATATAATGTATTAAAGTACACCTATTACTAAATGTCACTAACCCAAAACTTTCAAATGACTCAGACCTTTTAAAACTAGGCATCACTTCAATTAGCCCTGCCTGTGCTAAGGAGAACTCAAGTGACAATCTGAATTTTAAATTTCATATTCCCTAAATAAAGGCATGTGTCTGTCTCCAGACACCCATGAGCACAACCACACATATGTTTATGCACTCCGCTGATCAGCATAGTATAAAATGGAACATATTTTCCAGTTCAGATAGTACGACTAGTCCTGTCTTCATCTTTCCTCAATTCTTTTCCATAGGATGCCCAATTAAAGTAGTCTCCTAGTCTAGGGACCAAACACCTTCCGTCCTCGCACAAGCACTGCCTAGAAAGGCTGTGCATCTGTGTGCGCAGAATTAACATTTAACTGAAGTAAGCACCAGTCTTTCCTAAGAGGGCTGCCTGATTGGTTGGTGGAAAATGGATGGAGTGAAGGGAGGAATAGCCGATAAAGAGACCATCCACTGTGGAAACGTGGCTGAGCAGGACTGCAGCACCGGGGGTGCACGTGGGGCGAGGAAGAAGAAGGCCCCCTTTCTGTGGCTGCATTTGAAGTGGGAAGGAGACCCGCAGTGAGCAAACTTCAGATGTGAAGAACAAAAGGGCAGGCTTTCCCCTACAACATCGCTCTACCTTTCCCTCAATCCTCACAAGATGATGAGGTCTCACGCTGAAGCCCTACAGAATTACATTTTGTCAGCCTATATTTATCAATCAGGTTTGTCTTCCAGATATATGAGTTGAAGCATTTAGTATTCTATATAGAACAATTAAATAAAGTAACATTACTGAAGTGCACTTTTGGAAACTTTAGAGGTAGCCCTGTTCTTATTATGTAATCAGTGCACAACAGAATAAACAAATTATATATTCATCCACAATCTTAAAGCATATAATAAAAAATATAGTCAATAATCATCAGCATAGCTTAGGTCAATTCACACATTTTTCTCCTATTCTTCAAAATGAACATTTGCAGGATGGTAGTTCCTGAGCTGCTGGTGGATCTGAGGTTGCCAGTTACGGGAGCACTTAAGCGCCCATTGGCACAGCAAGATTCAAAGCCCTGGTAGGCTTCAAAGAAACACTTTTTTTTTCTTCTTCTAGAACTCTTTGCTTTCTAGTAAAGCTGCAACCACAATGTTCTCTCTCTTAATGCCACCATAAAAAATCAAAACACTTTAAAACAAATTGATGTACTCTTTAATACAGTCATCACATCATCACAGGACCCTTGCACCCTGCATGGTGACAACTGTAGGGATGCATACCACACATCTCTCTCTTTGTTGCTGGCTTCAATGCTTAAAGAAAAATCGAGAGAGTGTGTGTCTCTCAATTGAGATATGGGCACCTTTGATTGACAAGACCTAATCAGCTTATCTCTACACTAATAAAGTTGGGGCCTGTGGTGCTGGTCTATGCCCAGCACCAAGTGAACTTTTACTAGCCAAAGCCTCACAGGCCAGGTCTCATGTTCTGCTTCTCTAAACTGGTTCACGTCAATTCTTAATGGGCTATTTTCACCTTGATAAACCTCCACAATCTTCATTCATGATGTCCTTTGAGGCAATTTAGCTGGATGAACTGCCTAAAGTAATGGCTATACAGTAAGCCTATGATAAGTATTTATGGACATTAATCAATAAACCATCTTAACCAAGCTCTCTGTGTGAACTAAAAAATTAACTTCTCAAAAATTGTTTTTTTTTGAAGTGGCTATTTATGAATGGGGATGGCTTTTTCTTAAATTAAAGGATGATAAGCTACTCTGTCAGGAAACAAACAGATCCTTTTCATAATCTGCTGTATATTACTACTAGACTTTCAATTCCTTAGGTTGGTTTCCATTTCTCAACCATTCTGGTGCTTTCATGGCACTGTAAGGCTCATACTAGACCCTTACTAAATGTGACCTGATAGACCGAGTAAAGAATCCAAGGTCAGAGAGCATACATGGAATGAAGTTGGAGGCTGGGTGAGGACAGAAACACACCATACTTTCTTCTTAGAGTTGACTTACAGGAGGTCCTTTCAAACCCAGAGTTTCCCATGTAATTCAAGAATGCTTTTGTTCTTATCTGTTTATATTAGCTATGTAAAGGCTAAACTCACAGGGGAGGAGTAATAAAATTGTTAAAGTACCAGACGCTTCTTCAACTACACGATAGGGCTCTGGACTAGAAGAACCACTACACGTGTGCAAGACTGAGAGGTAAATACACAGTGGACATGCTGATTTTGCTTCTTACCTTATATATGCACTTATCTAAAAAAGAGAGATGGACTACTAGAGAAAAGAAGTATTACAGAAAGAATTCCAACAGTGGAGAAGCTTATTGAAATGATAACAATTATCCATATACGCATTCTATAGAATAGTCTATATATAAAATGTATACATTTTCAAAATTGTCCATGTATATAAAATATATTTTTACAGAATATTCAGCAGAAGCCAAATGGCTTATAGAAACAGACTGTTTATTATTAATTTACTTTCAAAAATTTGTGTCATATATATATCATTTATACTGTCCACCATATGTAAAGGATTTTTAAAATTATTCAGTAATGCTTCTTTCAAATTGCAGTATACACTAAGTGTTGTTATCATATACATAAAATGAGGCAATTTTGAACACATTTCCAAATGAAGTTTTCTACAGATTACAGGAAACCTTGAGCATTATTTTTCATTCTGATTGTAGTCTTCAAGCTGTAATTACTTTATACAAAATCCACTTCAGCTTTATCGCTCGATATTATCTTTACTGCTGAGCATCGGAAGATAATTTTGCAATAAAATTTAATTTACAGAGCTTATTTTCCACTAATCTGCTAGTGGAAAAAATAGAATACACCAAGGTACACACACCAAGCTATGACCCAATGGTGTTTTCATTTCTGGGACAGTTCTACCCCAAACACATCAATTTCACCCTATGAAAATGCTGTCATACTTAATTGTCAAAGTTTTACATGCTAGAAGAAAATGTAAAAAAAAAAGCTGTTAAGTATGTGTATAGATATAAGACTTTTCAAGTGCTGAGAGTCCTTGGGGGAAAGATTTCTTTCATAAGAAAAACATCTAATATAAAAAACTGGTACCAGGAAGGTATTTCATTCAAACTGTTAATATACTAACATGGTCAATAACATTTAGGATTTTCAAGTTAAAATATTTAAATCAGTTACAGTTCAATAGGGACCAAACATCAAGATTCAGTTTTCTGCGTAAAACAACAAAGACCAGTTTGCCATCTCTATGGGTCATTCCAGTGTTCACCTTAAACTTTAAATTTTGAATACACAGATGTAATGTAACATTTGGAGGAGTAAATTCAACAGTAGAAGATCAAATTCTACAGGACATTTAGCTTCTGTTGGTCATTTATGTCTTAGTATTCAACTGTTAAATCTTTTTTCTTCTTTTTTCCTTCATATATTGAGGTATCTAACATCAAAATTGAAGTAAAATACAAGGAAATCCTGTCGCCCAAAAATATAAAATGATGTTATTTTTTGCAATGGCTTAAAATACTGAAGTTATTTCCACAAAATCTCAAAGTTCTTTACCAAAATAGTTACAAACTTTAAAAAATTAATGATCATTAATGGATTGAGATATTAGTGCTTTATGCTGAACTGAATGAGATCGCTACACTCTCAACCAGATTTAAATCACTCTGCTTCTTTTCAAAGTTATATCATAACAAGGCCAAACACATACTGAATCATTTATGAGGTTTTTTAGTGTTGAAATATCAGAGTCATATATGTGTAGAAGTATTGTTCTGACATTTGAATTTTGGCAATAGGCAATTCTAAGACATTTCAAGTTATGCAAAACTTGACATTTCAATGTTAATATACAAAACAATTATGATGTGAAAAGTCACTTCTCTACCAATACTTAAATACTTTATAAAACTTTAGAAGCAGAGGCTTATATGAATTAGATGCACACAAGAAGTCCAGACTAAAAGCTTTGAATGTTTATTCACATATAAAAAGCATATACTAAACATTCCTCTACACTGATCTTTTATAACTTATCATGGAAAAGCAAAAAATTAATAATCCCTTTTCGAGTTACTTGATTTTAATTTAACTTTCTTTTAATTTATCATATGTAATGTCACAATATTCCTGCCATAAGGTATAACATGATTTAAAATTGTTTCTCAAGTGTTAATACGACAGTAAGTAAAATAATAATTACATATACCTTACTTTCCAAAACATGAACCTCAGCCAGATATAATTTTATTAGAAATTAAAATGAACTAGCACCATGAGCACCATGGACAATGAATATCTCTTAAACCCCCAAATTAAAACGTTAATCTAAAAACGATGGCTTTTAGCAGAAACAGAAACACTCTTTTAAAAGGCTGAAATTAGTGGAGTAATAATGAAGAACAAAATGTATAACACTTTCAAGCTGCAAATTAACAAGTAGATATTGACTTTTCTTTGAGGTCAATAACAGCTCTTTATTGATCTAAAAAGTTAATACCTACTAAGGTCAATACAAGATCTCAAGTGTTCACAAGTCTGGATTGGACCTTCCATTCCTTTCACATATAAATAGTGCCGAAATGGACATGACTATATTTGGAGAAATCAGAAAGTCATCATTTTGAAGACTGGATACTACAAAGAACAGAGCCAAGAAAGTTAAAACTATAGAGTTAAAAAAACTTACTGAAGAATTTTCTGAGACCTTGACTTTCAGATATAAATCCTTATACACAATTCAGGCAGTTAAATATGGAGAAACCAAAATAATAGATATTGACATATGGAACATTTATGTGTTTTTGTGTCTATGTGTGTATCTGAGAAACTATGATGCGAAACAATTTTTGTAGAATACATTTTAGTCATTATTAAATATACTTTTAATTGTAAAATCAAATAGGAACATTTTTTAGGCAATTCAGTAGGAAAAATCCCATTATTCTCATACAATCATTTTTGTTGAAAAAGGAAAGTGCTTAACACCAATAAAATGGCCTACTTATTTCTACATATCTTAAAGATGACACAGAGATGAACCCCAAGAATCTTGGGACCATGTCTCCATATTTACCAAATAATTCCTACAGCAGAAAAACTCTAAGAATTATTAGTCGTATTATTCCACTCGCCAAATAAAACTTCATATGGTAATTTTTGGAATTAAGTGGAGCATTTAGGAATGACAGGGATAGGAGGAAAAGAAGGAAGTAGACATTCCGAAATCACTTACTAATCCAAAATCTTGGGTATAACATATTAACACAGATAATGAGAGAAAAAAATTATCTACAATGGTCATAAAAATTTTCATAGAGAAAGGCCAGGTCTGTGACTAAGACAGTATGTCACTGTTGGTACCCAATAAATAGGAAGATGACTATCATTGTGAGGTATTTTAAAATGTTTTTGTAAGATCTGTTTTAAATTATATATATATATATATATATATATAAAATTGAAAGTACAGAGCCCCCATTAACTCTACACCTAATATCTTCTGACATAAACATCTTACAGTGCTATGGTGTAGTGTCCACAATTAATGAGTCAAGGTTGAGAGACATTAACTAAAATTGCTATGTTATTAATATTTCCTTATCTATTGTCTCATGTTCTTTCTCTGCTCCAGGATCCCATCCAGGACAGCTCACTCTACTTAGTCTCCTGAAGTTCCTCTTGGCTGCAACAGTCAGTCAGGCACTTTCAGCACATGCTTTAGAAATGGAATACATAAATTTGCAGAGTTGCATCTGTTGTCAACACTTAAGAGGAAAACACGCATGCAGCAGAATTATCTTTCATTACAGATCTAAGAAATATAAATAAATTTGAGAAGTGAGTGAAAATAAATGCCCTGTTGAAAAGAAAGCAAATGATATTAGCCTTTCAAACGTGTCTATAAACAGAATACAGATACCAGGGAAAGAAAGTCTCATTTGCCACAAATACTTTAAGATTGTAACAACTGACCTGGTCTGTTAAATACCTATTTCTCCTTCCCTTCCATTATACTGACAGTAGCTGGAGTTTTAACTGATTGCTTATGAGGCAGAGAAGGGAACAAGAGATAAATAGTACAGTTGAGGTAGATCAACTGCTTCTGCCATTTTTCTGTCTTTTATTTAGCAGAGAGTTGTGAGCAGAAAGTGATCACTCAGTTGCAAGCATGTTTCTCTGCTTCCTTGCACCTAGGGGCCACCATTAGTCTACAGGGCTGTTGCCAATGGACCAGGGGCAGAATCAATGTGGAGCTTTAAGAATAACTGAAGTGAGTTAAACTCAGAATGTTAAATATTGTATGGCTTTTCTAACACGAGAAACTCAGAGTGTAAATAAAAAAGGGTGAGATGTGGGAAATCAGGGGTGAGGAGGGAGGACGGAGGAGGGCCAAAAGGGAAGAAAGGAAAAGAATGTAAACTTGACCAGATACATATGTGTACAAAATTCTCAAGCTCAAAATAACCACTGTGCATTACATATATACAATAATGAAAACGAAAGGGGAAAGTGGGTGTGTCTTTTCCATGCTTTCTGCCTGGCTGCTGGTCAAGTGGAAGAGATCCCAAATGGAGCACAGGGTAGAGCTACAAGGAGGGAGAAACTTGGATTTTGGAGTCACGTGTCTGATCATGTACAGTAGCCACATTAGACTGTTGCCGGAATGAGAAATAAACTTCACTGCCACTGGTGTTTGTTACAGCAGCTAGCGCTACTACATGCAAACCAGTACAACTGGAAACTAATGCTTACAGAGGTCTTATGGTAACTGTAACAATGTATGATGTGCCTCATGCTGCAAACCTATGTCTTGTGACAACTTCCACAAATGAGACCTGTAAGCTCTATCTATTATCTCTCTCTCTCTCTCTCTCTCTCTCTCTCTCTCTCTCTCTCTCTCTCTCTCTCCATCTAATTCACTTCTAGGATCTAAGACTCAGAAAGGCTAAAGAAACTCGTCCCAAGTCTCACAGTTACTAAGTGGCAGAACCAAGGTTTGAACCAGGATCTGTCGGGCTGCACAGCTCCACACATTCCACTTTGCTTCACTGCAGGTGAAAAGTAGGTATCTGACTTGGCGCATGAATTAAAAAATAATTCCTATACATTTTACTTGTATTACTTTTTATTATAGAAAGAAAACTAAAATTGTACATGTATTCTCTCTACTTCTTATGTGCAACATCTGAACTCCCAACTGACAAGGAGCGGGAGGGAGACGATTAGTTCATTTGAATTAGTATTTTTCAGAACAAGAAAATGCTACACAAAAACGAGGAAGAGAAAGACACACTCCACCTTTGTCACCTGCTGATTACACTGATTTTACAGTGTTTAATTTGAGCAGAGTCCAGCAACTTACAGAGGGCACTAAAGAACTGTTGCACCACAAGGTTTACAGTTAACAAAGGAGAGAACAGAAAGACTCACTTGTTCTCACAACAGTATGAATTTAAAGAACTATATGGGGTGCGCATTCTACAGGAAGTCCAAGAAGGAAGAAAAAGGAAACACTGAGCCTTGCATGCAGCAATAAAAATGAGGAGACTCATTGTAGTAGGGAGATTCACAGCTGGCAGGCAGTATCAGTGAGGCAACAAGATATTTAACTCATCTTCATTAGAGACGCAGGTTTTTTTTTTTTTAAAGGAATTTTCCATTTTACAGGCTGTTATGTAAGTAAACATAGCCTAAGTGCCTATGTCCCTCATCAGTATTTTACCAAGATGGTGCAGCTTACTTTTTAAAAATATTCTAATTGCTTAAGATAGTGACAGGTCTTGCTCTTTCCTAATGACATAAAATCTACTTGTCCCTTCAGGTGACTTGTCTTTTTCCTGTTGCTTTCTTCCAAATGCAACTTCTGCTAATAATTTAAAGTAACGTTTTCTTTCTTGCTGTATCAGAGGTGAACTGTGGCCTACCTAGTTCAAGTCTAATGAACCCAGTGTGAATTTCGTATGGCCCCAAAATTGTTTGTTGAAAGGTTAAGTAAGGTTCTTCTCTGCTTAAGACACTTAATTTTATGTGCCATTTATTGCAAATAACGTTGAAAACAGAAACAAAGAAAATTAGCTGCATCGTAAAGGTTTTTTAAAATGTGAACACAAATGTCAACCTTTTAATGTTGGTGTGTTAGGGAAGTGAATGTGATGAAATGCGCAACACCCGGGGAAATGGCAGGACGATCCAGCAACACGCTTCCTTTCCCCTCCAAAGGAACAGTTTTGAAAAGCTTTTTTCCTTGTCTGGCTTTAGGGTGGTTTCTTCTTCTCCTTAAATAAATAGATATTTATTTAACTATGACTTAGAGTTTATATCTTAAGATGCAAAAGAGTGACACCAAGCTGTACATGAATGATGACCCACCACGACAGGCTTTTTGATAATGACTTTACTTGGAAAAAACCGTATTCTTCAATAAAAAAATTATTTTTTAATGTTAACTTTGTTCTCTTGTGGCAGCGTTGGAAAACACTGTAGCCCAACAGGAAATATAGACGAAAGCTTCAAATGTACAGCACACACAAAAAAGCCATTTTTAAAGCTCATGTCCATCAAGTTTTCCACTTGATATAAGTCGTACACAAAGTCTTAGTCCAATATGAACCCATGCTGTGAAAATTCTGAAGCACCCACCTTAGAAAATTCTGTTAAATACATAAACAGTGCTGAATAGAAAACTTTTGGGCACTAGAAGTCAAACTCAAAGGGAAAATAAACCTGATTAAAAAAATCCCAACGAATGTTATATAAGTACAGTATAACAAGGTCAAAAGCTTAACCATCCTTCACTGTAATATTTAAAAATAAATTGGCATTTTAGCGATTTGCTTTGGTCACCATTCTTTTTTGCAGCTCCCAGAAATGAGATGGAATAAGGACGGCTTCATGCATATCTTACAAACCAACTGGGAAAGCAATAGGTATTATGGGGTAAGACATCTTTAAAAATGAGTATAATATTTTTAATGGATTAAAAATGAATCCCATGAATTCACTTGGACCACCTAAGGAGAAGGTTCTCCAAAAAAGAGTTTAAGTGACATCTTTTCTTTTCTTTTCTTTTCTTTCTTTCTTTCTTTCTTTTTTTCTTTTTTTTTAACATTATGGAGCTCCCCAATATCTCAGAGAACCTTGCAAAGTAAATCTAAGTACAGCTTGAAATTTTATTTTTTATGAGCACAATCCCAAATGACAGTCTGATCTATTCTTTCTAGAAAAGAATCACAGCTTTCTAAAATATAAGATTTTGATAGCTTTTATTTATAAATGATAGCCTCACATTAAAAATGATTACTTACAAGAGGATGGACTTTAAAAAACTCATAGAACATGGCTAAGTAATTCTTTTCAATATTTTTTTAAATGCCTGTTCTAGCAAACATAGCCTTAGGATGCTGAAAATATTCTAAAACCCAAAATAATAAATAGAAGAACTTTATCCTGGCAAAAAATTTTGGTTCTTACTAAAGGTTTAAGATTTTTATGTGATTTTTTCTCTGAAATATATATGGTTTAATAAAACCCAATTCTATAATCTCATTTTCTCTTCCTATATTATGGAATAACAATGAAGTTTTAATGTGCTATATGTGTAATAATTGGGACAGGGCATATGGCAGTGCCTTCCTCAATTACAACCTGTACTTAAACAACATAATCCAAGCTGATAATTTGAATCAGTGTTTGGAACACACACTCTGCACTCAGAAAAGCCAGGACTGATACCTGACATGCCTTGCCAGTTCTGCACCCCTGAAGGGGCCAATCAAAGTTTGCTGAATGAGTGAAATACAATCACTTACCTCTTTTCCCATAACTTCACATCACTCTCACCAATACTAAAGAATCTGAAATTTATTCTTTACCAACTGATAATGATTCAGAAGGCAAGGCACACATAGTGAATGCTTTGAATCTATCTACTCAATAATCTTAAAAATGACTTGTTAGTGTACAGAGAAAAAATCTAAATTCTGATATTTCCAGATGTTGACTCAATTTCAAACTATCTTACAACTACTAAAAGAGTTTTATGTAATGATTTCTATTATTGTACATTATTTTATCCATTAATCCTTGATGCAGGTTATAAATTAATGTATTTGATGATTTATGTTTTTGAACTAAACTTCCATATTGCAAGTAGCTTAATAAAACACTCAAAAATTCTTGGGAGAGGAGAATGGAGGGGAAAAGGAGAGGATGTGATGACAAGGAGAGAAAGTATGTAAAGAGGAAAAGAAAATGCGAGTATATGAGGGATGCTCAACATATATAGTACACGTTTAACAATTTTAAATTATGACATAAAGGACACATTGTCACTAATCCCCCTCAAAACACTCTCTCTCTCTCATTTTGGACACACTTATTCTTTAGTTATTGAAATTTTCTGATACAATTCTGGAAGACCTATTTCGGGACTGTCTTAATGAGGTGCAATTAAAAACATGGTGAATGCCAGGGCAGTATGCACGCCTACAGAAAGGCAAGCAGGCTCATAAAAACACTAGGGTGCATCTTCATTCACCCAAGCTGGCACTATAGGACTTCTGGCTCTTCCCAAAGTCAAAATGACCATAAAAGTTTAAACGTTTTGAATTGATTCAAGAAATCGAGGCAGCTACAATAACACATCTGAAGATCTGAAAGAGGACGTTAGAACTGCTTTGGAAAGTGGGAAGAAGAATGGGATATGTGCTCTCAGCAAGCGTAATTCCAGGGAGATTGGTGGTAATACGTCTTTTACTATACTAAAAATTGAAACATTCATCTAATTTTTCAATCATACTTCCTATAGTGTGAACTACTAAAGTGATGGAGAAGAAAACGACCAGCTTAAAGTTTGATAAGAAGTTTGTCTCAGTAAACATTTCCCAAACTGGCTAAAATTTTTAAATGCATTCTATAGTAAGTTTATTAATGGAATAATAATCTGGATTAAAAAGATATCAAGAAACCAAGATTGTAATAAGGCTGTGAGCAGTACTGTATGTTCTTATACTCTGCCATCTTCACATGAAAAGGTTAGGGGAACTGTCAGCCATTCGGCCACGAGACAAAGATATAAAAGAAGTCATGTTACTAGTAGTCAGCTTTCCATCATGGTGACAAAATATCTGAGTCAATCAACTTCCAATGAGGAAAGGTTTCCATGGGCTTTAAGCCCACAGTGGCTTGTCACTGTAGTCTGTGGGCCTGTGGCAAGGTGAGCATCATGACAGGCAGTACGTGACAAAGGGAGCTGTTCATCTCATGGTGGGAGGAAGATGAGACAGACGGGGGAAGCAGGGGTGGTCACAATAGTTCCTTCAAGGCCATGCCCCAGTGATCTAACGTCTTCCTGCCAAGTTCCCCCTCATACCAGTTCTACCATCTCCCAATCGCACTACAGGCCTTTGGGACATTCAATACCAAAATTACAGCAAAAGTCATGTTAAATTATAAATGTATTTTCCGTGCCCTTTAAAAACTTCCTAAACATGAAGCATATTTTGACTTAAAAAATGTAAGCAGATACCATTATTTGAATGCTTTTCCTATAAGAACTCTTGAAACAGATCTATTTAAGGCCAAGACCAGTGGCTAATCCCAGCACTCAAGGAGGATGAGGCAGGAGGGTCATAAATTCAAGTCAAGCTGGAAAACTTTGTGAGACCCTGTCTTAAAATACAAAATAATAATGGGAAGGGTATGTAGCTCAGCATGAAGGTTCTGGTACCATAAAACAAAAACAAACAAACAAACAAACAAACCACTACATAAAGTAGAAAAGAAAAATGGTATAAAAGAAGTATCTCATTAAATTATTTGAGATTGATTTATTTGTTTTTATAGAAGAAAAAATACTGCCTTTTTTCCCCCTCTCTCCCTGTGGTACTGGGAATTGAACTCAGGCAGGGCCTTTGAATTAAGCTACATTCCTAGCCTATTACTTTTTGATGTTTGAGACAGAGTCCAATTAAACAGTTAAATTGCCCAGGCTGGGCTCAAATTTGTGATCCTGCCTCAGTCTCCCAGAATGTTGGTATTAAGGGATATTTTCCTTTATGCAAAAATTTGTATAAGGTCATAACATTGGTAATTACTATTTTTCAATTTCCCTAATAAATCAAGACATACAAGAAATGCAATAAATGTGCCACCGACAAAGAAAGTAATTAAATATAGGGGTAAAATGTACTTTGATACAAGTAGAGTAGAAGAATAAGTACCTTTGGGCTACTAGACAGATTACTAGAAATTCTAGTTACTAAGTAATTCTTAGTCATATTTTTCTAAATAAAGTATATAAGCAATTATTAAGTTCATAAATTATTTTTTCATATTGAAGGTCACTGATATTCAGATTACAGACACATCCTATTTATTATTTCACATGGGCTAGGGTTGTCAACTACACCTAGATACCTGTCAAAATTTTTACATGTTTAGATGAACATGAAAATGCACACAGCATGCAATGAAATGATGGATGTTTATCTAGTTCAATTAAACAACCACTAAATGCTAATACTGTAAAGTAATTCACTCAGCTTTAATGTGCATACAATTGATTGTACTAAAATGCAGATCTGGTTTAGTAGACCTTAGGTAGGACCCAATAATCTATATTTCCAACAAGTTCTCAGGTTGACAGTGGTGCTGGTATTGATCTCTACTCTGAGAAGCAAAGAACTAACATGCTTCCTCTTTAGACTGGTATAAAACTACCAAAGTGACAATGTATATTTATATTGAAAATTTTCTTGAAATTAGAAGGAAAAAAAAACAATATACTTTTGTGAGGCAATTTCAAAAACCTTTCTCTGTATTTTATTAGGCTTGTCAGTAATTCTAGAAAATGGGTATCATTATCAATGATGAATCAACATAAACTTGATTTTCAGCCCGGATTTATAATCATGAACGTTCATTACTGCCAGGCAATTGTCTGGGTTGGGTTGGCAACTATCTGTGTGTGAAGTCCTTTCTCATACAAAGACAATTCTTTCTCCATTTGCTTGGGAATGTACTTAGAGAAGAATCTCTGGGAATTCATGCCAATTGTTACAAAAATCAATAATAAATTTCAAGTTCTTTGTTCCTCGATACTTTTTTAAATGGCTTATAATTTCTTCTGTCTCTTTACTTCATCAAACTTCTCCATCAGTAATTTCAATTGGCAAAGAGCCAAATCTTGGCTTACAATAATTAACTTCCTAACATGCTCTTTGTTTCTGTTCCTTTGCCCCTGCAGCCCTTCAATCCCTGCTGTCCACAACTCAGAACCGGTCACCTGCCTGCTAGGAGTCCTCCAATGATGCCACACACTACTGAGAATGAAATGCAGACCCTTCCTGGGCTCAGGGCACCAGTATTCCACATGACACTGTCCTAACTTTCTGACAGCCCTAGCTCACTTTATTCCCACCATTCTTTCTTTCTGTGGCCTGAACATTCCAAATATCTTCGCATTACCGTCCTTGTGCTTGCTCTTCCCTCCTGGAATCTTCTGTCTCAAATTTTCTTATTCATGGCATCTACGTGGCATCTATGGTCACTCAGCTTACACTCAGAGCTCTTCCAAGGAGATATTTCCTGACTAGTCAAACTAAAGTAGACTTCTCATCTCCATCAGTCACTCTTCAATATCTGCTTCAGGTAACAAATACCTGAAATGGTCTTTTCCATTGACATATTAGTTTTTAAAATGCCTTGTCCCTTCTTGCCCCTTTCCTTCTTCTAATATACATGCTGCCCGTGAGTACAGACTTCACTTGCTTTGTCCACTGAAGTATCCTCAGCACATGGCATACAGTTTTCAACCGTTAGTTTTAAAATAAATTATGGGAAAAAATAAGGAAATATGAGACCATGGCATAGTTTGACTCCCACAAATCACTTTGAAAAATCCTTGTGGAACCCATTCATACAAAGTGCAGTCTACTGGCCAAGTCTTGGCTATATTATTTCCTAGTTGTTATTTCTTTTTCCTTTTTTTAAATTGTCTTTTTCTTTGAAGACAGGCTCTTACTCTGTAGTCAAGGCTGGTCCTGAACTTACTATGTAGCCCAGACTGGCTTCAAACTCGAACATACAGCAACCTTGCCTCAGCCTTCCTAGTGCTGGGATTCGAGGTGTGTGCCACCACGGCCAGCTTATGTGGTGCTGGGAAATCGAACTCAGGGCTTGCCAGGCAAGTGCTTTAACCACTGTGCTATTCTTTCAGTCTCTATTTCCTATCTTCATAAATGTTTACAAATGACTTAATCTCTTTGTACCATTTTTTTCTCACCTGTAAAAGGATGTAGTAAGAATATAATGAAAATAGAAACTAGGAACAGTGTGAGGTCCAGATCAAGTGCTTAATTAACACTGTATTAGTTCTCATATGTCCAGTTACTAGCCCACACATGCTCATGGGTGAAGTACAGAGTAACCCTGCTTCATGGAAGTTTAGCACCTTGCTGTCAAAAGATCAGTGATCAAAAATGGTAAGCTGTGGTCAGGAGGCCTGCAGTGACAAAGGGTATCAACACAGAGGCTGGGGTACTGAGGGACAGCAGGAGCAAGATCCAAGGATGTGAGACTACAGCATAGAAGCAAAGTCTCCTAGCTCCAGAGAGGCACTGCCAGTTGGACAGGGTGGGTGCTCTTGGGAAGGAAAGAGGCGGTGAGCCTTGCATTTCTGTCCCTGAATAATGTATTTTTCAGCCTGTTTCTTTTATTAATCATGTAATCTCAGTTTTGGGTCTATTGTAAGTTTGAGATATTTATTTCAGAGGAAAGACTCAGAAGGTCAGAATAAAAGGCAGATGACTCAGTTTCATATCCCTGAATTCAAGCCAAATGGGGGTCTTCACAGTTACAAGTCATACCTGATTATCATTAACCGAAAAAAGAGTGACTTTTGTTAAAAAAAAAAAAAACCTAGGACAAGAACTTACAAGAAATGCCAGACTGGATCAAATCAATGACTCATGTCACCATCATGATTGTTTTGTCTCTGATGGTCATTGCTAAGAAAGTTTCATTACTGAGTCTGAGAGCTGGTGTCAGTCACAGATTAGAATGTTCTGGTACTAGCTCTTTAATGTCAAATATTCTTTTATCTGTACACATTCTTTATTAAATGGAGCTGTTCCACTGATATTTAAATTTTCCTATCAATTTTCCCAAATTGAAAGACAGATTTCCGTATTTACTGCAAAAACATGACAAAACAAACTAATACTTCATTATCTCATTTTACTATACTTGCCAAATAACAGTGATTAATTTAATGAAAAGTTTTACAAATTTGTTAAAATCCTTGTCAATTATTTTGAATACTAATTATATTTTTCCCTGATGACAATATATAAAAACTTTGTATACTGATAAATTTTACAGTCTTCTTTACTTTGTAACAATCTTATGGATAAGAATCTAGTGTGGCTTCCATTTTGCAAAGATAAGAACAAATAAAAAAAAGAGTAAGTAATTATCAAAGCCACACAACTGACTAAGGATTGTGTCAAATGATGGAGATTTTCTTCCTCTCCAGGCCAATACAGCAGGCAATAATCCCTAGATTATGAAGTCAAGAAAGTTTCAAAGAGCATTTCAGACAGCCCAAAACATGGTTGCCAATTTTGTTATTTTTCAAGTGAAGAAAAAAAAAAGCCATAACTTCCTACCCATTATCAATTTCATGACAGAAACTATCTCTTATATACCCTATAATGGGAAAAACATCATCTTAAAATTAGTGTAGTTCTTAAAGTAATAAAATATGCTCTATGGGACATTAACTACATTGTATTTCTGTTTTTACTTTGCTGTATGTAGGCAGAGAAAACTCTCCTGGTCTAATTCTCTGACAATTACAATACTTGGAAACCATTTCCATCTTCTGTCCTATCTCAAGAGTCATATTAGTTTTTCCATGTCTTTTTCTTCTCGCATTTCATCATCTTTCGGAAGAAACCAACACATTTTAGGAGTTTATTTCCACCTGAGAGTTGGGAGATATAACTTAGTGGGAAAGTCTGGCATGTATGGGTTTGATCTCTAGTACCACCAAAATAAAAATGCTTTTCCATTTGGAAGATAGCATTCTTCTACTGTTACTGTAACACAATTTTAACTATTATATATTTATGTACAATAAAAACACGGAGCTGTTGACTAAGCATGACAAGAGTGAGGGCTCTAGGGATCCAGGAAACACAGAAACAATGCGGCACCCTCCACACTTCCTCCATATTACTTTACTTAAAAGTAAGAACAATAACAATGCCTCATACTTGTCTTCTCTTTTCTTGCTTCTCTTTCAAATTCATTCAAGGAAATGAATTAGCATGAAGACTCTGGTCTAGGCAGAGACTGTGCCACATCCGTCCTTACCTCCAAAGAGCCTACTGTTACTCCTCATCTCACATTGATTTTATAGTCTGCCAGAAGTTCCCATGCCTTATGTATCGAACAAATACCTAATTTATAAGCCTTTGAAGTTAATCTACCATAGTATTTAATACACTGCTATATTCACATACTAAATGAAATAAATATCAAACTCTATCAATATTACAATAGGATAAATGTACGGTCTTCTGGTACATTTGATTTTTTTTGATGGTTTCCTTCAGTTTTGAGGAATTACATGAACATGAAAGATAAAAAAAACATACCCAACAATATGGCTGATCAACCAAATCAAGCCCTGCTATCAGTGTTACAGCAATACTACTCCCATCCCCACACTGGTCCCAGGTGGAAAGAGGTTCATCGGTGGATATTTTGCCAAGAATGGTCTTCTTAATGACTGTAATGTTCAATAGAGACGATGCCACACTTACTAAGAATTGTCAAAGTAGTATAATTTTTCTAGTCTTTAAATATAGATTACTCAAAACACCAGATTTTCTGAAATAATTGTGTCATTAAATGACTACACTTTAATAAGAATGCATATATATATATATATATATATATATATATATATATATGTACACACACACACACACACACACACACACACACACACACACAAAACACTTTAACATGTGCTACCATTTGTTAAAT